>VWZV01007377.1:44591-240252 GCA_013397155.1 Irena cyanogastra
TCCGTCCCGGCAGGAGTGGCAGCGGCGCGCGCGCTGCGCCCTAAATACGGCCTCCGCAGGACAAAATGGCGGCTGCTCTCCCGTCACGTGATCGCACCCACCGCCCCCGTCCGCCCCGCCCTCGGCGCACACCACCCGCGTGGCAGGGGAGACGCTCGGTCGCACGGTCCTCACTCGTTCTCCCCGCGCCCCGATCCCGTTCCCGCAGCGCGGCCGCTGGCGAGGTCAGCGGCATCCAGGTTCCCCGCGCGCCCTAGGTCGCGGCGGCGGCGGCGCTTGGCTGCGCCGGCAGCCCGGCTCTGATCCCCTCCCCTCGCTCCCCCCTCCGCGCAGCCTGGGTGAGCCCGTCCTGCCCGGCGGCCGCGGTCCGCTGAGCGTGATTCAGCTCTCATTAGCATAAGGGGCGTGGTCCCACCACGGCCCTGCCCACGCGGCGGCGGCCTTGCCTGGGGCCGCTGATGTTCGTGTCGTGTCCCTGTGTGTCGTGCCCCTGTCCTGTCCGTGTGTCGTGTCCCTGCAGCACCGCCCGGGCCGTATCTCCGTTACCTGGCCCCAGGCCGTGGCTTCTGCCGTGTATCCCCGTGTCCCTGTGCCATGTTCCGGTGCCGTATGCCCCACGATGCATCCCCATGTGCCGTGTTCCCCGTGCCATGTCCTGTGTCCCATGGGCCATGACCCCGGTGCCATGTGCCCCCTGCCCTGCGCCTTGCCTATGCCCCGTTTCCTGCCAGGGCCCTGGCCCTGTCACCTGAGATGTGGTGACCTGTTGTGGGCTTCCCACAAGGCATCAGCTGCGCCCATGGGGCCTTGCTGGCTTGGAGTCCCCTCTAGGGCCTGGAGCCCCTGCACTCCACATCCTCTGAGGGCCCAGTACCAGTAGCAGCTGTTGGAGTTCTACTCCCATCCTATCCATTGATCCTGCTCCCTTGGATGTGACAACCAGCCTCCGGCCCATCCTTTCCCTGGGCCAGAGGCAGGTGGGTGGGCTGGGTCTGAGCCATGGTATCACCCCTCCATAGATCCCTCCATAGGCTGTGCCACCTGCTCTCTCCTGCAGTCACTCCCCTGAGCCAAACCCATCCCAAAACATCCCAGGGGGATGCTCCTACAGCCCATCCTGGAAGGGTGACTCATGCCATTCTGTTACTCAGGATTTAGGGGGTCATTAACAGTTTCTGCTGCCACAAATCTGACTGAGCTTTCCGTGTCCCAAAACACCAGATCTCTTAATTACTCAAGGGCCACCTGCCTTTTCCCTCATGTTGCCACTTTTCTGGACACCTTAGCCTTGTTAGAACCCACAGGGAAGCTGAGGACATGATTTACTTTAGCAAATTCCTTGCTGCTGCTTGAGCACAAAGTGCCCTGGCACTGCAGCGGGCAGAGGTGGCTGGCATGTGCTGGGGACTGACATCAGGGCACACTGGTTCTGAGAGGGAGACTGCCTTGTGGCAGACTGTCACCAGGTCTTCATGGGGACATCCAGCACATGGCCCGTGGCAGAGGTTGGCTGGAGGCAGAGAGGAGGAGTGGGCTGGGAGTCAGAGCCGCAGAGGTGGGTGCAGGGGCTGTGCGTCCCATGTATGGAGCACACTGTCACCATCACCACTGCCACCAGCACTGCCACCAGCACTGCCACCAGCAGCACCACCATCACCATCACAACTGCCACCAGCACCACAATCATCAGCACTGCCACCACTATCACCACTCCCCCCATCGCTGCTTTTCCACCCTGGGACACATTCTTTGTCAGTGTGGTCATCATTGTCATCGCTCTTGTGGTGGTGGCTGTCACTAGAACTGTTTCCAGCAGCTCAAATTAACCTTTCACTACCACAGGAGAATCCCTGCCTCTAGGGTGCAGAGCAATTGGTCACTGAGTGAATTTCTCACCCCTCAGGCCACTGGCAGCATCAGCAGTTTGTTCATCAGATTTGGGCTGGTGAGAGGAGATGGGGCCTGGCCTGTGGTGCCTCATCCCACCCTGGTGCTCAGGTCTGTGCCCTCCTGGTGCTCACCTGGGCTGGGTCTGGCCATGCTGCCACCAGCCCTTACCTGGAGTGGGCATGTCTCCCAACACTGTGCCCGGCCTGGCTGCAGTGAGGGGACCTTACAGGGTGCAGAGCCCAGACAGAGAGTGGCATGAGCATCCTGGCTGGCAGCGATGAGCCCAGATATCTGCCCCATGGAATTTATCCGTGGCTGATGGGTGCTGTCGTGTTGTTGGGCGAGAGCTTCAATGCCCCAAGGACGCCAACAGATGGGAGCAACACCAGCAACAGTATTTGGAGCAGGGACCCAGAGCCCAGGGTGGATTTTAAGGGCCCCTAAAGGATGCTCTTTCCCCTGTGCCTGCACCCGCTGCCTCCCTGTGCCTCTCCCGGGTCCCAGCGGGCAGGCCTGGCTGCCGATGGAGCGGCTCCATAGCCACACACCGTGATGCTGCCGTCTCCTCCTCCTGTGGCAGCCGCAGCCCCTGCTGCCCCTCCCTGACTGGCGGCTTCCCGCATATCGTCCGGCCCCATCCCCGGCGAACAAAGAGCCTCCTTGTAGCTGTGAGCTCACGAGTTGTGGTGGTAGTGACGCTTTGGGGATGCCGTGTCTCCGGAGAGGCTGAGCAGCGGGGCCCCGAGGGCCAAGCTTCCCTCCCTCCACCCTTTGGAACTGTGGGATGCTGGGTGTCTCCTTGCCCCTGCATTGTGGTCCAGCACCTTGAGCCAGTCCCTCTTCTTCTTCCTTCTCCTCCTCCCATGCTCTTCATTGGGACTCACTCAATGTCTCCGGGTCTCAGTTCTCCAGCACTAAAGGTCCAATAAATTGTTTGCGTTTCGCCTGAAATTGCTGATTCACAGCAAGGATATTTTTTTAAGCTCTTGGCAACAAAATTTCCTTTCAAAACATTGCATTTTACATTTTTCCTGCTGCATGTATTTATTCAGCCTCCTCCTACCCAGGTGGAGCCATGGAGGTCGTGGTGGAGTCAGTGTGGTTCCCACTGCACATCCTGGTGCACACTCTTAGGGGTTTGCACAGAGGGAAGCTCTGGGTGCTGGAAATGAGAGCATCCGCCTCCCAAGGAAAGGTGCACATGGGATTGCGCAGCCCTCCTCACTCTCTCCACACTACCCTAGAGTGACCAGGCCAATGGAGGGACCACGTGCCAAGCATCCTCCTGAGATGCCTGTGGAGCCACACTAGTGGCCCAGGTGTGGCTGTGATTGGTGGAGTGAGTGGACACAAGGATGCACAAAGCCCACATCAGCCAGAGGAGGTGAAGGACTATTTGGATACCAGTGACAACAGCACATGTAACCTCACCCAGCTCCCTGTCATGCCTGGTGTGTTGCAGCAGGTACCCAAGAGTAATTTAAGTCCTTCCCACAATACTGTTGTTTGAAAGCACCATGGCATTCCCACCGCCAGCAGCACTGCTGCCGCAGCTGCTCCGGGCCCCTGCAGACCTGGAAGTGATGGCATCCTTGGCTGGAGGCTCTCAGTCAAACCTGGCTCTGTTCTGGCCTCACAGTTGCTGCACACACCCAGCCCTCCCCAGAATGTTACTGCCCCCCTGCCACCCCTCAGCGGGGACACCAAGGCTCTCATGCCAGTTCTGCTTCTGCCTTGTGGAGATGAAGGGGTATTTCTTCCTCAGGGAAAGGGCAACGGAAGGAGGAACAAAATTCAATGCAAACTGAGAAGCGAACACAACATCAAAGGCAAAGAGCCAGAGCCTGGATGCAGAACAACCTGAATTCCTGTTCCCACAGCAACCAGCACTCACCCCTCGCCCCGGCACCAGGCACTCGCCAGGCTGGCACCAATGCACCCACTTTCACTGGGGGACATGAAGGTGGCACCTCCAGTTCCACCTTTTCCTTTCGACCTGGATTCACCACATGGCATGGCACGGCACCACACAAAACCAAACCCAGCCCAAGAGGGATTTTGGGTTGCCTGTTCCCATGCCAAGGAAGGAGCGGAGGGATGAGGTGGGCTTTCCAGCAGGTGCAGGTGAGAGGTGCCACCACCTTTTGGGGGGTATTTTCTGAGTAGCCTCATGGCAGATGATTCTCCCACCGCCCTGGGCCTTGTCTGTGCATGGACCAAACATCCTGGAGAGCAATTTCAGAGGGCTCCAGCTTCTGCCAGCTGCTTCCAGTGATCAGGAGCTGGACACTGGCTGCTCCATGTTGACATATGGGACTCCAGGGCTGGTGACCTTCCCTGACCCAGCTGGTTTTTGGCAAGTTGGAGAGTTGTTTGCTGGGGCATCTATTTCTAAAATCCACAGCAATGCTGGTGGTTTTGTCCATGTCATGAAGCAAGATGGAAGGTGTCTGTAAAGCTGGCTGGGAGCACCCTGCCCTTCCAGGACAGGTCTGGGTACAGAGATGCCAGCATGGAATTGCATTGTTGCAGGACAGAGGTGCTTTGGCAGGGAATGCTCTGGCCCCCTGGGTACCATGAGGGAATTTGGTGTTAAGGTGTTAAAAATGCAGCTCAGCTCAGGACAAGCCCAGGTGGGCTTTCAGTCTGGAGGTCTGATAGACTCAGCAGAGCTGAGTGGTGCTGGGATTGGGAATGAGAAATGCAGGTCCGGCAGTGGATGCATTGCTCTTGGCCTCAGCAGCAAGCGCTGGCCAGCCACAGAGCAAACCCTGTGGACCATTTCCTCATTCAGTGTCTCCTGCGGCGTCTCACCGAATCACAGGGCAGGAGTCACGCGACTTGGGGGCCCATCGCCCGGCTCCTCCTCCCTCTGGGAGTCAGGACTTTGGGCCATTTGCAAATGGGGTTTCTCTTGCTCTATTTGGGTCTTAATCAACTGATGCCCACCCTGAGCTGTTAACTCTTACCTGGGATTTTCCTGGTGCTGGACTTCCCGATGAGGCAATTGGGGGCCCCTGATCCTATCCTATCCTATCCTATCCTATCCTATCCTATCCTATCCTATCCTATCCTATCCTAGCCCCATACACCCTGATCTAATCCCTTTCCCCTCTCATTTCTCTGTCCAGGACTTTTCTATCTTATATTAACCCTCTGATCTTCCCCTTTTCCACACCATGCTTCCATGTGAATGCAGCTGGGAAAATATCCATGTTCCTACAGTTTCTTCAGCTCCTGGGAATGGTGTGGAGAGAAGCTAGGTTTTTTCTGCCATCCTTTTCCTGAAATGCCCTATCCAGGACTACACACTGTGTGGGGCTGGTCTTCATCTTTCCTTCCACAGGGCCTCCATGCTGGCTCCCAGCACTCAGCTGGGGATCAGCCAGGGCTTCCTACAAGGAGGTTCTACCCATGGTTTGAAAATAGCAATTATTTGCTCTGGGTTACCATAGCTACTGGTGGAAGTCACGTGGCTCCTGCTGTTGGGTTGGGAGATTCTCTCCACTGTGGCATCACTGTCTGGTTCCACCTTCACCCACTGAAAAGGCAGGAATTTCTTGGGCATTGGGTGGACTCTGCATGGGATGCCCTCTTCCCCCCTGGCACCCTTCAGCAACCCACTGGCTGCACCTGCAGTGCTGTTGTGCATTTTCAGTCCCCAGTCACAGGGTTTGTATTTCTAGTAGGAGAAAACATGGTTTTCCCAGCACAGAGCCTGTCCCTACACTGTATGTCAGAGCTCTTGGAAGCAGACACTGAGAACCAACACACCAACCTCTCATCATATCCCACCCCTTGTTTTTGGGAAGCTGGTTTGCAAGTGGGGGCCTGGAACAGCTGACATATCTGGGAGAGGCAATTTTGGAGACGATGCTTGGTGAGATGGGCATGCAGCGTGGGAAGGATGCTTGGTGGCTGGGAGCCACCTGTGGGCTGTGCTCCAGGGCTCCCTGCAGAGACATCTAGAGAAGTACAAACCCAGTGCTCTGGTTAGTCCAGCACTGGAGCCTTCCAGCCATGGGTTTTTCCTGCCAGAGGCTTGTGGGTGCAGGCAGTATTTGTGATCTTCCCATAGCCATGGCAGACATCACCCCACAGAGAGAGCCTGGAGCCAGCCTGAGATGCCACTGGGACTCTCCTGCCTGTGGATATTCTCCTGCTTCCCTGGTGTCACTGAAACTGCAGGAAAAACAAAATCCCTCCAACAAAATTTTTATGTTAGAGAGTCAAGGCATTATTTTATTATCTGGCCAGGATGTACCACAGAAATCACCTCATCCACACACAGCCTAGGTGTGCAGAGAGAATCATTCCATGACACATGCTTTCACAGGATTTCCTCCCAAACTTTATACAGTCAAACCCCATAGAGATGCACTGTTTCCAAGTTCATTGTTTCAGAGTTGAGTAACCCCCAGTATTCAGTTTCCCATTGGATCTCCTCGTCTCTAATGTAATTAGATCTCCATTCTTCAATTTTTTTATAAGCCCTTTCCAGAGGAGATGTCTCCAACTCTGCCAGAGGCAGAGTCTGGGATAGATGTTTGTAGATGGCTGCTGATGTTGGTTGATTGACCATATCTTTCTAGGTATCTGTGGGCTGCTCCCAGTCTGTTGGTATGTTAAGCCCATCATGCCTCACCTACAGTAACAATGTCCTGGAAAGAAAGCTTCAGTTCCCTTTCCCTGGGGCAAAGGGGAAAACAAACCTGGCTAAAGTTATATAAAAATATTTTTTAAAACTTATATGTTTTCCAGTACTGGGAGCTGCCCTGGGGACACGGGGAGAGGAGCATGTTGAGGACAGGATGTGCCAGGACAAATCCAGGCCCAGGGTACCACAATCTTTTTGAGGATGGAGCTGCTGACAGATGCTGAGAATAGGCAGCCACAGGGCACCAAGGAAGGAAAGGATGATTTTGAATCACTCAGTTTTGGGGAGAAAATCCGGGTTGGCGAGGGCAGAAACTTTCTGCTGCCTGGATAGAAGCTGCTTCAGAACCATGTGCTGTGCTGCTCCCAATGTGTCCTTTGTCACTGAGCTGGGACAGTGCCATGGCTCTGCCCCCACAACCTGCTTCCTCTGTGCTGCCAGCTCTCCCTTGGCCCATGGCTCTGGCAGGTAGGGAAGGAGATAAACCCTTGGCTGGTTGGCAGAACAGCATCTTCCTGCAGAGGTGCTGAAGAACCGCTGCTGTGAGATGCACCAGGGCAGGTGTCTCTTCTCCCCTCCCTGCCTCCCTCCCTGCCTGGCTCAGCTTGTATCAGAGTCCTCACTACCAATTAACAAATTAAATCCAATCCCTCTGGCACTTCCCAGGTATTCCTACACAGCTGCTGTGCTTGTGCTCCTCCTGCCTTGACTCCTGCACTCTGATGGAGCATCACCTCTGGAATGCTGCCATGCCGTGCTTGCTGGCCTCTCCTCCGGGGTTCCCATGCCTATGAGAACTAGAGATGAAGCTGAGATGGTGTTGGTGCCAGTGGCAGCTCAGTGGCAGCTGTCTGGCATCCCCTGAAACTCCTGTCCTCTGCAGCTCATGGATGCAGTGTTACCCCCACCTCCCACTCTCTTCCTGCACGCATTCTCTGTTGGGCTTGACTAATACACTTAGAGAAGGATATTTTTGACTGGGTGAAGAAATTTGTCAAAACAGGGTCGGATTGTCCCCAACAATTGTTCTGTTCATGGGCTGGGGTGATCAGTTTTTCTGCAGATGTATTTCTGGGTGTGGGTGCTGGCAGTGCCCCAGTCTCACTCTGCCTGGCCACGGGGTGCACAGGAGCTGTGCTCTCACCCCTGGCAGCCCCCATTAGTTCACAGTGGGGCAGGACGTCCCATGGCCTTACCTCCCTGCCCCACTATCGGGCAAAAGATGCCGGTGCCTTTCCTGGCCATGTCCCTGCTGCCCAGGACCACTCAACCTAAAATGTTGTGGGTGAGCACTCGGTTATCGCTTTGTTTGAGGAAAGACAAACTGAAAGGCAGAAGGAATGTGTTTACTTTGTCATAGTTATTCCCCTCTCAGGCTGTTGTTTCCTTGCCCAATTTGTTGGGGAAGACCGAGCCCTGGCTGCCCCTGGCACTGCTGCCGAGCAAAAAGACACGAGACCTTTTTATTTTAAGCGTAATTTTTGTGTTTCTTGGGTTTGGCACCTCCCTTGCAGGCAGTTCCTCTCCTCCAACCCCCGTTGTGAATCGTCCAGCCAGTGGCGAGAGGACAGTTGGCTAATCATGGGGATGAGGCGACATCTGCTTATAAGAGCCCCGCCTGGGGCGGGCAGCCTGCGGTACCCACTGGCGGCTGTGGGGACCAGCGCCTGTTTTCCAAAAGCTTGGGCACCTCCTCTGGAACGAGCAAGTCGGGAAGCATCAAGACTACCAGAAAGCAGAAAAAGCTGCAGCACTGGGAGGGAGTTTTTGTTCCTCTTGGGTTGGAAGAAATGCTCACCCAAACCCAAAATTCATATCCTGAGACCGGGTACCCTGGTCTGAGCTCTCAGGGTCTGCCTTATCTCTGGCTTCATGTGCTGCCGTCTTCTCTAAGCCTCTGGAGACCAAAGTGCTGGTGCTTGCAGCCAGGGACATACTAGCCCCAGGAGACAGAGACAGTATTTTAGAGCTGCCTTGGCAGGACGGAGAAGAAAAAAACACAGATTTCGCCACCAGCCCAGCCCCAAGGCTGGGATTTGTCACACTGCAAAGGGGACTAAGCCCTGAATCTCTCCGGCTGCTGCAGCCAGAAAAAGTGGAGGCCAGACCCATGTGGGAGTCTGGCAGTCTCGGGCTGTTTCATCTCTCTCCTGTGTGCCAGAGGCTGATTGGGATTTCCTCTGCCCACGCTCATTATCAACCACGGGTATGGCATCCAACACCTCCTCTGAAGGAAGCTCCATTATGCCTAGTCAAAGATGGCCTTATTCAGACCTGTCCTAGCAAAGAGAACACACCACAGGGAAATTCAGAGACCCTCAAAAGGCTCCAGTTCAAGTTTTCAGTAGAGTGTGGGGCAGCTGGTTACCTGCAGTTTCCTGCTGGCCACTTAAGACTTGTGTCATAGGTGCATCCCAGGCCTCAGCACATGACCACCACTGCTGGCAGGAGATGTGCTACCCTTGGGGCTGAAATACCCAAGAAAGATGATATTTGATAGGAGAAATTACTGTGTGCCGTGGACCTGCTCACCTCACTGCCACCAAAGCAGAAGATCTGCATAATGACCCCAGGGTTTCCAAAGCCCAGTTCTGTTTTCTAGTGCTTTTTAGGCTACCCATCTATCATGAAATTATTTAGGTTGGAAAAGACAGCTGAGATCATTGAATCTAAGCATTACCCTAGCTCGGCCAAGGCCACCACTAAACCATGTCCCCAAATACTCTAAGCCTACTTGTTTCCTGAATGCTTTCAGGAATAGTGATTCCATCACTACCTGGGCAGCCCGTGCCAGTGCCCGACCACGCTTTCCATGGAGAAATTTTCCCTANGCCAGGTGTCACTGGCCACTGTTGACCACAGGCAGCTGTCACAGACCCTGCAGGCATTGCCTATTGCAGAGAGAGCTTCAGTTTGGGCTCCTTGCTGGTGCAGAGCCATGGCTACATTAATCACTGAGTTTTGGAGAAGACACAGCCAAGATGGCAAAGTTCAGTGGCTGTAGATAAAAAGGGCAAGAACGTTTGCAGATGACAAAAGATCATACAGGGATGTTGGCTCAGAAAAGGGGAAGAGGGAGAGGAGACTCAGTGGAAAGATGTGGGGGAGATATGAAAACAATTGGTTCCTCTTTCTACCATATCCCCTAAGTACAGCACAGAAATTAAAGGGCAGCATATGTTGAACAGATTAAAAGAAGCTGATTTTATATATTTTATTCATTAGTTCAGAAAGTTCAGGCATTGTTCAGAAAGCCAGAGGTAAGGACAGACATGGCACGAAGCCCAGGGAACAATAAAAGTGACAATCAAGCACTGTGTTTTCCAGCACTGCTTTGAGGGTTTAAAAAAACAGGAGGTTTTACAGGGGGCATAAAACCAGCTTTGTGACTCCTTTTGGGAAAGGGGGAAATAGCAGCACCTTTAGTCTCTGATGGAAACTGGAGACAGCTGGGATGAGTGCAGCTGCACCATGTCCTCACAGCCTGGTCCTGCACTGGACTGGACTCTTCCAGACTTCCAAACACTCTCCTCTCCCTGGAGTGAGAGCGGCTGGACACTCTCGCTGTATGCTGGGAAAAGGGAGGACACCTCTCTTCAACACAGGGGGACTGTTACTAGATTGCAGCCCCATAGCTAAGAACAGGACGGGGAGCCTCCACCCAGCCAAACATTTTAACCAAATCTCAGTTTGGTCCCTCCTCCATCTTCCCTCCAGGATACACAAGGCTCTGTCCTCATCCATCCCCCACACACATCTGGCTCCAGGCTGGCTGAGCCCAGAGGCGAGGGATGGCCTGCACAGTCCCAGGCCTTTTCAAGGAACAGCCATTTCTTCCACACAGAGATTTTTTTTCCCATCAGCTGACACAGTCAGGATCACACGGGGAAGCTGAGCTCAGGAATAGCTGGTTATTTCAGAACGCCTGTACATGTGTATTAGTAATATCTGCTGAGGCACTGGCTCATCTCAGCTACTGCTTGTTCCCTGGGCATGTCTCATCCTCGTGGTCCAGCCCTCCCTCCCCTTTCCATGCCTGCAGGAAAACTCCCAAGTGCTGCAGCAGCCCCTGGATGGAGATCTCTGCATCCCACTGGGAGCTGCAGGCTCGGAGTTCCCAGCTGGGGCTGCTGGGTGGGAGGAGGCAGCTCGGTATGCTGGATCTCACCAGGCAGCCCTGGGGATGGCACAGCCTGCAGGAAGGGAAGCAGGGAACATTTGGGATTGGGATACAGGGATTCTTGGCCCCCAAGGGCTTTTGCGACAGATCCATCCGTGGTTGTTTTTGTGATGGTGAGGGACCAGCAGCAGGGAGGATGGGCTCAGGACAAGGTCCTTTGGAGAACACCAGGATTGTTTGGGACCAGGGCAGGGCTGCTCCACAGAGGACAGTGGCTGGCTCCAGACATCAAGTGTGACCTGTTGGATAATCTCCATTTCTGCAGCCTTGGGAGAAGAGACCCTGATCCCATGCATAAGGAGGAACAGAGCTGGTCCCACAGCCTTGGTGTGACCAGGGGGACCAGCATTGCTGTGGCAGTGCCTGGGGCCACATGTTGGACATGGCTGCTCCTGCCCAGAGCAGTGTGTTTCTGCAGAAAACTGCCCAGAAATTCAAAACTTTCCCATTTTCCCTCTTCCATGTGCTTGCAGTGCAGCTCTCCTGCCTGGAGGGGTATGTTCATCATGTGCCTTTCATCATCCCTGGTAAGTAGCATTTCACACGGATTCACATCCCTAGATTTCACATCACTGTCCTTCTGAAAATCTCCCAGGCTGGAGGCACAACAGAGCCTGGGAAGCATGAGGACCTTGAGAAGCCATCTCCCAGGCTCTTATAACTCCTACAAGTTGTCCTCTTCAGTAGGGTGCAGATTAAATATTAAACTCCTAAAAACATCCCCTGCCTGAGAAAACCAATGTAAAGGCAGGGCTGGAGCTGACTGGAGTGTACCCTTGTTGTATGTACAAGGAAACACAGATCCAGCGCTGGCAAGCAGGCTCCGGCCGCCTGAGGGATGGACCACGGCAAAGGTCAAGAGCAAATCAGGCCAAAAGCTTCTGCCTGGAGCATTTTGTGCTGGTTTATGGGACAAGAGCCTGCCCTTCCTCCTTTAGGCAGCTCTGGACCCTCTTCCTTGCAAACAGCTCCCAGGACAGCCCAGGAGCTGGGACTGGATCTGACCCAGCTGGAGGTTGCTCTGACCCAGAGAATAGGCTGGAGCAAACATCTGCTCTCACCAACTGGAGGAGCAGCACATTTCCCTCCTAAATATGGCCTAGAAATGCTCGCCAAGAGACTGGTCTGAGCTGGAGGTGTCTCCAACACTGTCAGAGGGCTGAGCACAAGGCAGGCAGTCTGGAGAGGTGCTCCTATACTTCCTTTGAAAGCCCTAACTTGCCTCTGCCTCCACCCCAAGGCTCTGTCGAACACATTAATAAGATTTCCTTAGTGAGTCAGTTATTCCTCCTGTGGTTTCCACTTCTGCAATTTCAAAAATCTGTTCATGAGTCTGTTATTGCTTATTAGGGAAGAAAGCCATCCTGAGGAGACCCACACCCTGAGGAATTCTGGGAGCTATGGCTCTGCAGTCCTGAAGGTGAACTCAGCTGAACTGCTGAGTTCAGTTTCCGAGCCGGAGTCAACCTTGGGGCACAATCCACGGTGTGCTGCAAGGAAAGCCATGACTCTGGGAAATACTTCGCTCCACAAAAGCACAGTATCCTGCAGGAGCCATGGCTGGTGGTCTGGAGTGCAAAAAAAGCCTAATGAACTTGAGAGAGAGGTTACGGCTGTTCGTTAGGCAGATCCTTACAGGAGCATCCACAAGTATTTCTGTGAGCTATGGAACTGCTGAAATCCATTTTCCTCTGGCTTTGTCTGAAGGGTGGGTAACTGAGAGGGATTCTGCTCTCCTGCCCCACCACAGCCCTTCCCTGTGGGAAGCAGTGCCAGAGTTCACTGCTTGGTTCTGTGAAACAGGCAGCCAAACCTAGGGTAATTCAGATCTCTGAGACATTGCTGCCTCTTTCCCCAATAACTTGGTCTGAGCGTGGCCATGGGGAAGTCCTGCAGCATTTTGGCTATGGAGGCAACAAGGAAGCCGAGTTCCACTGTTGCACTGTGTCCAAGGGTTATCCTGTTGTCCATCTGAGGGGCACGGGTGGTGTGGTGCGCTGCAGTACAGAGACACAGCTGCTTGTGGCAAAGCTCTGGGGGTGCCAAGGGCTGATGCAGATGTACCTCTTGTGCCTGCTGGCTCCCAGAAGGTGGACTGCAGGGCACCACAGCTCAGCAGGAGCTGCACAGCCCCTAGCTTTGTGCTGCTGGAGCTGGCAGGGCTATCCTCAGGCAGGTGTGATTTGCCATGTAAGGAAGTCCATGGATAAGATACCAGCCTGGATGTACACCTAGACCCAGCTCAGCAGCGATAGTTTGTGGAGTTTTCGCCCTAAACCTCCCTTGAACAAAACTAGACAAGTTGTTGCTCTGCAGGATTCACAGTGAGCAGCCAACCTCATTTGAGTTGCGGTCTTTCTTGGGCTTGAATTCAGAGCATCATCAAGTGGAGTGTGCCAAGCATGGCATACTCAGACCCCTGCATCAGGTAAGGATGCAAAAGGAAAAAAAATAATGTTCTAGGAGAGGGATTAGCTCCCCGTGGCACAACCAAGAGCTTCACAGAGTGAGGAAACAAAAGTGGGTCTTCATATAAAATGGAAGAAGTTTAAGGATAAGGATTTCAGCACGAGGAGGATGTTTAAGGAAGAGGAACAGACTGTGCCCCAGCCACTGCCAGTGGGAGAGTTCTGGCTGCAGCCAGCTGGGCTGCTGAGCTGGTGCAGACAATGCTGGTGCTGCTCTGGAATGCTCATGGATCAAAAATGTGTACTCCCAGTCATTTATGGGACACAGGATCCAGTATCATGCAGGCTGGGAGGATGAGGTACTGATCACTGGCTTGCTGCACTTGCACTTTTCCCCATGGGATTCCAGACCTGCCTCCTCCATCTCATGGCTGAAGGATCAGGACGACGAGCCCAGTCAGAAATCCTTCAGTCAATGACATGTGGAGGGCACAGCCATAACTCTGGAGGACATTTAACCACAGAAAGGGAGGTGACTCAACATGAGGCCATGGACTGAAGCTGTGTCAGCAATGGGAGGTGCATATCTGGGTTCAGGACAGTGTCAACAGTCCTGTGCCTTATCTACCCTTGCCCAGCAGCAGGTTTGCAAAGCAGGAACAAACACCCTCCACATTTCCCCAGCTGAAGTCTGTACCCAGCTCCACCCAAGAGCTGTTTGTGTGGTCTGAAATCAGTCAGCAGCAGCCCATGTCACCAGAGTACAGACAAGGAGTGGAGCCACGACCCTCCCAGAGGCTCAGGCACAGGCTCTGCAGCACAAAGCAGTGCTTGGGAAAGGGCAATAGGAGGACAGAGCTGGAAACACCCAGTGAGGGGCTTGAAAAGGCAAAAAACTCTTTAAATTTGCTGCCAGAGGCAATATTGTGCCACAGCTGGTTATAAAACATCTCTCAAGGAAGCAGGTGTCTCTGAGACATTTACATGAAAGCCTGTACAGAAAATCCATTAAAAAAATCCCACAACTAGAAAACATCAGGCTCTTCTCACAGTGCAGCAGCATAGCAAGACACAGCCCAGCCTTCCTTTTCCAGTTCAGGCTTCTGCAGCTGCTACCAGCCCTGAGACATCATCCAGGACCTTCCCACCACCATGTTTTCTAGGCAGGAAATGAAGCTTCTTCCGCCTGATGCAATCAAGCATATTCCCCTCTCAGGTCTCAGTCACTGGGTTTACAGCAGCTGTGAGGTCCCAAAACAGCTGCCTGCACTGCTCAGCTCCTTATGATCCCTCACTTACACCTTCCTGCTACTAAGCACCTTCATGATTTAGTTTACAGACTTTAAGGGAGTCGTAAAATTCTGATTTATGGTACTTAAGGCTCAGGTCACCTTTGGAAACCATGCGAAGAAAGCCCTTTTGGATTGCAAGGGTGGATGTACTGGTGATGGAAGCACAGGACCAGGCTGAGAGGAACCTCTAGTGGCCATGGGCTTCCTGTGCAGCAAACCTCCCGGCAGTGCAGAGCTGGCTGGAGAATTAATAATGTGGGAATTGTTTCTGCCATCTCAGCAATCCCTTTTCCACATTGCATTGCCTTAAACCACAGCTCTACTCTTGGAAATGTACAGCTGCACGAGAAGGCCACATTTGTACATGAGGTGGATATAGAGGGAAAATATTTTGAGGGGAAATAACCAAATCCCTTTGGCCTGACAGGAGTTTGTTTAAACCCCCAAATTTTGTGGAATTCCAGTTCTTTCATTACGTCCTTGGTGACTGCATGGTCTGATTGTAACTTACAGGTGCTGGTGGCCAAAAGACACCCCTAACCTCCACTTTAAATCTAGACTGGGCTGGGGCAAACCGTGCTCCCTGGACCTGCAAAGGGAAGAAGGCTCATGTCAGAATTTGCTATCTAGAGACTTCACAGTCAGTTTGACACCTGATCTCAGGGGAAGTCTTGTGAGATCTGAAATGATCAGGAACCATGTAACCACCTCACCACAGTGAGAGTTCTGTCAGAGAACACACACTCCAGGGTTTCTCTCGGTTTCAGGGTGCCTTTTGCTATGAGCTCTACAGGAAGGAAAAGACAAGAATAAAGGACAAAGCCAGCAGCCGCCACAGTCAAATACCTTTAATACACAAGATTCTGCACAGTGACAAAAATACCATTGATGCAGGGCAGTGATTCCAAGATAGGGCAGAAAACCAACTCAGCAGCACATCACCACTCATCTGAAGAAAACATCATACCAAATAGTACACACACACTCATCCTGACTGGTAATAGTCTGAAATTCATGACAGAGACCTGCAGAACAGCCAGGTACCCATGCCTTAGCTGTACCCAACAGTGTGGCTCAGTGTCACTTGAAGGAGCCGAGCTCTCACAGTACCACGGTTGTGGGTCAGCTCCTGACTGTGGCATCAGTGTCCCCATGCGCAGAGGAGATTATGCTCCACCAAAAATGAGAATGAATTCCCAAGGACAAAGTTTCAATGGTTTCCCACTCAATTTCAACACACACACATGAAGAGCAGTTGGTGGATCTGCACATGTCACCCCTCTGTGGCTCACCACAGAATCTCTATTGGCATAGTTTAATTCTTCAAATAACAGTACTGGCCCCTACTCCATTTTGACTTCAGATATGTCACCAGAGAGGAAATGAGAATTTTCCCCTTCCCTTTGCTGATTTGTCTCTATTAATAGGAGGTTGATTAACATGCTGCATCAGAAAAAGGAGTGTATCAAAGTGCAGGAGCTGCAGGTAAGACAGCTCAGGTGCAGTGAAGTCTGTCCAGCCTGGCTGCAGCTGGAGACAGTTCCCATGGCCTGCAAACAGCTCAGCTGCCATTTACAGTGAAGTCAGGTTTGTGATGTCAGGAGTTTCTAATATTTTCTGCCTTCAAGGAATATGACAAAGCAAAAAGCAGTGTTTCAGGGAAGCACAGATGCTCTCACAGAACTGTGGTGACCAACGCCTAGCCCACAGCTCCCAGCCCAAGCCCATCCAGTGACTGGCACTCCTGCTGCTGCCAGCAGGATCACAAACAGGGATTACAGCCTACTTCAATAGCTGTTCAGAGCTGCAAGTAACAACTGACTAAAGCACTTAATGGAATACTTGAGATAACTCCACTTTCTGATAAGGTATCCATTGTAGTCATTGTCTTCAAAGCCAGCCTGTGGCCTCCATCTCAAGAGCTTTGCATGAAAAAAAGAGTTTGAACTTTGATATACAGTTGATCAGCAAGAACCATTAACTACACAGACAGGAAAAATGCCTCTCTGCTACTGGAAAGATAACCAAGTCAAAACGCTGTTCTTTTAAGGTGTCTCACAACCACAAATGAAATCATGCATGAGGATTTGCACATGACAAGGAATATCCATTTTACTGAACACAAGGAAGTTGTGTGAAAGTTGCTGCAGCACTGTAGAACTGCTCCCCCTGGATTATTGCAGCTTCTTGCTCATTCAGGCTATTCCAGTTCAAACCACACAGATCAGAACCACAGAGTGGCTGTGGCAGGGCACTACTTCATCAAACCAAACCAGTCCCGTGCCTGGCGTCCAGTACTCCTCCTTGGATTCTCACACTGATATCCTATCGTGAGTTTCTGAGGAACCAGGAGTTATTTCAGATTCCAAACACCCAAATCACTGTGCACCAAGAACAGAACAGGGAAAGGAACATGTTTCTGAGGAATGTTTCTTAGATATGGCTTAAGACAAGGTATTGACACAGTTACACTCAGCAGGGATGGGAGTGAGGAGATCCCATCACACTGCCAGATGCAGCCAAGTTTTTGCAGATAAAATGTATTCATTTGGAGTAGAACATTACACTCCCACCAATCCTATCAACACACAGCTCCAGGGAGTTTCTGACAACAAGCTGGAAATTAATACTATTGTGCTTTTGAGTTGTTTTTTGTTCCAAAGGGCATCTCCTCAGACAAGCTCAAAAGAGGAGATGCAAACCAAATGGAAATCCCACCTACACTAAGGAGAACCTATACTTTTTGAGTGATTTCTTTCATCTGAGGAACGATACCTGCAAGGGAAAAGTGACATGGGTGGCTTGGAAAAATAGAAGGCAGCATCAGCCAGTGTTTGCAAAAAGCCAGGTATGACTGAGTTCTTCCACATCAAAATATATCAGTATAACTGAATTACCTCTTGCAGTTCAATCAAGCTTATGGTAAACCTGTGAAAAGACAACTGGGCAGAACTCACTGTGTGGTAAGGAGAAAGGGAGGCTGACTCTCAGACAGGGAGAGAGAATCTAACTGCAAATACAAATGGTGCAAAAGACATCTTAAACTGTTCTGCACACAGGCTAAGTTTTCAAAGAGTTATTTTGACAAAAATTCAAAATGGCACCTTTAAAAGCAAATCTTATTTTTGCCAAGTCTATTCACATATTCTGCAAGAGGCAACTCTTTCCCAAGCCATGAGGTACTGTCATGGCTGGCAAGCTGGACAAGCCAACATGACCAAAAACTCACCTCTGACCTCTGAATACGAATGTGACCCTGTCCAGCCTAGCTTTTTACATTATTCATTTAAATTTTTTCTTTTAAAGAACTTCAAGCTTAAGTAGCAATAACATTAAGTAGCAATACCACTCTACAGCAATTTTTTGGATTGAACTGTTTAGAAAATCAGCAATTTCTCTTTCCCTTCATTTTCCCTGTTGTGATAAATCTTACCAGTAAGTTACTCACTGAAGCTCTGAGCATCCTGTTGTATGCTCTGGACTACTCACTGATGTTCATGTATTTGTGCTTCATGTGGGAGAAGTTCCACAACAGATAGTACAATTTTTGGATAAAGACTCTGGAGAATTGCCTCCAGACATCACATGCCACAGGGCATGTCTGCAGAGAATGTAGGAATGCTCAAGACTGAGTAAAGCCTCTTTGCATCACCCAAACCCTACCAGAATATACAGGAAGAAAACTGTTAGCCTCTCAGGAGGGATCTCATCACTGGGAAGACATTCAGAGAAATAGTATTGCCTCTAGTTCTGGGAAAACCATTCATACCCAGATTTGCCTCTTGCCTTCCTTTCTTTACTTGTGGGGAGAGGATTAAGTTCCCCTTATCACCATGTCTAACTCCCCAAACACACAGGGATATCAGCACAGCTATTTTCAGATTTAAAGCTTCATTTCGGCTCCCAGGAAAGCTGAGGAAAGGAACATTTCTGAGCACTGCAAATACTCTCTGGCTTTCAGCTGCCTGACACAGGGAGTCACTCTGAAGTCATCATACTGAATAGGAATGTAAACAAAATCAAAACTTGGAGATATCACGGTCCAGCCCGGATGCCTTTCTCAGAGGCAGACTGCTCAAACATATGCAACTGGAACATGTCAAAGGTTTTGGTACAAGAAGATCAGCAATCATGGTTCTTGTGTGAATGAAGAGCTTCATAACTTAATGGTACTGATTTGCTTGTACAATGTCTGCTCATAGGAGGGCAGTGATTTTATGAACTACTGTTCTATGTCAGATCTGAAGTCACCAGTATTCCCTGTGAGGAGACATTTGATATTCCTGGCTCAGGCCAGGTACTGGTGCCAGCGGCTCAGAGCTCTAAAGCACAGCTCAGCCAGGGCTGTGCCTCCAAGGAACTGTGGACTCAAACCTATCCCATGATTCGGACCTGTATCCATCTAGCATGGCTCTGAACTCATCACATTTTCATTTTTACCAACAGTCCTTGAATACAGATCTCTAGAGGTAAAGGGACAAGCAGTTAACCAGATACATTACTTCACCTTGACCTGTCTTAAATAAAACAAGAGTAAACAACTAGGCCTGCATCCAAGTGCACCACTTAGGAATGACTCACAGCACTGAGCTCAGCAGAAAGATGTTCTAACTTAGCCCCTGTATCGGAATTTATCTTGGACAACTGAAAACTACCTGATTAATGACAGTCACATCAACCATTCATGGTGTCCCTGAAGCCCCACACCTCCAGGATGGAGATCTGGAAGCTTTCAGAACACAGTGGCTGGTTATTGAAAGTGTTGCAGTGGCTGGTTCTCCCGTGGTTCAGATCTGCATCGAGGTACAGAGCCTGGCCATCACCACCTCCTGGGAAGAGATAAAGACAGGGTGAGGATGTCTCTGCATTTCTTGGCACAGGAAACAGCTGTACAAAAATTTCAGGGCTTTTCCCATGGGGAACAACTGGAAGCCCTCAGCAATGTCCGCTTGCTGTCTTCAGGTATAACACTATAGGATCAGATGTATAGGTTTTGAATGATAATATCAGAACTGGATGATTTCTTTTAATAAATAATAAATAATATAATAATAAATAAAAGTAACGCAACTCAGTAAGAACAAAAACTACCTGCATTTAAGATTTGTATTTCAGTGCTGAAGGATATTGGAAACTACAACTGCAAATTTTTCTCCAGTACAGGAAAACCAAGTAATTCTGTTAGCAGTCAAAAATCATAGCTGGGAGAAGAACAAGACCAGTAAGTAACAGCATTGGCTTGGTCTTCAAAATCACTATAAAACATGTAAGAGTTGAAAGCATTTTGGTTATCTGTGGGTCTATGTCAAGGTTCACAAGAGTTTTCAGTCAGAAAATGCAGGGAAGTGAAATAAAAGTTAGAAATCAAACTTGGAAATGTGTTAGGAGAACAAAAAGGAAGATTCCCTATTGCTTACTGGGCAGCCATCAAAGAACAGTTACTAAAGCCATCTGAAGAATCAAAAGGGTGGGAATTCTGGTCCACAGCTGGAGCTGTCTACAACATTCACATCTATATATCTTCTATCTGTGGACATTCTCAGAGAGAAACAGATAGTTTCCAAGGCATCATCCTGGGGAAATTGTGAAAAGCTCAGAGAAAAGAATTAAAACAATTCTTATCTTGGTCTCTGCAGCTGGTGTGGAATATGTTATACATGATATTATGGAAAGACGGTTTTGTTCCTAATCAACCAATGGGGTGACAGGTGTTACTAAGAACCAATCAGGTTCTGGGTGAACAATGTTGCTCATAAAACCAGGAAGTTTTGTAATAAAGTGAGCTTCTATGCCTTCTGAAAACACATGGAGTTGTGTCGCCTTCATTCCCATTCCTGACTCAATGGTGACATCTATCCAAGCCTGTATCTCTCTTATTACCACCCACAGTGTAGTATACGGTAAAAATAAGCTACTCCCTTACCCAAGAGTGACAGGAAGAGCTGATGGGACACATTACACTCTACACCTCCCTGAAAGGAGGGTGGAACCTGGTGGAAGTCAGGCTCTGCTCCCAAGGAACACGTGACAGAACAAAAGGAAAATCCCTCAACCACCAGGGAAGATTTAGGTTGGATATTGGGAAAATTTCTGCACTGAAAGGGTGGTCAGGCATTGGAAGAGGCTACCCAGAGCAGTGGTGGAATCACCATCCCTGGAAGTGTTCAAAAACCATGTAGATGTGGCACCTGGGGACATGGGTTAGTGGCGGCCTTGGCAGTGCTGGGGTAATGGCTGGACTTGATGGTCTTAGAGGGCTTTTCCAACCTAAAAAATTCCATGATTTTATGATTAGAGCACATGCTGCCAAGTGGGAAATCAGCTAACACTTGACATTACAAAGGAAATTATAGGCCAGTTGCTCTCCTACTAAGTGTCATGTAAAGACTTTTGGGAAAATGACAACTATGATTTGAGATCTGTTCTCTGTAAATCCCATTAAAGTGACAACCTTCCTAAGCAGATTTTTGCCAAAGTCAGCAGAACCAAAAATTCAATAAAGTTCTTGGATAATTAACATGTTTTATAGTTTACTCTGTGTTCCAAAAGCCTTGATGCAAAGTAAGCTCTTTTTTGAGAACTACTCATTGTGAATTAGGCAGTATGAAGGAATGGCTATACTTAAAGCCATGAGTTACTCTCTTCTCTAAAATGCTCGTATGCAGGTTTTCCTCCAGAAAATTTTGGTTGAGAAATGATGTCAGGTTTTGGACGATTTTACCTCTACCTGTGGTGATACTGAAACAGATAAAGGGGCCAGGTGTATTGACCATGTATCTAAGGCAGACAGGAAGAGATGGGGTAGCATCTCA
Source organism: Irena cyanogastra (assembly GCA_013397155.1). Lineage (NCBI taxonomy): Eukaryota > Metazoa > Chordata > Aves > Passeriformes > Irenidae > Irena > Irena cyanogastra. The sequence goes on from VWZV01007377.1 coordinate 65,831, forward strand.
AATTCTCACACTGACTCACCTACAATGATGCACTCGCTGCTGCCAGCCATGAACATGGACGCTGTTTTGGAAGGCAAATTGAAGTGCCTAGCTGCTAAGAAGGGAGAAAGGCGATCTGAGGGGTCTGAAGGGATGCTGCTGGAGGAAAGGGTGCTGGAAGCTGGTTGGGCATGGTTTTCTGTCTCTGATCCAGTCGAGGCTAGTTCGGGGTGTTTTATGATCACCCACTCGTAGCGTTCCACTTCTGGCTGCAGCTGCAGAGAGGAAGAGAAGGGCAGAGCTGACATTAGCGTGCACACTACACAGAGCTCTGGTCAGAAAAGAACATTCCAGCCCCTCAGTCTTCACCTGCACAGTCAGCAATAAAGCTTGGATCAACCTTTCTTTTATTCCTTTGCTTTTTAGGTGGTTGAAGAAATGACACAATAACTTCCAAGTCACCTTATTATATCTCTCATCTCTAGACCATCTTCTCTACAACTGCATAAAAGGAGGGTGGAGCCAGTTGGGGTATGGCTCTGCTTCCAGTTAACAAGAGATAGACAAGAGGAAATTACCTCAAGTTATGTCTGGGAAGGTTTAGAATGGATATTGTGAAAATTTCTGCACTGAAATGGTTGTCAGGCACCGGCACAGGCTGCCAAGGGAAGGGGCAGAGTGACCATTTGTGTTGGTTTTGCATGGCCTGGTTTTTGGTAGTGGGGAGGCCACAGAGGTGGCTTCTGTGAGAAGCTGCTGCACCATGTCCAGCAGAGCCAATCCCTGATGGCTCTGATGATGGAGATGCTGCTGGCCAAGGCTGGGCCAATTAGAAATGGTGGTAACGCCTCTGTGATAATGACAGAGGGGGAGGAAGTGCTCCAGGCGCTGGAGGTGAGATTCCTCTGCAGGCTGTGATGATGACCATGGTGAAGCAGGTTGTCCCCCTGCAGCCCGTAGGGATCCATGGGGGATGCAAAGATGCACCCACACCCTGTGAAGATCCACGGGGATGCAGAGGTCCACCTGCAGCTTGTGCGGGAGGTGCCCATGCCAGAGCAGGTGGGTACCTGCAGGAGGCTGTGAGCCCACAGGAGACCTGGTGGAGGGGGAGGGCCCTTGCTTCCAGGCTGGAGCAGCCTGTCCTTGGAGGACTGCACCCCATGGAAAAGTGACCCATGCTGCAGCAGTTTGGGGGGGATTGTTTGCCCGTGGGAGGGGCTCATATTGCAGCAGGTCGCAGGGAGCTGCTGCTTGTGAGATTGGAACCATGCTGGAGAAGTTAATGGAGAACTGTCTCCTCTGGGAGGGATCCCATGGCATAGCAGGAGAAGGACCCCTCTCCCTGAGCAGCAGAAGAAAACCTCGGGTGACGAACTGACCAAACCTCCCAGGCCCTGTCTCCCTGAACTGTCAGTGGGAAGGAGGGAGGGGTTGGGAGGAAAAAGGTGTTTTTAAGGGCTTATTTTACTTCTCATTTTCCTGCTCTGATCTTGTTAGTAATAAATTCACTCTATATCTCTAAATTGAGCCTGTTTTGCCATTGGAGTGTTTCTCCCCAGTCCTTAACTCATGAACCCTTTGTTGAATTTTCTCTCCTCTGCCCAGCTGTAGCAGCAGAGGGTGAGTGAGCAGCTTTCATAGGTGCCTGGCATTGGCCAGTGTCAAACCACAACACCATCCTTGGAAGTGTCCAAAAAATGTGTGGATGTGGCACATGGCGACATAGTTTACTAGTGAACACAATGGTAGTTCTGGGCTGGTGACTGGACTTCATGATCCTAAAGGTTTTTTCAACCTTGATGATTCTATGATCTTTTAAGAAAATGTTCTGTGCAAGGGGAGAAAAAGTCAGCACAAAATTTAAAAGTAAAATTTTTCCTCCACATTAAGAGTTCAATAAACTTTATAAATTAGAAAGGCATGTAATCCAGCCTCTTTAAGTGGAAGGGAGGTGATAGCTAACCAGTAGAGTCATTCTGTCTTGGTACTGGGCAGTAACAATAAAATTTTACTCACCCTAAACACAAAGCACTCCCCAGTTCCAAAGAAACTCAGTTTGTTCCCTCCTCGCCGGCGCTCGCTCCAGTCAGTGGACAGGTAAGCCCCACAGACCTGGCACAGACAGCAAAGTCAGGCTTCCCGTTGAAGGAGAAAGTGTGTTAAGCCCACTGATACTGACATTTCAGAGACCTAAACTGCAGGCTTTACTTCAGTTTGAATTTCAGAGTTTCAATACCAGTGCATTACAGCAGCACAGGTACTTATATCTAAAGACTGATTTAAGATGCTTTAATCCAGCAGTGGTTGGTTACCTATAAATCCTAAGACTGTCATAAATTATTTCATACCTCTGATGCCTTAAGAGAGAAATTTTCTAACAAAACCCCAGGTACCAAAAGATAGATCACTCCCAGGCCTGTGCAGCCTGACTCCCACTTCCTCACTTTGGCAACCAAAGCAGCAGTGCTATTCCAAGTTACAGTATGAGCAGATTTGCCTGAACATTTTTTCATCAAAGAGTGGCCTTAGTGGCTTTCTTACATTCAAAGTATAGGTTAAAGCCAGTTTAGCTAAGGAAATGCTGAACTAGCTCAGATATTTAGAGCACCCACTCAAACCACATGGGGAGCACTAGTCTCCAATAAAGAGAAGCACCCTTTGAGGGATGAGCTGGTCTCTGGAGTCTTGTGTCTGCACTAGAACTCTTTGTTACTAGCAATATGCATCACTGCCAAGTGCACACAGAGGAAACAGTGACGCTCCAAAAGTGGAATGAAAGCATCTATGCTTTTTTCCCCTAGAAATTAGACAAAAAATTATGATTATACAGAATTGTTCTAAGGTATGTTTGCTGTTTGGTCTCCATGAGCATTACAAGCAGAGCTCCTAGGACAAAATTACTGAAGATCAGATTTGTTTTATATAGATAAATCTGTATTTAGATTTAAATCTAAATCCTTGGAATAACAGCAGTTGAACAAGTCTTTCTAACAACAGCAATCAAGAGAAATTTGTCATGCAAATCCTGATAACTGAGGAAAACACTAATGCAGGGTAAAACCTTCTGAATTTGTTCAGTTCTAATGGTAGACTTTAATGCTGTCCGAATTTACTGTTCTCTCAAGCTACAGTGTTTTCACAGATGACCCTGAAAGGAGTGGAGTGGTGAAGGCTAAACTTAATTTTCCTCAATGAGTATAAACCAAAACATTTGGGTTTTTTCTTAGCCCACTTGTGTTCTGTTCATTTTCACTCGTTTACTACTTAGATTTAGATTAAGAATTAAATCTAAATGACCGAGAAATCCATTTGATGTGACATGCCTGATGGGTGAGAGGCAGAAAATCAGAAGGCAAATTTTCTTCATTCTAAAAGTTAACGATAGACATATGGATAAAGGATGAACAACCCTTTGCAAAAACCCTCCAAATCCGTAAGGACAAAAAAACCCCTCATATTTTTCTCCTAGGTGTTTTTTTTTGTGTGTGTGTGGGGTAATACATGTTTTTTGAGGGGTAAGAAACAAACCATCCTATAAAAATCAGAATCCCTTACAAAGCCAGACTTTTGACAGGTTCCAAGACAAGAAGCAAAATACTTGTTTCCCTCACTACCTTTTAGACAACAAGGGCATTCCATTGGTATCTCAACACAGGCCTGAATGGCCAGAAACCACACACAGAACTATGAAATGGCCTGGAGGGTGAGCATTAGGTAGATGTAAATAGGAGTAGAAATTGAGAGTTGTTCATGAACAGCCATCCTGCAGAGATATAGTAACTGCAGATGAAGAGAAGGCAGAAGTGCTTAACGCCTTTTTTCCCCTCAGTCTTTAGTGGGAAGATGACTTGTCCTCAGGACAACTGTCCTCCAGGACTGGTAGATGGTGTCAGGGAGCAGAATGGGTCCCCTGTTATCCAGGAGGAGGCAGTCATAGAACTGCTGATCTGCTTGGATGTTCATAAATCTATGGGAGCAGATGGGATCCACCCCAGGGTGATGAGGGAGCTGGCAGATGAGCTTGCAAAGCCACTCTCCATCATTTACCAACAGTTGTGGCTCACTGGTGAGGCTCCAGATGGCTGGAAGCTTGCCAGTGTGACGCCCATTCACAACAAGGGTGGGAAGGAGGATCCTGGTAATTATAGGCCAGTAAGTCTGACCTCAGTACCTGGTAAGATTATGGAACAGTTTATATTGAGTGTCATCACACAGCACTTACAGGATGGCCAGGGTATCAGACTCAGCCTGCAGGGGTTTAGGAGGGGTAGGTCCTGTTTGACCAACCTGATCTCCTTTTATGACCAAGTGACCCTCCCGGTCGATGCAGGAAAGGCTGTGGATGTTGTCTATTTGGACTCCAGCAAGGCCTTTGACACTGTCTCCTACAGCGCACTCCTGGAAAAGCTGCAGCCCACGGCTGGGACAGGAGCACTCTTTGCTGGGTTCAGAACTGGCTGGATGGCCAGCCCAGAGAGTGGTGGTGAATGGTGCTGCATCCAGCTGGCAGCTAGTCACCAGTGGTGTCCCTCAGGAGTGGGTCCCTCAGAACTGGCTGGGGCCAGTTCTGTTCAATATTTTTATTGATGACATGGATGAGGGGATTGAGTCTTTCATTAGTAAATGTGCAGATAACACTCAGCTGGGAGCATGTGTCCATCTGTTGGAGGGTAGGAGAGCTCTGCAGAGAGACCTGGAATGGTTGGATGGATGGGCAGAGTATAACAAGATGAAGTTTAATAAGTCCAAGTGCTGAGTCCTGCATTTTGGCCACAATAACTCCCTGCAGCATTACAGTCTGCGGATGGTGTGGCCCGACAGTGCCCAGGTACAAAGGGACCTGGGGGTACTGGTGGACAGGAGGCTGAACATGAGCCAGCAGTGTGCCCTGGTAGCCAAGAAGGCCAACGGCTCCTGGCCTGGATCAGGAATAGTGTGTCAGCAGGAGCAGGGAGGTCATCCTTCCCCTGTACTCGGCACTGGCGAGGTTACACCTCGAGTGCTGTGTCCAGTTTTGGCCCCTCAGTTTGGGGAGGACGTTGAGATGCTCGAGCGCGTCCAGAGGAGGCAACGAGGCTGGTGAGGGGTTTGGAACACAAGCCCTGTGAGGAATGACTGAGGGAGCTGGGGGTGTTTAGCCTGGAGAAAAGGAGACTCAGGGGTGACCTCATCACTCTCTACAACTCCCTGTAAGGTGGTTGTAGTCAGGTGGGGGTTGGTCTCTTTCTCCAGGCTGCACTGACAGAACTAGAGGACACAGTCTCAAGCTGCATCAAGGGAAATACAGGTTGGATATTAGGAAAAGGTTTTTTATGGAAAGAGTGATAAAGTACTGGAACGGCCTGCCTGGGGAGGTGGTGCAGTCATCATCCCTGGATGTGTTTAAAAAGACTGGCTGTGGCACCCAGTGCCATGGTCTAGTTGAGGTGCTAGGGCATGGGTTGGACTTGATCATTTTAAAGGTTTCTTCCAACCCAGTGATTCTGTGTGTGGTTCTGTACAGTTAGGAAGAAAGCCCACAGGCTGCAGTAACTGCTTAATGTTATATAAAGAATATTTAGAAGTCACATACAGTGGCACAGACAACAACACCATTACAGGAAGTTCTCGTGTGCCCTCCGGAGAAGATTCTGGGAAGACTTCTTGTTTTATGTAATAATTTTTTAAACAAGCATGTTGCTGTTTTCACATTATTCTGTCCAATACTGCCACACACAGGAGCAGAAATAAGGAACGTGTGCACTCCTCCTCAGGTTCTCAGAGTTTTCTTGGCTTATTTTTTCCCCAATCAAGAATGAGATGGAGCTAAGGCTTTCGTTTTCACATCATGCAGTCCAACATTTTTCGTATCATTTAAATTCTGCTACTTTCTCTCCTCATATCCTTGAGAAAATGAAAATGTCTTCTATGAATCATAACTTTAGCACAATTCCCACTCTGTCCCTCTGATTCTGCGTTTCAGAGTCTGTCCAAGAACAAAATGAGCTACTCTAGTCCATCACCCCACACTACTTGCAAGAGAAAAAGCAGTTAACCAAGACCTGGTTTGCAAGGCCTGACCAAGAATGCATAGTCCTATAACCAACAAATAGAATAATTTAAAGCATGGATTCTTAAAAACCAAAGCCAAACCTTGCTTATTCATTTTATTATAAACAGCTGTGTGTTGCAACACAGCATTACATACTGCCCAAACCCCAATTTAATCACTTGTCTTTCACCTCACTCACCTCTTTTGCTGTTGTCTTGATGAGGAGCAGAGTTGGTTCGTGTCCCTCGCTGCGGGAATAGAACCTGAAGTGCAGAGCACAACAAAGTGAGCATGTGACTGCCGCCAACTACAGCTACCTTCCTCCTCAACGTCAGGCACTGCTTCCTTCTCCAACTGATGCCATGGCAAAAAAACACCTGAAGACTAAGAATATTCCTGCAAATATAGTCCATGTAAATAATACAGCTGAGTGTAAACGAATACTATCAAGCACTTGTTCTCTACTCAGTCTTTTGTACAGTTTATATCTCCAAAGAATAACTAGCTTACCTAGATCAACTGTAGCATTTTACAGCATTTTGAATTGAAACAACCTAAAGGATTGTAAAACCTAGAGGACTGATGGCCACGTCTGAAGGGCTTTAGGTCTTCATGGAAATTAATTGTGATGCATTCTCTTTGCTTGCTTTTGCTCTTCCTCATAAGCACATTAGGCTGGGAGAGCAGGTCACTCCCCTCATTACCTCAGTACCTGCTGATGGTAAAGACATTATTAGGGCCTATAGGGTTATAGTCTTCTGTACCAGGTGCAAGGACAACTCATATCTAGTTTATCTCACTTAAAAAAAACTCCAAAAAACAAAACCCAATCAGATTCATAGGTAATTTCCAGTTTCCAGTTCTCTTCTTCCTTGAATCAGTTTGAATGTGGTTATCTATCAAAAGTGCAGGCAGAGCAGCCACTGAGTTAAACCATTCACACCCTTAAGGAACCAGACTCAGACCTGCAGAATCTGTGAACTGATCCAAGTTTGACTTTTCCAATTGATCTTCAACAGTTTAAAATTTTCTGGCATAGGAAATATCCCAGTCAAATGCTGTAGGCAACAGGAATTTGTCACATTTATATTCCATCGTTAATGATATTCTTCAGATCAAGTCCACTAAGCACAGCCTTTTTGTCAATCCAGCAAATACTTCATCAGTTGCTCCTTTCTGCCCTACAATAGAGGAGAGGAAGGTTTTCCCTACCTGCTCAGACTACAGCCATGTTCCAAGGTGGTGAAAAGCAGGAGGGGCTGGCACAGTGCAAATCGCTCTGGGATCCATGACCAGATATCCCGCATCTCCTTCACACTGACAATTTCTGATTTGAAGTTTTCAGCATGAACTGCCAAGTGCACATTCTGCCTGAGAAATACAACACAAAACATTGAGAAGCAATAACTTAACAAGTTTTGGATTACTGAACTGAAACATGAGAAGACAGCTGAACACTAACAGACTCTACCACATAAATTATTGGTCAAAGCTCCAGTCCATGGGATTAGGTGGCCGTGACCTGGTGAAGGTAATAAACTACCGCAATTTAACATAATCCTCAGAGGCAGAGATCTGGCTTGACTGTAATTTCTATTCCTCTGTATAGCAGCTGTGGCCTGCATCTTTACACACAGAGGATACAATACTGAACTACTAAAAATGACCATGGCCTTATATTTGCTGTTTGTGACAGTCTCACTGGCACTTGTATTTAAGCACAGAGAACAGAATATGTAAACAGACAGACAGGATCTGAGAGGAACGGGTAGTATTTTTTCTACCTCTGAAGACCTGCCCAAATAGTGTGATTAGAGAATTCCTAAACCCCTCAGAAACTTTAGATGAATCAGTATTACCAGGGTAAGCAATTTTAATCCAAGGCAAATATTTGAAGCTTTTGAGAAGTTCCACCTCTTGGAAACAAGTCATTACCAATTACTTCCACTTCATTATGAACCAAAAATGTTCCTGGGATCATGGTTACAGATGGAGCCTGAGAACACAAAGGAATGCTAGACTCTGACACTGGGAAGGAAATCCCTATACCCTCCAGAAGGGTCTGATACAGTTAGAAGGATTGATTCACAGCTTTTAAACATTTGAAGGTAACAATCATCATCATCTTAACCAGCGTTCATTTCTCAGATTAAAAAAGCACGCAAACCCAGAGCCTGGGGATTAAATGTTATTTGCTTCCATGTCAATGTTAAATGCTTAAAATGCAATGGTGACAACCAAGGACACAGAATGTACACAGTCACTGAATTACTGGGCAGCCAGGTGTTAGATAAAGTTTTATTATTTTGCTCTGCATGCAAGGGTTTGGGTGCAAGTATTTGCCTATTTCTGATGGGGGTTTTATGACAATTACACATTTCTTTTCTCTCAGTTTCAAGATCACGAAGGGGCCCTCAATACTGTACATCTGCAAAGACCTAGATAGCTTAGCTCACTCCTTATAACACACAAAATGCATAAATTTTTTATTTTTCATGCTCATAGTACCAAAAAATCAGCAGCCTTTGCAATCCAGAGCAGTGCTTGATTGGAGACATTGGGAACTGCTTTCTGGAATTCACTGTAAGCACCTCGGTGTCAGCATTTTGAATCAAGTGACTCTTCAGGTCACTTAAAAAAATTACTAAAATTACTGCTTACTTTAGCCAAATGAACAATATCAGTCTTTTTATTGCTACCTGGCATTATTTAATGCAAGGACCTTCTGTGGGCAGCTATTAAGCAAGCTGTAACTATTTATGGGTTTTAAAACTTACAGTATCAGTGACTAGGGACATTATTTGTATTTTTAAACACAGCAATCTGAGGCAAAGGAGAGTCAATTGAAACAAAGTAGGAGCCAAGCCTTGAATCCCCATGTCCAGAATCTTACTTCAGGTCTCACCCTCTGTGTTCTGGCAGGTCTGCAGCTAAGACTGGTGTCACTAGGGAACAGAGCTGACAGACAAAGCCTTAGTTCCAGTTCATCAGAAATTAAGATTTTTTTCTTCCCCCCACATTTAAGGAATTAAAAAATATTCAGGGCAGTCAACTGTTTATTAGAATGAGTTTCCAGCGGAAAAGCGATGGTGATAAATAGGCTAAGACTTAACAACAAATATCAAAACAAGTTTAAATTTACACCTCAAGCAAGCCTCAGACTTATTTGTATACCTGATTTGTATATTTTTCACACTTCTGTGAGCTGTTTGGGCAACTAAACTTCAGTTCTTTTTTCTAAAAGGCTCTCACACTCAGGGTATCTTTGCATTTGCCTTTTTTCCTTCTCCTGGCTACTATGAACTGCTGATTTGAAGACTTTCCTACCCAAATCCCTCTCAAAGCCTGTGTTCAGCAGCATTCTGAACACATCTCTTTCAGTACTCTGTGCCTCCCTACAACTCTTTCACGTAGGTAGCATATCACCTTTTCAAACAGATCTTTCTGATTTACTAGAAAGCATTTACCACTGTATTGGCCATTTAAAACTGTACCAGGAATACAGTTCCTGCCCTTTGAATATCATGGTAAATAATTTTATATTTAATGGCACCATCTAGTTAAACCAAAGAACGTGGCCAAAGAATGTGAAACAAAATGACCTGTTATCTCCCAGTAACAAATCACAGCTGCGGATGGTTGAGACTGAAACCTGACCCTGTGTTGAGAAGCGTCCACATATAGCTTGCACCTATCAAAACAAACTCCGTGCTGCTGAGCAAAAATATAACTTTTTTGGGGAGTTCCAAAAAATTGCAACTAGTTACAAGTATCTAACCTGTATTAATTATCTTATTTTTAACAGTATTAATCTAATGACACTGAAAAGCATCTCCTTCAGTTTGGCAGTTGCTTTTCAAAGTAGTAAACGAGTGAAAATGAACAGAACACAAGTGGGCTAAGAAAAAACCCAAATGTTTTGGTTTATACTCATTGAGGAAAATTAAGTTTAGCCTTCACCACTCCACTCCTTTCGGGGTCATCTGTGAAAACACTGTAGCTTGAGAGAACAGTAAATTCGGACAGCATTAAAGTCTACCATTAGAACTGAACAAATTCAGAAGGTTTTACCCTGCATTAGTGTTTTCCTCAGTTATTTGGATTCACATGACAACTTTCTCTTGATTGCGATGTTAGAAAGACTTGTTCAACTGCTATTATTCCAAGGAATTAGATTTGAAAACCAGCACAATTAATGTTGAATAAAGCAGCATTTGCTAATTTCATAGGAATGCTGCTTTTCCAGCTATATCAATGTGCTTCAGAGACCTCAAAGTTCCCAAAGGTAAAGCCAAGGCTGAGGACGTGCAGCACCACCTATCAAAGTTGATGTGGCCTGTATTATTCAAAAAACAACAAATACTCAACACCAAAGATTACTGACCGAATTACAACTTCCATCTCTACTCTGGCTTGGGTCAAATCTTCGAGGAGATACATTATCTTTAAAATCCATTATAATTTCAGTGAAGACATAATTGTGTGGTAAAAGGAGATTTCTTTTTTCAGTCATAAATAGCATATAAGTAATTTGTGGTATATAAACCCAAAACCTAATCCTGTGTCCAGATCAGCATCAACAGAGATCCTGCCCTCCCTAAGTCCCCTCAAACCCAAACTGCTTCCTAGCATAAATCAAGGCTTTCTGATGCTTTCAGAACAACCTAACTGCAAAAATAATACATAGATGCTGAAGATTCGCTTGACTGGGATTAACAGCTTGTTGATTTACCAGAGGTAAAAGCCTCAACACAAAAGTTATGGTATAAAACACACTTTGCTAAGTTTCTTTAAGTGTTCTTTCAAACATGAAAACATGAGGAAGTTAATTCCAACTATGATTTTTAGTAAAAATGTTAGGGAGCATCGCTCACTAAAGTTAACTCAGGGCACCTGCAGCAAGGCCAGAGGATTCTCAAAGGCATGAATTTAAACCCCAACATCTGTGGTATTTAATACTCACAGGGCAGCCTCTCTCTTTCCAAGTTCTCTGCTTATCAGATAGCACAATTCACTCACTGGGTTTTGTTCTTTAAGACTTACTTTTCAGGCCAAGACTTGTAAAATGACTTCATTAACCATTAATGCTCTACGGCTGAGTAACTCTGACCTCCTTGACAGAGAAAAAGAGTATTGTCTTCTTGATTCTAAAAAACCCCTACCTACTTAAAAATAAATATAATCTACTATGAATAGAGACAGGTCACTTTTAGGAGTGTGCCAAATTGAGGTCAGTCCAAAATTTTTCCAATTAACTGCAGAAAGCTTCCAAAGAAGATAAAAACTTGACTGTTTCACATCTAATGCAACAGCATACACCAGATTTGGAGGTGGGATGATACCTAACAGCTCTTCTGAGCTGTTATTTGAGATGTTTAAAAAAATTACACTTTTTTCTTCCAGAGCAGAAAGGACCATTATTATAATGGCCTTTTATAGCCATTATCACAATTCCACCATGTACTTTCTCCATGTACAGTACTCTTTCCTGTGGTGTTCTGTTTTCCAGTTTGATTGTTCTATTATATTAGGGCATTTCTATGTTAATTAGTTATAAAATGGTTTGCCCCTGTGTACCCCCTACCCTTCCCAGAGCGGATCCTTCCCCGAGCCCCTTTGTCCAAGGTTTCCCGCCATTTCACCCATCTGTCAGAGATGTCAATCACCCTTCTCCCCATCACTTTACCAAATGTGCTCCTGTCAATCTCCTCTCTGCCTTTGTCTAACACCTCAGCCCAGCCCCAGTAGTTCAGGAATCTTCTCTATCAATCACCTAAACTTTCACAGGTGATTCGTTCATTAAACCCTCTTTCCAACCCTAAGTTCTCCCATTTGCCCCTTGCTGCCCCTCATCCCTCCCCTGAAATACCCCAATTGGTCACCTTAGGTGCTATCCCCCAGGTATCCGCGTTCCTTGTAACTCCATCCTGGGCATAGCCCGGGGTCACTCCGCCGCTGCCTCTTTGGAGGAAAGAAAGAATAAAATCCTCCGAACATTGCACGCAGACTGACCCTTCCTTTGCTTTCGCCTCAGATCACACGCAAACAAAAGCGCTGCATCAGCAAGCTAAACCACGCACCTGTCGCTCTCTGCCGCGTGCTACTGAGTCTCTGACCGCAGCGTGCCGGCTCCCCGCCGCCCCGCAACTGACTGGGAACTCCCGCGCGGGCGGGCGAGTGAGAGAAACGCGACACTTTCCCACTCTGGAAAACACAGGTGTATTGCTGTCTGAAGTACTGTGCTGACTCCTTGGGCTCACTACCCCTTCTCTAACAGCTCTGCAGGTGCTGTGAACTAACTTTGCAGGAGGGTAGTCAGGAGATGTGGCACAGCAAACGGATGCTCTGATTGCTGGCCTGCTTCTCCTGCTCCAATGTTAGCAATATTGACTGCCTTGGAAAAAACAACAAGCCGAAGACAGAAGGAATGAGCAAAGTGCAGAGACTTCAGTGTTTTAACCTACCTTTTGGGAGGTGCAAGACTGCAAACAGGAGTGGTGCAGTGGAGATGGAATGGACAGGAGAAGAACATATAAGGAGAAAGACAAAAAAGATAGAAAAGATCAGTGACTTCCTACATCCATGACAAAGTGAGTGAAAGGAGCTTGGAGAGAAACAAAGCAAGGTTTGAATTGAGTCACCAAGCACTTAAAAACAATCAGACAGGTTAAAACATTTATATTTCAATTTTCCCCCTTTTTTGTTATGTGACAGGAAAATGAATCATGTTCTCCTTGCACAAACACAGCTGAAGAAGAAAGCTCACTGGCACCCCATGGAGCCCTGGAGAACAGCTCACTTCTCCTGCACTTCCAACTGCTCACACTGGGACCCAAACTGGGCCAAACCAAGCTCCCAGCAGCACCATGCCTGGGGACACTGAGAAATTTCAGTGGGTTTACAAAGGTAGCCAAGAGAAGACGAAAATTTTTCAGTAGCAACTCTGCCTGGCATAACAGTAACTACTGGGTTTATTTGGGTATATTACTGTATTTTGCCTTGAAAGCATCACTCTTGTACATTTAACAAAGCAGGAGCTTTTGGGCATCTGTGGTTGGTTGATGCATGTTTTCTTTTTCTCTGGTTTAAATTATTTTTTAAATTTTATTTTTGTTTAAAGCTCTAATTCTGTTTTAAACAATATACTCAAGGATATTACAACTCTCCTGAACTTCCCAACAGGAAGACACAATGGAGGAGACAATATTTTGTTACAAGTTTCAAATACGATGGTCTGAACTGCCCCCAGTGTGACAATCCAGTGGCTAAAGGCCTTGAAATATTTGGGACTGACAGGGAAATGCTGAAGCTGATTGTAAACCAAGATGTGAGTCTAAAAAACCCTTGGAAGAGACCAGAGGGAGCTTTACATGTATGTAGACAGATGAAGGAGGTTCAGCTAACATTTATGTGATCTTTTAGGTTGAAATGTACTGAGTATGTATTGCCATGCCATGGAATGCTAACTGTTTGCAACTACTGTAACTAACTCAGCAATGCAGTTGGCTGGAAGATCCTACTACATCAGTGGAGATTCAGAGAAAGTGAGACTGTGTGTCTAGAATATGAAGTTCTAGTTATCACAGTCACTAACCCAGGAGACTTTTAAAAGTCACTTTTCTTCAGAGGGCAGTTCATAAAACTGTCCAACACTTAAGACTTGAGAGTTCAAAAATGGCTGGGAGAAGTTTTCTGCTGTCAGAAAACTGTCTAGAAAAATAGAACGTGCACCACTTACCTGCACATACATTTGCACTCGGCAAGATGCTAATTTTGTTCAGATTAATATATTTCTGCTTTTTCTATATCCATCGAGAGGCCTTTCAGCTAAGCTTTTTATTAGTATGGCTTTTACTGTCACATCAGAGCAGGATTTCATTTTCTGGTTTCAGAGTTGGTTCTTCCTCCCCTTATTTCTGAGAAGAGCTTGTGATTATGCAACAGTTTCTAGGATCTGTATAGCCACTCTTCTCTTCCATTGGTCCTTCAAAATTTTTTTTCCTAATAGTACATGAACCTGTCCCAAAACAGGTCAACTCCTGCATGTGAGTACTACACGCTTGACTTCCAGGAGGCTTGCAGTCAAATTTATTTAAAAAGTAACCTGAAAATAAGACATATTTCTTCCTTGCTCTATTAAAGCAGCTCCTCAGTCAGGAAAAATGTTCCCAGCTGTGACAGTGCCTTACACTAAAGAAACTGCTGAATTCACAGTACTGGACAGCATCAAATTGACATTTTATATAAATAATATCATAGTTAAGAATCTATTTTCACATTTCTCTGAGTATGTTTCTTCCAAGTAATTTATCAGAGCTGGTTTTATCATTGGAGCTGCTAAGAGCTTCCTCTGTGCCTGATAAAATCAATCAGTGAAGTCACGTTGAATACTGACACTTTGCTAGCCACTAGAAAGCCGAACACGTCTCTGTGAACAACCATGTTAAAAGTGAAAAATCCTGAGAACTCTCTCTTTTTCTCTTCTGGCCTGAGAGCAGGAAAGAAGGCTGGCCAGGCCCTTCCCTGGTCTCGGCAGGCAGGGCCAGGCCAGCTCTGCCACGGGGCCAAGCCCCCATTGGCTGCTGGGCAGGGGTAGGGAGGCCGTGGGCCAGGCTGGGCTGCGGCTGCAGCTGCTAACATCTTGCTGCGAATAAGCCCTGCCCCGCCGCCAGCCCAGGCCGAGCTGGGGTCTGCCGGGCCCCAGGAGCAGCCCCGGGCCAAGCTGGCTCAGCCAAGATTCTGCTGCCATTGAGGTTTGCCCGCAAACACCAGGCAGGGGGAGGAGAAGCCATCGGCCCCGGCGTGCTGCTGCTGTGCTCTGGCCTGGCTGCTGAGATCCGGGCCGCTACACGCGCCCAGCCCAGCCGCAGCTCCGCAAGCTACAGAGCCCAGCGAGGGCACGTGACCATCTGCAGGACCCGGACGAGATATTAACTCCTTCAGTGCACAGATAAGGCTTGCAGACCTTCAGTCCTCACTTGGATCAGAGAAAAGGAAAGAGTGAGAATACATAGAGGAACAACATGAAGACACCAAGGTCAGTGAAGAAAGAGTCAAGTCCCAGATGGGAGGGATGAGGAGATGCCTTGATCTTAGGGCTATGGAGAAGGATGTAATTGACACATCAGAGTCTTTTTCACTGTAACTCGTTGAAAAAGTATGGGGAGATGAAGTGTTCAAATTGTAGATATGAGCAAAGGCCCCCATGCTAAAGTAAGCACATGTTAAAGTAGCTGTGATCTTATGAGAATTTAGAACAGAGAGAGAGAGAGACAGAGAAGAGTGACGAAGACCCTCCTCCAGGGAAAGCAGAAGACTTCTATTTCCAGAGATGAAGATGATCTCAGAGATAAAGAGAACCTTTGCTCTTGAACAGCTCATCCTAAAAATAGTGCCCCATAAGTTGACATGGCCCATAAACACAGCTGTGGGAAAAGCTGTGAAAAATGGGATGGACTTCACAATTACAGATTTTCTGGGTGCCTGCTATTCATGGAAATTAAAAGCCATGAGAGAACTGTTTTCTTGTGGAGAAGTCTCCATAAATTGACAAGAGGGACTCCTCTCCCTAAGTGAACTGAAGAAAGACTATTCTAGAAGTGATAAACTGACTGAATTGTTTCTGTACGTTGTGAGTGGGAAAGAAAAGGTTGTAGGGGGGGAGGAGGTGTTCTAAAAGTTTTATTCTGTTTCTTATTATTCTTTCTTTTAGTTACTGTTAATAAAGCTTTCTTTATACCCTTTTGAAGCTTTGAGCCTTCTTCGTATATTATAGTGGGTACGCTAGCATTTAGCCAGTGCTAGACCCACCACATTAATTAATTGGTGCATTGGCCTTGGAATCTCAAATTGGCAAATCAAAACCACAACACCAAGTTTGCTAAAATGCCTTTTAGTTTTAAAACTGCTTATGAAACACACTTTTGAGATATAATACTTGTAATTAATATATACTTGTATAAATTCATAATTGAGCAAGCTACAAGAAACTTCTGATCCTCTTGTATCATAACACTTCAGTTACACTTCCCATTACAATCCCAGCAATGCTTGATTTTGGAGCTGCTGAGTTTTTCTGCAGAGAAAATGCATCAGCAGACACCAGCATGCTCCAATGGAGCTTCCCCACCAGTCACCCAGGGCTGCCTGACTGCTCCCCACACTGGGAAAATTCAGGAGATTGCTCAGGTTGCCTGTGCTGAGCCCTACCTTTTCTGTTTGACTGTGATGCCCTTCTGCTGCAAAGCCTTCTCATTGGCCATCTGCAGGAGCTGGATCTCCTTCCGAGAGAAAAGGCGGATAGCAAAGGCTTTTTCTAGGAGCCTCTCTGGGGACACTGACTTGGTGATGTCCCTCACAAAGGCTCGAATGTCCTGCTGGATGCTGTCAGATTCCATGGGTTGCCCAGCTCTGACTTTGTAAAAGAATTTCAGGAGAGCTAGTGCAACACGATAGAGAACTTTGTACCCCTCCACCAGGAAGACGTCGAAGACCCGCGCAATATATGCCATGGGGAGCTCTCCGAAGAGCCACCGCTGCCAGTCCGAGTACACTTCCAGCACATCCTCGGACACTGCCACCATCAGCTTGTGGGCTGCCTGGCAGTACTTGTTCACCAGGTCCCCGAATGTCATGCAAGAGGACTCAAAGGCCAGGAAGGTCTGGTCGATGAGCCGCTTGGATGGGTCATTGCAAGCCAGGATGCGACAGACCTGCTCGAAGCACTCGGCCTCATCCTTGCTGTAGTGCAGGAGCAGCGCGATCACCGAGGGCAGCGCAGGGCAGAATGAGATGTCTGGGAACTGATTGGCGATGCACAGAATGATCTTCCTGACAGCAACAACGCCCTCCGCGTTCAGGCAGTACGTGGGGATCAGGCTGTTGTCCACGAACTCCGGCAGTGGAAGGGAGCTGCTGTTGCGTTTTCCAATGATCTTCACCACAATGTCTCGGTACACGTTTGCGTCCGGGGTCACTGTACGGCATGGGATATTGCTGATGAGTTTGTGGTACACTTTGGCTCTCAGAGAGTGGTTTTTGGCCCAGTAGCCCTGCCGGGCCAGCTGCTTGAGCTCATGTAAGTCTGTGCAGGTGAGCTCTTTTGTATCCTGGCTCTGGGCACTCACATCCATTTTGTCCCAGTCCACAAAGCAGCTGTATTCATCCATGGCTCCAGGAGAAGCAAATCACATGCGAACAGAGACCTTAGTAAGTCATTGACAGACTCTTGGATTTTTCTGCAAAAGGGAAGTAAAAAACCAGACATTTGAGTAACAGATTATTTTCTTATTTTCTTTATGAACACACATATGTACATACTTGTTCCTGCAATGGCAAAACTGTTTTCTAAAGCAAAGAAAGTTAAAGATGCCTTTTTATTTTTAAGCCAAACTTTTCTTCCATTCTATCAGTAACTCCTACTGCAGTAATTGATCAAAGGCCAGCCAAGAGGCTGATCCTGAGGACATCTTCCCAGGAAATTAATTTCCTTAACTGAAAGTCCAAGGTGAGGCATGGGCCTTTACATTAACATCCCACTTAAGAGAACAGAAGACTCCCACTGAAAAAAAAAATAGTGCAAAGTATGTTCAATTTGCAATCTCTCTTTCCAATTCTCTGGGAAGTATAAGTGAAACTTATACTAGAAGGATGCAATCTCACCAGTAGTTTATGCTGTTCTGAGACTGTGTGGCCAGTGAGAAGATACACTGTGCTCCAACTAACCACAGCCATGTCCTCTAAGTCATTTCTTAGTGCTGGTGCTAACACTTGCATGACCACATAGTCACTGAGATTAGCCTGTTAATCTGGTACAGTTTTTCTTTTCCACTGGATAAGATTTCTTCATGGAAAGAGTGGTCAGATATTGGAACAGGCTGCCCCGGGAGGTGGTGGAGTCATTGTCCCTGAACAGTGTTCAAGAAATATCCCTGGAAGTGTTCAAGAAATGACTGGATGTAACACTTAGTGCTCTGGTCTAGTTGACAAGGTGGTGATTGGTCAAAGGTTGGACTCAGTCTTGGAGGTCTTTTCCAACTTCAATGACTGTGCAACTGTACAGTCAGCCAGATCATTGCTAGTGCCAGAAGAGAGACTTGTGCAGGACAAGAACCCTGCTTCCTGACAGCTGCACAGGGTCAAGTCAGCTTCAAACACCTTTATTAAAGCACCTACATTTTCTAAGTGCTGCTCTGGATGCTACCATGCCCTGTCACAGAGGCACACAAAAACTCTACCAATGGAGATGCCACAGACACCTTTGTGACAGCATTAGGAACTGAAACATCAGCTTCTGGCCTCTAGTGCCTTTTGCCAGGTTTTCCTGATCTACCAGCTGGCTCCAGGTCCAGAGCACACTTGTGTCCTACCAGAGAGTGTGGCTGTGACCACTAAAGGCCATAGCCAAACCAGCTTTAATCAGTCAGTGCAAAGCCAGAAGGGGATGCACAATAACCTCCACAATCGCAGCAGCTCTGCTGAATGCTGGAACCTCAGCCCATGTGCCCTCAGTGTCCAACTGAAGCTGCAAACATGGCTGTGAATGCTGCACAGGCAGACAGTCCCTATAAAATCCAGCAGGCCCATTAAACTGTTCTGTCCAATTAGGATGTTATATAGCAAGGTTAAATCAATGAAAATATTCACTGAAAGGCTTCCAAAGAACTCTTAGTCATTCCTGTATTGACAGACTGAAAAATGTGTGGAACTTGACATTTATTGGCATGGTCTTCCATAAATGAGGCCCTTTAAAATGATTTGAAACTCTCCAGGTAGATACACTATCAAGATGAGATCTCATCCTCCTAGCTGCACCATAGGAAAATAAATCAAACATTTTGCCTGAAGCAGCCATAGCAGGCAATCCAGACAGTTTTAGATTCTGAGTAAATGCTAACCTGGGTATTTTGGAATTACATCCAAAAAAAAAAAAATCCCAAATTTAACTCATCTTTTAAAAGTTTGGCAGCAGCATGCAGGAGCCTTTCAGAGAATGCTTTTGGAGGGCTCTTCTCTACCATATTTAATTCAGGGTTTTTTTATAAAAAGAAGACTGGTTTTGGATCATTTTTCTTACAGCATAAGAGCGATACAGAAATGCTCACCATTTCTTTTTGTTGCACTCTTCCACATCTGAAACCAATTCTCAGACTGTAATTAAAGGAGGCAACACATTGTCTCGACTCCAGTTCTGAAAGGGTTACAGGGTTCAGCTGTGGGGTCTCACTGTGAGCTCAGCGTGTGTTTCCTGGAGATCCAGTAACAGCAGGACACCAGTCCATTGCAGAGCCAATGTCAGCTCCAGGGAAGCGAACATTTTTCTGTAACTCTCCACCTGGGAATCACATAAACACTTATTTTTATTTCAAATACTAGAATAAGGTCCTTTTGTAGAAGAGAAATTTAATCCTACTTCGCAGTGGCAAAAGCATGGGGAGATGAACCATTCTGCTCCTGGACACTTCAGCACAGGAACTATAATTGCCCTGGGCTTGCTGGAGTCTCCAGCACACTTACATCTCCTGCCATCATCCCTTGAGAGCTGCTTAGATTTATATTAGGGAGGGTTAAGTAAAATGTTCATCATATAAGACAACTTCTAAGACACCCAGATTCATCTTAGCTTTTTTTTCCCCTGTAAACTTTCTTCTCCTGTCTTATTTTCTAAGATACACATGCATACTTAGAGGCTGCATCAAACAGACATTTTTCACTCTAGCAAATACTGCCCGTCCCAGAAACTAATGAATTTCATGAATATGTGCTCTTGAAGCTCACTGAAATCCGTGGCGAGAGGATGGCATTCAGACTGCCAGAAGTTTTAATCTGAGCTCATGGTTTTATGTTGGGGTGTGTTTTTGGGTTTATTGCGTTTCCCCTGGATCATGGCTGTGTTCCTCGCAGGCTTGAGTCTTGCTGTCTCTCTGCAGCCTCGCCCTGGTGTCTGGTACATTCCAGGGGAGCTGTTGAGTGATTGGCCAGGTTCCCAGTTTCTCCCACCCCTATCCTTGATAGCCCTATGTCTGTACTCCTCCCCTGTCCCCACCCCTGTTTAAAAGGTGCTGCACAGAGACAAGACCTCACTTTTGGTGGGGGCTTGTGATCTGGACAATAAACCAAAGGTATCCCACTTAAAGTCCTCTCTTTGTTCCTTGTCACTGCCACACTTCTGCCAAGGCTAAGACCCATGAAACCAGAGGAGGCACGGAGAAGTTCCCATAAAGCTAGACCGGGGCAAGAGCTAACTGGACGGGACGCAAAATCCCAGGAGCTGCTCCAGGAACCCAGCTTTAGTTTTATACATTTTTTGGATGGGATAAATCTGTGGAGTCTGCAAGTAGGTCTGACTGCTCATGCTTTTCACAGGTCTAGACGCTGCAATAAAAAGTGACAGCAAAGCAACTGGGCATTGTCAGGGCTGCCAGAGCATGACCAGCTCTTAACTGTGCTTGCAAAACCAACAGAACTTGTGTGCTTCAGTGTAATGGTGCATAGCTCCTGATACCTTGCCAGCAGCTACTGTAAGCAGGCAGGCCTCAAACAGGGAGGATTTGATTGCCACGTAAGAGCCCAAGAAATCTCAAGAAAATTCCAGCCAGCCTTCAACTCCTCCTCAACTTTTTCTGAATTGTCCTCCCCCTCTCTTGTGAGGCAAGTTTCCTCTCTTCTGGTAATCGTGTAAAGAGCAATGTTTAACTTTGGGCTGCTGGGAAGAGGAGACAGAAGATGTTTCGCCCTCAGCAGTCAAGAGCCAGTGAGTCAGGGCTTTCTCCTGCCCATCCCTCCCACCACAAGGAAGCAAGCAGGCAGTACAGACTTGTGTTTGGAGGGAGGCTGGTGTTTCAGTTAGGGAGTAAAACTAGAGGATGGCTGCGTGAGAATGCAGTTGTGTCACAAAGTCTCATATTCACCTCAACTACCCTGCTTACCCATCCATATAACAGAGGGTAAGACAGGCAGAAGAGAAAAAACATTTCAGAATGAAATGTTTATTGATAGATATGCCTATAGGCAGGCAGAGAGACTCATTTACTGACTCTTATTGCAGCAAACCTCTTTTCCTGCTGCTTCAGAGAAGTCAGCATCATGTTATGGTAAATATTCTCTAACTGGAGATGGGGACAACAAGATGGATGAGCACCCGAACAGCACAGAACTGAAATGTGGTCTAGCACATTTGTTAGATGTGTTAGCACAGAATGATAAAGGTATTGTATAAACTAGCAAAAAAAAAAATTGCATTATTCATAACAACCATAGAATCACAGAACATTCTGGGTTGGAAGGGACATCAAAGCCCATCGCATTCCACCCCTTGCCATGGGCAGGGACACCTTCCATTATCCCAGGTTGCTCCAAGCCCTGTCCAACCCGGCCTTGGACAATGCCAGGGATCCAGGGGCAGCCACAGCTTCTCTGAGCAGCGACAAAACATTAAAGTTCTGTACTAAGAGTAAGCAGTCATTATCCTTTCTAATCAGACTGACTTTTAAAAAAAGCAGGTATTAACATAGAACAGAACCAGGAGAAAGAGCTTTCTTCTTAGTACCTGCCCCACGACTGTAGATTGTTAGATTTATTAGTTTTTAAAGGAGCTCTTCAGGTAAGTGCAATATAAAAAAAAATAAAGCAAGTACACAAATGAGAAGGAGAACTAGAAAAATGCATACTGAGGATCTGCCAACAATGGCGGCAGCACGGGCAAAAGCTTTTTCAAGGTTAAGTTTAAACTCTGAAGCAGGGAACCAATCACTACACTTCAAACACAAGCAAAGACCATAGTAACTGCATGATTTTAAGTCAGTGACTGAATTTTCAGGAAATATTTAGCTTGCTATTCTAGCCACATTTTCCATTTCATTCCCTTAGCTCTTCCCGTTGTCTTTTGGACTGCTTTCAGAAGACTGCTGAACACTGGCTGAATCTGTATAAAATACACAGCAGTGAAGCCAAGTGTGACAGGCAAATTCCCATACTGCCTATGAAGAAAAAATTCAATGGAAGTGTCTAAAAACACATCAAAAAAAAGATTTGAATTATTACTTACTTTCATTATGGGGAATATAAGGTTACAATTTTACTAAAGATAACATAGCTGAGGGCAACTTCAATAATTTTATTGCTTAGAATAATTATTTTATTATTAAAGGGGTTTGTTTTTTCTTTACAAAATACAGGAACTACCAAACTGAAATATCTGAACTACAACTAATTCAGAGGGCAATTATTTCTTTCAATTTGAGAGGACATTAAATACTCTACAATAGTGAAATAGTCACAGTCTAAACTTCTTTAAAAAATCCAACTTTGGTTAAAGCCTGAGATTACATTATTTGATATTGCTTTTAATAAACATAAGAGAGTGTCCTAAAAAAACCCAAGCTATAATTAATCGGGAGATCCTGGTTCCCCATTCCATTTAGGTATTTGTGCAACTTTGTGTTCTGAAAGTCTGCCTACTATTAAGACACTTCATTTAAATCTAGTGTAGTTGCTCTATAACAGGAACAACCAAAGTTTGAAAATTACATTTTTCATCTCATGCCTGAGCAGTTACACCACCTTGCATTCAGCTCTTTGCTACGTACAGCTACAGTTAAGATACTGACAACCAACATTTTGGCAGGCATTTTGTTAAGGTTCTAACAGAAAGCAAATATTCCCTTTTGCTGCCCTGCAAATGTAATGTAATCCTCCAGACCTGCAGTGTATCATTTGGTTTTTATATTTCTGACCAGTGTTGTAGGCATGGAAAAGACTCAAATTTACTCTTTTTTCATAACCTTGTTAAACTAATCCATGCAGAAGGCACATGAAGAGCTAATGAGAACTGCTTCCTTAAGACTGCTTGCTAGTAGTCCTTTTCCCAGTAAGAGAAAATTAACCCCAAAAGTTTAAGGAGATTAATTCCATCCTTGAGGGATACTCAATCACCTCTGGGATGTTTGCTTCCCCTCTAGGGAAGTCTGACAGAAGCACAAAGCAACATAGCAAGGTAGCAGTAACTGCAGACAGCTTCCCTCTCCTCCCTCAGTATTTCAGTGCATCCTGCAGCTTTCCTAATCCTGGACTTACAGGGGAACACTTTGACATCTCTGCTACATGGATCTGGGAACAAACTGGACACTCCTGTTCCCCCTGCATCCAAACACCTCCTGATCAGAAGCACAGTTTGTCACTTGTACAGCCTCGGAGGTGACATCCTTTGTCACACCTCCCTGGGGCAGATGTGTTTCAGAGCTTGAATTAAACACACCATTTAGCATTCGAAAGCGACCAGCTCATCGAATGCAGACTGTTTGGGAGCACGTGACTGCATTGTGCAGTGATGATCCCTTCCAGTAGAGTACCCAGAGCTCGATAGATTGTTTTAACATGGTTAAATGCAGTTCGATCTCTGCAATGTGCCCTGGGCACTCTATATGCACAAGCTGGGTGCCACAATAAAATTTCTGACAATATTCTATTACAAGTTTAGCAATAGTGTAATAGCAGATTATCAGATGCTTCCTGCTGGGTTTTTGTTATGCTTTTAGGACAAAGTCTAAAAACCTCTCAATTTCCCAAGTAACTGATAAAGACCTGATATCAGAGCACTCTACAAGGCAAATACTTCTAGGCATTTAGATGATTTCTCTTGGGATATGACCACTGTGCATGAAGCACAGTAACAGAGTTGTCCTAGAATCCTGTTTTCTTTTTTAGGAACATACTATCACCTTCTTAAACAGTCTTTAAATTATCTGTAATTAATTTGTTGTGCACTTTATTACAGTCTAAAGTTCAGACATACATTCAGACACAGCAGCTCTTCACTGCTGGGCAGGTAAGTGATAGTAGCTTATATTTAGGAGAATGTGTATGCCGTAGATGGAACAGTTTGGGTCAGAAGACACCTTAAGGCTCACCTCATTCCACCCCCTGCCATAGGCAAGGACACCTTTCACTATCCCAGGTTGCTCCAAGCCCTGTCCAACTGGCTTTGGACACTTCCAAAGTGGGGCCTCACCATCCTCTGAGTAAAGAATTTCTTCCTAATATCTAATTTAAATACATCTCATAGCTGCAAGCACTTCAATACAAAGCATCCCCTCCTTCCCATCTCTGGGTTGGGATGACACAAGCGCTTCTGATGTCCAGTCCCTGTGGATGCTGTGAGCAGTAACACACCAAAAAGGCACAAGGTAAACACACAGAACCAAACAAGATAAAAGTTTGGGGAAAAACACAACACATTTTTGTTGAAAAAATGTAAGAGCAAAGAAATGGTTAATGGCTTCACAAAGGTTCAAAAAGGCTAGAGCAGAGAATTTTAAGAGGATACTGTAGGTAAATGTTATCAAAACCATAGGTCAGTAGCTTTCCCTCCTGCCTACATCATAAAACACTCAAGGAACAAACAGTAAAATTAAAGAGAGGGTAATGCCTACCTCTTTCCCCTCCAGAACAAAAGAAAACTTCACTTAACCTGCAAAACTATCTTACATGATGCATTAAAAATGATCCATTAAAAAAAGATATCTGTCAAAGTAGTGCAAAAAGCAATACCATTTTCTGACTACATTGTCTGAGTTTTCGTTCTGGTCCTTCCAAACCATAAGGCTGAACAAATCCTTCATGTTGTGCTAATTATTTGTCTTCTCTTTGCTGCAAAATTAGAAATACTTACAAACATGTCTCCCCTCAACAGCCACCTCTGACTCTGAACATACAATCTTTGGTCTCATTATTTTAACCTTCCCATAACACTTCACTTTGTATCTTTCTCTTTTTGGAAGTACAGTCAACTATGTAGAACCAAAGACAGTGTTGACTGTCAGTGAAAAACTTGACACGGTATCAAATCCATACACAATAATCTAATCCCTTTTCCCTCTCTGTTGCACTGGATGCTGTCAGTTTGACTTCTATCACCTTGAGACTCTTTTCTACTACATTTACTGGCAGAAAAGCATATTTAAATATCTGTTGATGATATGTTCTCCTCTTAGATACAGTGTCTGCATTGGCTTCTGTCAAACACTGATTTATTCATTTTCCTCTTATCTAAGCCAGAAGGTGCAGGAACATGTACTTTACAGGTACATGCAGCCATGTGTTATTTCTTTTACATTTAGAATTTCTTCAGGTCCAGAACAGCAGCTGCCAGCATGAATAGAAACACAGGTAGATTTTTTACAAGCAGAAGACACAATCTGAGATACCAGGAAAGGGTCTCCCTAGAAGAGACATTTGCCAAGAAGCCTTTCCCAGTCCATGGCAATATATTGTATACATACAATACAACAAATATATATCCAATTTTTAAAAACTAATGCTCAGAATAGTTTTCCCCACAATATTCATATTTATCAAAAATACACCCACACAGATGACTGCTGGACATTCTCTCTTGAAAAAGGTTCAAAATATGAACGGTGCCATTTAAAGTCTGTTAAGAAATCAGCCAATGTTCCAATTCCCCACATGATCTTAAAATGAAACAACAATTTAGTCAAAACAATTCAAGTATCAGTATGGATACTTATGCCAGTTTAATTCTTCTGTAAAATTAACTGATAATACATGTTTATAGTGATTTAAGTCTCCCTCAGTGCAGTACATGAACATACAAAACCTTAACGGCCAGTGCTGGAGAGCTTAAGGAGTACCTAAATTGGGAAATGTGTAGATGCAGCAGCAACCCTGGTGTAATGGAGCACACAAATCCTTAATCTGTGCTGAGCTTGTGGAAATCACGACACACACTTCTTGTGTTTGTAGAAAGTAAATGGAGATGTACACTTCATTCCTGACAGCAGTTATCCCTATAACTTTTTTTTTCATTGGGGAGGAGATTTGTACTCCTATAATTTCAGCCAGCAGCTAAAAACAGGGTAGGGAAACCTTATTATCTCAGACTATTTTATTATTGTCTACACTAAATATAAGGGCACAGCAGTTTTCTCTTGGAAAGCAAAAGTTAATTTACAGTAACATGAGCATATAAAAATTAAAGCTGTCATTTTACTCAGAATTTTATTTTCTTCCAGTTCTGCAAAACCCTACAGATTTTGTTCCTTTCTTCTGATGTTGCTCAGGAGAAAAGCTTCAATAATCTGGTATGCCCTGTAATGGATTACCCTTTCCTGAAATGAAGTGTAGATTACACAGATGACATATTCAGACACCAACTACACTTTACAAGCAAAGGAGAACCTAAGCTCAGCCAACAGCTCCATTTTGGGGAACTGGAACAACCGTTTGCTTTATTTTGGTACTTATTTCTGTCATCTTTCTAAACTTATGCTCTATTAAAAGAGTAGCAACAAACAATCCTGCGCAGCAGCGAAGGTACAGGAACAGCACCTTGTAATGAAAAACTGATAAGTGTGGAATACCAAACTAGGCCTGCATTACTTTGATTGTGATTTCAAAATCACAACAGATTGGTTGCCAAGTTTATAATCTTAATATTAGGGTATACTGCTAATCTTCTAGTCTTACTGGGGAGAGAACTTTGGGTGACTGGGCCTGTCATAGAGTTCAGGGTCCAGGGCACAGGATTTACAGGAAGCTTTGCTGGTGAGGGTGCTCTGTACCCATGTGCTTGTTCTGAGCAAACTTGAAGGGATTTAACACCTGACACACCTACTCCTCTCTCCATTCTTTCCTGTGAGGGTGGTGAGGCCCTGGCATAGGGTGCCCAAAGAAGCTGTGGCTGCCCCTGGATCCCTGGAAGTGTTCAAGGCCAGGCTGGACGGGGTTTGGAGCAACCTGGGATAGTGGAAGGTGTTCCTGCCCATGGCACGGGATGGAATGAGATGAGCCTTAAGGGCCCTTTGAACCCAAACCACTCTGTGGTTCTGTGCTGATGTAGCTGCCTACACTCCAAGCATCATTCAGTACACTCCTTAACAAAGACATTGGCAGTCTCCTAGATTTCTCTTGAGTCTCTTTCCCAAGACAGTGGGAATCAACAGCTCATGGTCTTTTGCAACATGTCTGAAAGTTCAGGCAATTGGTCTCTAACTGCAGAAGTTTAAGCAGGAGGAGAATAAATGAGTTCTGTTAAAGCCTAAGAGTGTGAACATTACGGATATGAGCACTTGCATAGATTAACGTCAGAGATTTTTAAACATTTGAGTCCAGAATAGGACCTCACCAGCACATACTGCCACCAATACATGTGGACTCCAAGCTAGCCGATCATTAATTATAGTGCAATGAGATCGATTTTTGTATCAGGTGACTGGTCAAGTACCAAAGCAGGAAACAACTCAAGAACACCATTTCTGCAACAAAACCCACTGCACCCGCCAACACACCTCATTTAATTGTGTCAGACTATTGCAAATAAATCGGAAAATAAAGGCATCCCAAAACGAATTTGATAGAAATTGTAGTTCTTTAGTCCTGATTCAATGCCTGTACAGACAGAATAAAAGGAGCTACTTTTTTTTCAGATCATTAGCACAGTTTGTAAATTTTGAGTGATAATACACACTTACCTGTGCCTGAGCATGCAGCCACAAAGCCCAACAGCAGCAGTTCAGCTGCCTCTCCAACCTAACAGGGAGGGCAGGGGGAATTCTATAGAGCCAGAAAAACAGCAAGTTCCTAACTTATGGTATATTACCAACGTGCTTGTCACTGACTGTATGTGGCTTCAGCACTAAAGCAAAGGCACTCATGATCTAAACAAATGCCAGACAATGGATACAATATAAGACAACAATAATGTCTAAACAATGCATTATCAGATTACAATAACCTTGATATTGGAGATGGTGAGACACCCGTGCAGTGTGGACTGGTTTTCTCTGCCTGCCTTAAATATACAGACAGTTGTTTTAGTACAGGGATAGCTTATTTTCCCATTTTTCTTTACAGTCTAAATAACAAGGGGATCAGATGATGGAGGCCCTTAAGATTTCAGATTAACAGAACAAATAAGCAAATACAACCAAGGGGAAGAAACAAAGGTCACAACAAAAGGAGTGAGCTGGGAAGAGCAGAAGTACTTAAATATGTGACCGATCCACAAACAGCCTGCTAGAAACATTTACTTGACAGCACTTAATCATTAACAGCAAAAAACCCCAAAACCCCCGAACAAACAAACATTCAAACAAACCCCCCAGAAACAAAGAACAAAACAAAAACCACAAAACCCCCAAACAAAACAAAACAACAATAACAACAAAAACCAACCAAACAAACAAACCAACCCAAAAAAACAGGGAGAAAGCTGTTTTCCTTTGAGTTAAAATTTCTGGCCACAGGAACACCTGCAAACTTTCAAATATTAATGACAGAGAAGACTTTCAGTACAAGGATTCCCAACATCTAATTATTGTGCAATACTATCCACAGCTGTTTTGAAAATTACAAAGGATATAGTATCATGTATTGCTTTGAAGGAACAAAAAGTTACCATAATATGTTGCTGGAATCCTTGGACTCGAGTTATCGTTGCTGTTCCTGAGTAACTATCGTGGAGAAGTCTTTTGCAACAGTCTAACAGCTAGTGATTACAGAAAGAAGGAAATTCCAACAGCAGAGAATTCCCTGTTCTGGTAATACATTGCCCTGTATATGATCCATGCTATTTCTGTGCTCTGGGTACTCCTGGATGCCCTGAAAATCAGCTTTCAGATGCTCCAGTTTCTTGTAGGAATTGGACATAAAACCAGAAGGATTGAGATAATACAGTTCAAAGGAGAAGGTCCCACACAGCACCTGAGAGGTGTCATCCCTCCTGCTGCCCCTGGGACCGTAATCATCTGAGCATGCTGCATCTACCCGGCTATTGCTCGCTTGTTCACAGGCCCAGAGAGGCTGGGGAGCATTTTGGCAGGTTCTAGCCAGCACTCTAAATTTGGTGTTTGGTGGCTAACAGTGTGGCAGTCCCAATATTCCAGCAGCAATTTTCACTGAAGGAAAGACTAACGTGAAAACAAACTCACAACAAAATTCTACTTTCTTTATAAAAAATTCAAAAACATTGAAGGCGGAGGCTGCAGAACACAAGTGCTGGGTGTTGAGAGCTCTCCCTGTGAAGATCCACTGCCGCGCTGCGGGGGTGGGCTGGCAGAATAGGTGTAAACTGTGCGTGTTGGTGCGAGCGTCACCAGCAGTCAGAGGATCCTCTGAGGCACTGACCAGCACAAGCCATTTAAACACCTTGCAGGCTCTCCACACACAGAGATAGCCCTCAGGCGAAGCCCAGAGTCCCCACGGCCGGCTCGCCGCAGGGACCAGCGCCCGCTCTCCGGTCACCGACACCCCCGGAGGTTCCGCCCTGGGTTCTGGAGCCCACGGACAGACACAGCGGCTGGGGCCGTGCCCGAGCTTCCCCCGCAGCTGCTGCCTGGTCTCGCAGGAGTAAGGCCAGCGACCCGCGGCCCGGCCACGGGGGCCCAACGAAGGCCGGCCCCCTCCGGGTCCCTCCCGGCCGCTCGCCGGAGGATGCTGCCGCAATGCCACCGCCCGACACCGAATTCCATCCCCCTCGCTCGGCTCCCGGAGACGCGCTCGCCCTCACCGCTCCCCCCCGCCTCACCTCTCTCCGCCGCTCCGGACCGTGTCCGGCGGGACCGGGGGCGCGAGCGGCCCCGCGCCTGCGCAGAGGGCGCGGCAGCGGCGGGACGGGCGCGCGCACGCGGTCCCGCCGGGCCGGGCGGGCACGCGCGGAGCGTCCCCGGCCCTGGGGCCGAGCGGGACTGTGGGGGTGTACCGCGGATTGTGAGGCGTGGCGAGAGCTATAAGGGGTGGTGGAGGGGTTGTGAGGGGCTGTGAAAGCTGATGGCGGGGTGGTGAGGGTGACTGTGAGGGCCGATGGGAGTTTTGGAGGAAGAGGAGGCTGTGAAGGGTTACAGTGAAGAACTGTGAGGGGATGCAGGTCAAAATTGAGGGATTGTGAGGGATGATGAAGGTTGAGAGGGGTGATAATGACTGTGAGGGGTGGTGGGTGACAGTGAGGGGCAGTGTGGGGCAGACAGGGTGGTTGGGGCAGTGTTGTGATAAAAGCATAGAAATTTGGTGGAAAAGAAACCCCTTGTCAGCCAGCTGGCCATTAGAGATCAGAGAGGGTGAGGGTAGCTGGGCTTAATCTCTGATTATAACCAATTTGGCACTCTTAAGTGGTTGTGCTCAATAGATACTTCCATGAACACAGGTTCTCAAACAGGGCATGTTCAACACTGGGTCTGGTAATGTTCAATAAGAACTTTCACTATCACAGATTTCATGAATAGTGTGGTTTATTGAAGCAGCAGAAATGCAAGGGAGAATGGAAAGGGGGAATAACTGTAAGGTAGTATGTTTTGATTAGATTTTCAGAATAAATTCTTTTTACTCAGAGGATGGTGAAGCCCTGGCACAGGTTTTCCAGAGAAGTTCTGGCTGCCCTCTTCCTGGAAGTGCTCAAGGCCAAGTTGGCCGGGGCTTGGAGTAACCTGGGATGGTGGAAGGTGTCCCTGCCCATAGCAAGGGGTAGAACTGGATGAGCTCTAAAATGCCTTCTAACCCAAACCATTCTGAGATTCTATGAAATACAGATTTGGAATTGCCCTAGATGGATGCACTAGCTATGACAGAGTTCTAACAGTAACAATAGTATCGTGTTAGCCCAGGTAATAATAATCATAATCATCTTATGTAGAAGCTTACAATGAATGCTTGGGAGGAGGGAGAGGAGAGTAGTAGCCCATCAGCTGTTTCTGAGGCCCTTTTGGGTCTTCCTCCTAATTAGGTGAAATTTTTACCTTCCTTATATACAGCCCAATCTTATTCCCCTGCTCCTTCTTCACATATATCATGATCTAAGCAGAGAGCAACATAATACAGTAATATGTGTGGGACTAAGGTAAGGCAATTAGCATAGACAGGGTTGCACATTTTAATATCTAAATGACTCCTAATCAGGAAAAAGTTGTTTGTTTATTGGGTTTTTTGTTTTGTTTTGCTTTCTTTTGTTTTGTTTTGGTTTTTGTTATGGTGTCCTTCAAAGTTCTGGTGATACAACTTTGTTCTTACTTGCTTCATTCTTCAGAGCCAGAGCAGGATCATTGCATCTCCACAGGAGATTGCTCCTCCAGGGCCTTTCCTGATGTCAGCTATGCAGCTCTCCATCCACAGAGATAACACAGAGGGTACCCAGCATAGACTGTAGATATTAAGTCTGAGCCCTTGCTTGGCTCTTTGGTCATCATCCCACAGACAGCAGTGCTGCATGAGGAGAACTTGGGCTGTGCTTCTGCCCTGGGCCTGGGAAAAGCTCAGTGCAGACATTAGAAACAATTGTTGCTTTAGGAAAGCTTTAAAGTCTGACTACTTTTGTGCTCAGTAACAATCTGGGTTTTTTTGTGGTGGCTTTTTTTGGTTTTTTGTTTTGTGGTTTTTTTTTTTTTTTTTTTGCAAACCCTACAAAGGCCAGGACAGAAATTGGTTCATTTAAAGATGAAGGATTTCCATAGTATTTATTTGACTTGGCTTGGCAGCAGTGCTCTGTTTACGGCTGGATAAATAACTGCCACATTAAAGATTATTAACTAGCAATGCTTCAGTGGCCAATAAAGCACTAATCTTTTATATGGTGTTGTATATGTACACAGCTTGGTACGGCTGGATCTTGCCAAGGAGATAACAAATCCCTTACCTTGAAGGTTTACAATCTAAAGGAAACCACAAAGGACCACAAGGAAAGTACAAAACATGATAATGAAACATAAAATACACAGAGGACTTGGAGTAATCTGCTGCTGCATTTTAAACGGGATCTTAAGAGGGTGTTTTGTATTTACCTTAAAGCCACTGGGCAGAGAGGCAAGATAAAATCCTAGAGTGGTTTGGGTTGGAAGGGATCTCAAAGCCCATCCAGTCCCACCCTGTGCCATGGGCAGGGACACCTTCCATTAGACCAGATTGCTCCAAGCCCTGCCCAACCTGGTCTTGAACACTTTCAGGAATGGAGCAGCCACAGCTTCTCTGGGGAACCTGTGCCAGGGCTTCATCACCCTCACTGTATAAACCTTTTCCTAATACCTGGTCTAAATCTCCCCTCTTTCAGTTTAAAAGCATCCCCCCTTTTCCTGTTGCTAAAGGCCCTGCTGAAAAGCCTGTGCTCAGCTTTCTTACAGACCCCTGTTAAGTCCTGCAGACACACATAGCAGCCACTGTGTTGTGACAAATGGTCAGTGGGGTCTTGGGCAGTGCTATGTCCCTACCTCTGGCCAGGGTAGTCCCACTGCTCCAAAGCAGGCCTAAGCTCCAAACTGAGAGAAGCAGTAATGTGCTTCCTTTAAGGCTTCCTTGTGACTGGCTAATGCTACTGTGGACAGCAATGGACTTATGTCATGGAGCATGAGAGCCATTTCCAGAAGGCGTGATGAGAAATAATTTGTTTATCCAAATATAAATGGGAAATATAATACATTATTTTATATTCGCTTGTGTTTTATTCTGAAGGGTCCTAGAGGACATTTTCACACATGTAAAGCATTATGTTCCTTGTGCAAAATGAAGCTGAGCTAGCAAGGAAAGCAGGTTTAAAAGAGGATGAAAATAGATGGAGAGGTGTGAGGACAGAGATAAATGTGGGCAGCATTTGCTAAGATTTTGTAGGAGGATGAAAAACTTTCATGTCTTCAGCATTTATAGACCCTTTCGCTGTAATATGTGAGACCTGTGTATTTTGCATACTTGGGCTCATGGTGCCCCTCTGAAGTAAGGCAGTGCTGGTATTCTCATGTCTCTCCCAGGAAACTGCAGCAGAGACAATTGGGAATCCCCAGCTTTTTTTTCACATGGGGGAAAAAAAGCTGGGGATTGATAGGCTTTGGAAAAGCAAGAGCAGGAACAGAGGGAGGGACCAGACTCCCAGAGTTTCTCTCCTAAAATGTGAACCATTATTGGAGCTGAACATACTGTTTAGGCGGACAGTTGTTCTCAGTGTTCTGAAAGTAGGAATAATTGAAGACTCTCTCCAAACTTCTATCCTGATGCTCAGTGGTGCATTATTGAGAGATAATTTAGGAGTATAATCATGACTAAAGCCTCTGCATTGCCTGATGGTTTTACCTAATTCCATTACTCTGGATGCAGTAGGGGGATAGAGTTCAATGAGTCAGAGAGATAAAGTGCACGGAGATAAGATGAATGTGGGGAAATCTTTCAGGAGAGTGGCCTGTGTGAATGCAGGATAAAAGGAGACAGCAGTCTGTGGACTTGTGGTGAAAATGGCAGATGATATGGGTAGAGTGGATGCTCTGCTGTAAAACTTTGGAGCCTGCATGGCTATATGAGTAATCTCCACTAACCTGTGTTCAGGCTGTTGGACTGTCTGTGACTGTGAGAGAGAGGATGAAGACCTTGCTTGAGTAGCTGGCTGATGGCTGGTGGAAAACATGTTTGAAGGCATCTACTCCTCTTTCTGGAGGAAGATGTTCATTGCTGGCAGAATTCCTTGGCTTTACAGAAGCCAAAGAATGCCAAGGCTCTCTAAGTCCTAAACCCTGCAGTGGTTCAAATAAAGAGAAAGAGCCGGTGAGCCCCTGGGCATGGAAGGCAGTGAGTCTACAAAGGCTTTCTAGGGATAAAAGAAGGATCTTTGTTTATATTTAACTAGTTCCCAGAGTTTTTGAAACACTTTCACGTAGTATGAAATAAAGTAGTTCTGCAAGTGCAGTATTGGGTGAAGGCTGTGACCTTTGGGTTTGTGCCTTGATGGTGGCTTCTCTCTCTGTTCTTTGAAGAACAAGAACAAGTGAGCTCATATTGAACCATTCCTTTGTGTGGGAATGCTATTTGTGTGGGGATGCTAACATACATTTTCCAGAACCTACAGGAACAGAAATTTCTCTGGTGTGTACAGTTATATATCTCATATTTTCTTATGAAACTAGGCTGGAGTTATGGACTAGGCACTGGATGTAATGAAGGCTTTTTGGCTGGGGCACTGGAGGGACTGGAAAGCTGGACTGGGAAACCACATGAAAGCAAGAAAAAAAGTGAGGAATGGCTAAGTGGATGGAATGATCCATCACATGAGACCTATCCTCATGTGTGTCCAACAGCCTTGGAGAGGAGATTTGCACTGGTAAGGTGGGCAGAGGAGCAAGTGGAGGATCCTCAGAGAATGCCAGGAAGCACGGAAGGGTCTTAGGCCAAAACCTAAGCTGGGCTAGTAAAATAGTGGCTTTGGTGGTCCTGCAGCAATGGGATTTGCCCTGGGCTGCTTGCATGGGAAGCTGATAAGCCTCGGCAAAGTCTGACCTCCTGTGGGTAAAACTGGGAATTACTAGGGGATAATAAAGCAAATCTTTTTTTCTATCGTGCCAGCATCTTAATGAAAGGTTTGCTCAGTGCTGTGGATCACTTCTCTTCCACTTGCAGCAGCCAGATGTGGTTCTGCCCCTCTAGACGAGCTGCTGATGTTACTGCTGGCAATGAAGGTGAGGCTGATGGTCCCAAAATTGGGAGAGTGCTGGTGGATGTTTTGTTGGCACAAAAGGAATGTGGTCATGAAGACAGCCGAGCATTTCTCTGTGACTGCAAGAAGTGCTCTGTGGACACTGTGTTTTCCATTTGGTTGGATTGATTGCAGCCAGCTTTTCCTGTTTCTTTGTCCCTTCCCCAGTTATGGCAGCTCCTGTCTTTTAGGGGTGAGCAGTCACATTGTACCATGAATGTGAAAGGTTGTCTTCTGGTACTAGGTGATCCTCTTGGTGTGGAGAGGGGATTTGTGAGAAGGGAATTAGCAGTTTCCCTTTAGGATGACTTTAATCCCCCTCCTCTGTGGGGAAACTGCAGTGGTGTGTGGTACATTCCCAGCATATTGCACCAGGTATTCCAGAGTGTGCCGTTGCTTGTTAGGATCCAGCTTTGGCTGCAGGTGCTGCTGTGGCGTTCCATATCTGGTAGGGTCCAATCCACAGAGATTCCTCTGGCTATCGGGCATCTTTGGAGCCCTCTTACTAACTCCTGACTCTGGAGGAGGAGAGTTCATTGCAGAAGGATCTTGCACATGACAGTTTGTCTCCCCTTGTGGGGTGCCTGCCTGATGACCTGTGGGATCTTGGGGAATGAGTCATAATCCAAGGGCTTTTCCTGGGAAGGTGATTCTGAAGGAGTTTGGTTTATTCCACATGCAGGTGTATCCTATAAACTGCAGGGACTGTGCTACAGACATGGAGAGATATCTAAATGTTGCTTAATTTATGCCCTGCACTGTCTTTGATGTTGGCTTGATCCCTTTCTTTCCCCTGCACTCCGCTGCACCAGCTTAAACACAGCACTGCCTTTTCACAGGAGGCTCATTGGCCTTATCAGGCAAACCAGGATCTTTTTTGGGAATTAGGGTCCCTCATGGTATTATGTCTCTATCTGTGCTGCTTGCTCTGGGTCTTCAGGGTCTCTGGTGCATTTACCTCACAGTGTGATTGACTGGGAGCAGTGAGAGACATGCAGAGTTCATAGCAAAAGTGGCTGGACAAGTAAGTTCAAAACTAGGCTGTGATCCCATTGATCTGCTTTTTAGAGACCTGAGAATAAGCTGAACCTCCCTGGGTGAAGGATAAGAGAGTATGGTGCCCAGAGAGCCTCTTGCCTGGAGAGGGATCCTGTCTGTCCCAGCCAAACAGCCAGGGCAGGCTTAGCTCTCAAGAGGGCTTTACACCAAAATCCATGGCACTGGGTGCTCTCAGGCCTGCCTGTGTTCTCCTCTAAGGTAAAGCAGAACCTGCAATTAGTGTTTCCAGAAGGTGTGAAATGGAGCTGGAGGAAAAGCAAGCTTGATGGTGCTCTGGCCCAGGTCTGGTCTTTGCGGCCTTCATACCTGTGCTGGAGCATGAATTGCTACTCTGTAGTGGTGCCCCTCACCCCTCTGCACACTCTGTTTTCATTAGTGTGTGCTCTTTGGTTAAGGACCCTTCTCACTTCCAGCTGAACAAACACTTTCTATCGTGTGTAAAATCCAGCTTGGTGCTAATAGGCGTCTCCCCCCACTTTCCTGCCTCCCCTTTACCACCTTTTCTGCAGTTGGCAGGACAAAAAAGTGTTGCCATTACCTGACTTGTTATCGGCACGGGACTGTAATTTATGACATATGCTTGGTAAAGTGCCATGCTGAAAACATTTATGGCCCTCTTTGAGTCCTGTGGGATGGAGCCAGCTGTGGAGAAGAAGCCAGTTGTTCCACCCTTGCAAAATACAGCACAGTCCAAAGGCTTCCTCTGCCCTCTGACAACAGCACTGTGGGCAGTAGGCTCAGCACCCTGCTCTGCTCATGTCAGTGGGTTGAGACATCAGTGCCCAGAACAGATGCAAAGTTTTTCTGTCCTTAGGAAACACACAGTTTCTCCCTTTGGAAATTTATTGAATTCCCTATCTTTTTCGCTTTTAGTCTGTACAATCTTACCCCTCAGGCAGGATCTCAGTACCTGCCTTCCTCGTGTTCCTCATGCAAGTGTCACCTCCTCTTTCCTCCCCTGGCTTCAAGTCCCTGTTCTCTCATGGGAGGGTCTGCAGCAGCTGTCCCATGTGCAGCAGGTCAAGCGCAGGAGCTGTGAAAGGCAAACATTACAGCAGGACAGCTGCCCTCCAGCAACCAGGTTCACGCTCTGTCTGAAAGAAACAACCTGATTATTTAGTTCTCCATGTCTGGATTTGAGCTGAAATTGTGCTGTGGAGAGAAGGGAGCAAATGAATTGCCATTGCTGTAGGTGAGCTAGATTTGAACAGCGATCTAAGGAGCAAGGGAAAGTCCTGGCAGCAGTGACTTTTTCAGTGATTGAAGAGAGATTTGTGAGAAATGAGACTTTATATCCCAGTTTTGAGATGAGTGGTATGGAAATTTGGCATGGGAAAGCGTTTTTTACACTGGGCTATTTGCTGATTACTGAAAAGTTAATGTTGACTGTTGAGCTCCTCTCAGGAAAACACCATCGCTCATCTTTCAGAGGTATTTGGAGCTTGGCTGTCTGCCCTATCCACTTGTTGTGGTTCAAAGGATGGGAGCAGAGATCATCCAAGCCATTTCCCAGCTTCAGGAGCGCACTTTCCCTGAAGCTTCTCATTTAGAAGGAG
This sequence comes from Irena cyanogastra, assembly GCA_013397155.1. Lineage (NCBI taxonomy): Eukaryota > Metazoa > Chordata > Aves > Passeriformes > Irenidae > Irena > Irena cyanogastra. Next base: position 102,909 of record VWZV01007377.1, read on the forward strand.
CATTTGCTTGGTCTGCAGTGAGGCAGGCTCTCTGTACACTCTCTTTGTCCTCTTTTCTTTGGTTCAGGCTTTGCCAGCTGCTGGGTGAGAAGCAGGTGTCTGCAGCCTTCTGCTTCAACAGTGCCATGTGTGCATCCATGTGCTGGAGCTAAAGGAGATATTCTGGGTGGGGTTGAGTCCTGGATGCTCTCTGCTACTTGCTCTCTGAAGATTTGCAAGATAAAGCCTTGGGAGTTGGATGACATAAGGAGATGTGTGAAGCACACAATGCCAAGCTAATGCTGCTTCCAGAGCCATCATCTCTAGCTGCTGTTTTTTCTGGATATCTTGTCCAATGGGTCTCAAGGCTGAGGGTTTGCTCTGGGAGAATGCCTTGAGCCAGAGTTGCTTAATTCCTGCTGTGGTTGGACAGAATGTGTGTTTTGGTTGGCATTTATTTCCCCAAACAGCAGCTATGTAGAAGTTTGCCATCTGGTGTAATTTTGTCCTCTGAGCTCCATCTGTCCTGTGCAGTGGGGAGAGACTGAAGCCTCCCCACTGAAGTCCATGAATCATCTCATTTTATCTTAAGCACTATTGGGTGGAGCAGGTTGCTCTGGAGCTGATTCTGCTTCTTCTCACTGGAGCTTAGATATTTAGGTGCTAAACTGGGTGCTAAAATCAGAGATGAAGCCCCCCCCCCTTTTACTTTTTGTGTGGGGGAGGGCTAGATGGAAGCTTACATCTTCTATGGGGTCTGAGCCACCTTTAAGCCTTGTTCTGTTGACGGAGTTCCAGACACCCCATGCCCCGGTCAAATCTCTACCTGGATCCCAGAAAAAGCCCCCCTTTTTCAGATGGTGAGAAGCAGATGGATGGTGCTGGATCCTCCTGAAAACAGGGAAGAACCGCAATCTTGAAAGGTTTCCCAGTGTCCTGTAGGGTGAAAGCAGCTTAGCTGACAATAAAACCTCTGCTGGGTGTGAGATTATTCAATGGGAAAAGATGGGGGGAAATGGCAAAAAATGGCAACCTGTCTTAAGAGACTTCACTGTATGTGCACCTGATAAAAATCATGACATGGGATCAGCTTTCTTCTCTGCTTTCTTGGCTTTTGGCATGTGTAATCAAGCTCTGGCAGGCAGGGCAAATTTCCTTCTCCCTGGGGTAATTAAAAAAGACCATTTCCCCATTTAAAGAGTGAGAAGGAGGTGAGGATGGAAAGGGGAGCTGGGCCAGGCAGTGGGCAAGCCCTGCCCACACTGCTGCACGAGTTAGCAGGGCCATAGCTCTCCCACCCCCACCACTCTTCACGGCATTAGGCACGTGGGATTGAGAGGGGCTGGATGGGTATGAAAGCAAACGCACATCTGGAAGTTCCTCCAGTTAATTGGGCAATTATTCATACCACTCTTGCTGGAAGCAGCCTGCTACTGCTGAGCCAAAACCAACAACAACAGACTGTGGGCGTACTCCATCCCTGCTGGGAGTGGGGAGGCTTATGTGGCAAGGTGGGGCTGCAGAGAGCAAGTTAAGCAGTGAGGGCTTGGACCCACTGCTCCTGGGCTGCTCTGCTTGGCTGTAGAGGTGTATGGGGAAACCCTGGAGACCCTAATGTGGTGAGATGTTTGGGAAGCACTTGTTTCACAGTGCGTGTGGGCCCCAGGTGGGGAGGTGGAAGCTGCTGCTCTGGAGCAGCATGAGAACCCAAGTCAACCTGTGTTGGGTTTTATTAGGAGCTTGGCAGGCTGTGGTGTTGGTGAAGGTAGTCCAGGCCCAGCTGTGCTCTGTAGCACTTTACTCCTCATAAATAGTGGATTCACTGCCATCTCTGCCCAGCTCCCATCTGAGTGAGGCTCTGGCAGCTCATGTTCAACTTTTCCATCCCTCCTCCTTCACCTTCCTCACATCCTTGGTTCCTTCTTAGGCTCACAGCAATGTCACTGCATGTCCCCATTCCCTGCCTAATTTCTGGTACAGATGCCATGCAGGTGAAGTTCTGAGGGAATGCAGAGCTAGATGGCCTTGTTCATTTCCCTGGATTTGCCTGTGAGATGGAAGCTGGGAGTGACCACCTCAGTCTGAGTGGCTTTCCCTATGACAGAGTTGACAGGCCTCAGCAGATCCTCAGGGAGATGATGTTCAGGAGTACCCTGGACACCATCAGCCTTGAAGAGTTGTCTCTCCTCATCTCTATATCTGGTGGGATTTAGGGTTGCTCCTGTGGCTGAATTCTCTGGGATTGCTTATCAGTGTGACAGACCACATCTTGAAAGTGTTTCCCTGAAACCGTGGCTGACTGCTCTTTGAGTGCTTTGCCATTCCCTCCTTGCTGCTGAAACCCACGGGAAGCCTTCCCCTCAAGAGCAGAATCTCTTGATTGATAAAAACAACCCCCTCCCCTCAAACCGTGCCTGCCACATAAGCTGGGGGTGCTGTGTTTGGCCCATCTGCTTCCCACTTTGCCTGAGAGCACATCTCTGGCACTGGGAGTCATTGTGGCAGCCTCAGAAGTGCACGCTGTGCTGGGCTCCACCAGCATAATTGGAGCCAGCTCCAGCCAAGTGCAGCTGGGATGTGAAGGGAGAAGAATTCTCGTGGTTCCCCTCTCTCCTTGTCTTTTTCTCTCTGCTATGAGATGGGTCTTCTCTAAAGAAATTTATTGCTATTAACTCAAGATCTTCCTTAGGATAACATAAATCAGACAGGCAGTTTGGCTCCAGGATGAACGTGCAAACGTAAGCGAGGCTGGAGTTGGTCACGCCATGGAGCTGTCGAGTACAGGATTTTCTCCACAGCATCACTGGAGTAAGTGCTGTAGGAAAGGGCTGGAAACAATGCATGCATGGCATGTATTGTCTTGCCTCTTCTCTGATGGCCCATGGATGTGGTGAAAGGTTTATCTAGTGGGTGATCAGCAAATACTTTGTATCTTTGTTTGTCCATTTTTGAAGTGTCTTAGATGGTGCTAACTCAGAAAGGCTTGGGGATGTAAAGTTCTCTGCATGAGCTTTAGTAGTGGTCTCAGAAGTACTGTGAGTACATCTCAGCATCAAAAAACACTGCAGAGAGGGGAGCATGATTCCCAGTTTTACAGGAGGGAGTGAAGAATTTAAATGACTTATCCAAAATTTCAGTGGCAATCCTTAACAGAGTGTGGAACCAGATTCTCAGACTCTTGTGACTGTTCAGCTCTCCTCTTTGATAATCACCCACACAGAGATCTAAGTTAGGATTGGAACTTACCCTTGAGCTAATGCAGAAATAAACCTTACTGAAGGGAAAGCCTTCCTTACTGTCCAGCTGGATGACTGTACTGTAGAAGGAGGACATTGCCAGGCGGAGAGGCCAACCAACAAAACATGCTTTGTCAAGGATTAAGAAATGAAAACATTGCTGACGGTCCAGCTGAAGGTGATCCTGAAGGTGCTCAGAAAATCAAGATTTGTGGTGTTAAACTGTTTCAGGGAAAGAGGAGAGCGTTTGGGACAGGATCTGCTGTTCAGCCAGAAGGGAGAGGGTAGAGCTGCCAGCCATGTGGAAGGGATGGGAAAGGTAGGAGGGTATGTGGAGCTGGGCACTGAAATGGAACAGCTGAGATACAAGCACCAAGGGACAGCTGTCGCTCTCACTGAAGGGAATGGACCAACTCCCATTGACGTCAATGAGGGCTGAACTGGGACCCTTGCGAGAAATATATTGAACACAGACAAATCCAGCAAAGTCAAAACAGATGATGCAGGCTGCTTAATACAGTCACAGAGAGCTGATTGCGAAACCTCCTAATGAGGCAGTTCTGTCAAGCAGCCATCCAAGCCCAGTAGGCTCCGGCCTAGGAGAGGAACATGGGAGGCTGTGGTCCTGGAGAAGGCATGCCCAAGATGGAAGGCTGAAATGGTATGAGATGTGTCCTCACTGTGCTTCAGCATAACCCCACTCACCACCTTATTTTGCATGACCTTCTTAGCTATCTTACCGTATTCCAGGTGCTTTTTCTTGAGCTTCCCCTGTCCCACTGATGGAGCTGTTCTGAAGCTGGAGGTGTGGACAGACTGGACAAGTTGTCACAGAGGAATACACTGCTGTACCTCTGCTGGTGGTGGGGAGCATCTGTGTGTGCACACGCCTAATCCATGGCACATGCAAGTCAATTCAACTTAGCCAATGTGACAGAACCGCACTAAGCTGGCTGAAGTGACCTTATTTGAACGGACTAAGCAAATGCACATGGACTGTAACACTGACACGCAGTAACTGGTTACCGCGTGATAGCTGGTTCCTGTGTTTGCGCTCAGCCTCTGACTCATCACGCCAAACTCTTCTCTTGCTGTGCTTTTCAGTCCCTTGTTCCAGGTTCCCAGTGCCTGGTTTCCTCTGCGTCAGGGATGTCTGTGATCCTAATGCAGCCCCGTGTCTGTGCAGAGAGTAGTTTTGGCAACTCTTCTGCTCTGCTCTGTGGAGTGTCAATGATCTGCTTCAGGTTGAGGCTCTCCTAGTCCTCTTCTGAGGGTACTCAGCCAGCCAGCTCCCGGTGGGAACCGAGGTCACGGCTCAGGGTGTATCCCCTCACTCCACAAACCCTTTCCAGCCCAGCAGGCCTCCTTGGGGCACCAGAACCTGCTTCTCTTCTATCTTTACTTTTGTTCCCCACTTGGAGAAAGCAGAGAGTCCAGACATGGCTCTACCCTTAGAGAGCAAGAAGATGTGGAGCACTCTAGTGAGGTCAGTGGTGAGATCTTGGCAGTATCTTCTCTCTGGCACAGTGAGAATTTGGAAAAGGTGATGGAGTTGAAAGGAGGGGGCAGGATGTAGTTACTAGTGTGGAATATGAAGCTGAAAATAGAAGGAGCTGAGTTTCTGAGTGCTCCTGAGGATGTCTCATCCTTGACCAAGCACTGGTTCAGGCTGAAGAGCAGAGACTTCAGTGAAGCCACATTTACTCTACACCATGTTGAAACAGAATTCACTCCAGAAAGATCCATTTCCCCTAAACCTGGAGTTGTACCACAATTGTAGCTGTGTTATGACAAAAGGGACGGATCTAAATCAACTGATTTGTAGGTAGAAAATTCAAAGGAATGGGAAGAGAGCGCAGGAGTGGAGACAGGCAGGGGGCATTGTTGCTCCTAAAATGGTCCTATACTGTATGCACAGTTTAGATGTTTTGGGAAGAGTGGAATTTCACTTTTGATTCTACATGGATAGACTGGACTGAAACTTTACCTTCCCTTTCCCTGGATCCACTGAAATAGCAGCATCTTGTACAAGGACCAGTTTCCTTGATATAAGAGTAATGTTTGGTGGGGAATCCAAGTGTGTACACAGAGACAGGTTACCTGCAGTGGGCATTGAGGCATTGCCTGAACTTTCAGGAATGAAATGAGCAAAGCCAAAGTGCTGGGGCCAGCAGACGTGAAAGACACCAAGAGAGGCCTCTTTCAACTATGCCAGATGCAAAATAAAGGCTATGGAAAAGTGTGGGCTTGCTGTATACTGGGGCAGAGGACCTAGGGCATGAAAAAGGCAGATATTCAACACTTTTTTGATACTGGGACCCATAATGTTTAACTCCCTTTTTAATGGCTTAGAGTGCACTCTCAGTGAGATTAGGGACAACCAGTTGATACCCCCGACCGCACAGCTGGTAGTCAAAGGGCACTTCACAAGCTGTCCTCTATCTTCTGCTGTGATGTGCATTTCAGCGCTGATGGCCTGGCATTTTCTGTTGCCTGCACTGCTTGTTTGCTTCTTGCTTCCATTTCAGGCAGCCCTCTTTCTTTGAGGATGGATTCCTTCTCTAAGTAAGCAGCTGAAGGGACTGTGTTAGACTAGTCACACCTCAGCAAGTTAAATTTGCACCGTGAGCCATAGCTTTATGTTTGTGGGTTTCCCACAGTAACAGTAGCACCAGGATGTAATCACAGCATTGTCACATGTAAGCTACTGCATCAGCCTAATGCACTTCTGCTAAGGGCTTGCCTCTGTCCAGTGAGGTGGGAAAGTGACCTGGGTAAGAGAGGAGGTGTGGGCTTGAAGGAACTCTGCTTCACATTAGCTCTCCAGCCACAGCCTGGCACAGAGCTGCTTCCCTCTCCATGCAAACTGGCACATGGGGACTGTGTTCTCAGAGAGGAGCAACCTGAGTGGTTCACCCTGTGTGGTGAGGTAAAGGTATTTCTGGAAGCACACAGGAAAGCAGCAGCATCACCACCTCCTTAGCTGGTCCCAGCTGTACAGCAGTATAGGCAATACTGTGTCTTCTGGAGTGTATCTGAGACAGCCTCCCCCATCAGTGTTCCTACGTTTCCTTATTCATGGGCATGTCATAAAGTGAGGTGTTATTATTAATAAGACTGATTTTTCTCTCTCCTTTGTCTTTTTATAGCAAACACTGCTCCTCTCCACGTTCTACGACTTTTCACCTCCCCTGGATATCTGTATGGATATGTTTATTGACATGACAGCATGCAGCAGTCAGCACTGCCAAAGTCAATGTGTCCTGTGTCTGTTAAGGATAGGCTGGGGCTGTCAGCTTTGTGTCTCCTGAGAGAAGCCAAGACTGTTGGTTTTGCCTTTAGCTGGTGTTAGATAAACAGTGAAATTGTATTATTTTTGTGCTTCTTCCTATGACCAGCTTAAGCACTGTAGTGGGCACATCAGTCACTGACATCAATTGTTTTCCCTGGATTTTGTTCTGAGTGTTTGGTGAAGCCTGGAGAAAAAACACCATTATCTTCAAAACTCATCTAGAAGGGTGGGAAAATCATGACCCTTATGCTGTTCTGAGGCCTAGCCATGGTTGACGCTGCCTGACATTTTGGGGTGCTGGTCTCACAAGGTGCTGCTTCTGCCCATCAGGTGTAGGTGTTCTCGGTCATTCTGTTTATCAATGTTAAATTTGCTGTTTTATGGTGTTGACATCCTCAGTGCAAAACCAGAGGCAGCAAGCCTGGGCAGCCTGTTCAAGGAAACCTCACCTCTTAGGGCTCTCTTTTCTCTGGTGGATCCTCTAGTGTCCTGGAAAGTGTGAGTCCTGCCTAAAGATTCTGCATTAAGAGGTGTTTGGGGAAACTGTCTACTCTTTTCTCGTGTCTGATAGAAGTTGAGCTCTCACAGTAGCTTTCTGTATGGGCTCTTCCTATGCAACTGGTAAAGAGAGGAATCCCATGTCACAGGCTGAGTCAGACCATTGGCTTCTTGATGGCTCAGTCTGATTGATGAAATTTGCCGATGGGTTCTGAACTGTTGGGAATGGATGAAGAAACACAAACAGCATGATTGCTTAAGTTGTATTTCCATTGGAAAGCAGGGTGAAGGAGCCAGCTCCACTATTCCGTATGGGATTACTTGTGACCAAAAACATTGCAGAGGTCATGCTTCCTGGTACCTGCATGGGATCTTTTTTGATGTAAACTCATTCTGTGCCTTTGGAACCAGCTGACAGATCTTGATATGCAACAGCTGAAATGGCAGATCCTACTGCACTGGGATTTCAAGGAACAGGCAACCAGAGGAGAAAACTGGATGAAGAAATGCTTGATATAGAGCTTCTGCCAACAGAGAGCAAGGCCCGCTGACACAGTGGGGACACAGAAGTAAGACCAGTCATGTTCTCAGGTGATGAGGCCTTTCAAAGTGAGTATGCTGGCTCTGGTGGAGTGGGCTTGCTCCAGAGAGGTCCTTCCCACTGGACTTCAACAAGCAGGAGGATGAAGATGCTGGGAGAGGTGACCCAAGTAGATTTTGGTCTGATTTTACTCACAACTTGGGACTTTTGTTTGTGGTACAAACTTAGAAGTTGGGGGGCAGTCTCCCTCTGCAGCACAGCAGAATCATAGAATCTTAGAAACTCCTGAGTTGGAAGGGTCCTACAAGGATCGAGTCCAACTCCTAGCCCTGCAAAGGACAACCTCAAGAATCCCACCATGTGCCTGAGAGCCTTGTCCAAATATTTCTTGAACTTTGAGAAGCCTGGGGACACAACCACTGCCTGGGGAGCCTGTTCCAGTGCCCAATCACCGTGGGGGTAAAGAACCTTTTCTTAGTATTCGATCTAAGCCTCCTCTGACAAAGCTTCATGCTTTGGTTCTTCTCCATATGTCAACAAATTATGCCTAATCAGCAGGATTAGAGCATGTCACAGTTTCCTTCCAGGCTTTATGTCCAGCTTTCCTTCTCACAAGACTCAGCAAGGGAGAGGGCAGGTCAAAGAGTCCACAGCTGGTATGAGTGATGGTTTAGGTTTAGCACAGACGACATATTCTGAACCACAAAAATTGGGAGTGGAGTTGCTGCTCTGATGTGATTCAAGGCTCTTTAAGAAGAACAGAAGAGATAAGGAGAACCAGGCAAACTGTCCTTGGAAAGATAAACAGAACAATACAAACTTACTGTTGAATTAGGAAGAACAATTGCTGAGAGCAACAAAGGTGTTTCTAGACAAAGATCTGCAAACATTTTAAAAGAGATCCAGAATGAAGAGACCATGAACAACTGGGCAGGCTATGACCTCCTCTGAATCTGAAGGAGGAGCCTGGCAGAGCTCCCAGGCACATCATCTCCACATGTCCGATGCTCTGCAAACATCTGCCCAGCACCCTGAGGTGCAGCTCCTGCTGCCTGGACTGACTGGCATTGAGTGGGATGGATGACTGTCATCCTGCTGTGGAGCTATGATGTGTTTTGATTCCCACAAAATACTGGTGCTGAAATGTGTTTCTAGGTCCTGCAGTTTGGATACAGCTGCTGTTTCTTTGGACTGTCTCATACTTCTCAATCCTCATCACAGAAGCGCTCGAGTGAAATTGCAGCTGATCCTCTAATGTAATACCCTCAGAGGTAGCAAAGATGAAGAACTGAAAGACTTTATGTTTACATCACAAAAAATATTCTTTCTGGCTTCTTGTTTTCTATCACGGCAAATCACACTGCCGGTCTCCCTTTCCCAGTTCTTCTCATGGCACGTAGTGAGATTTCTTGAGGTTGTCCTGTGCAGGGCCAAGAGCTGAACTTGATGACCCTTGTGGGTCCCTTTCCAACTCATGATATTCTATGGTTCTGATTTTTCCACCCCTCTGTAACCATCCATTGCCCTTCTGCCCATCCTTCATCTCCTCTCTGCAGCCTCCCTGGTGTTGTGATGCCATGAGAGCAGATATGCTCCCAGTGGTAGATGGAGATGGTTCCTGCCATGCCAACGTGGTCTGTGAGCTGTCTGGCTCCTTGTGCCAGTTCCTGGCATGAGTCTCTGCAAGTTAGCTCTGTGCATTGTGGTCATGCAGCTGTTTGTGAAGCCAACTCATGGCTGCAGTATTCCATGCATTTCCCACTGATTGCAGCACCCATGCAGTAATGGATGGCAACCAATGTGCCAAGCCGAAACAACACATGAGCATGTCAGCGCTGTCTTGTGGTGGTTGCCCCTGGATGCTTCAGGATAGCCTGGCCCTGAAGCCATGTGTTTTCAACGTGGGTCCCCCTCCTCCCTGAGTGGGTTGTACAAGGTGACCACTAGAGGTTCCTTCCACCCTCAAGCATTCCATGCAGTAAGAATTCCCCCCTGCAGAGGAGGACGTTCCCGTATGGGGATGGCATAGCACCTGGGGTCTGTAGGTGTGGGGTGATACTACCTGCCCTGCTGGGGCAGGTAGTCTTGTATTCAGACTGAAAGAGGAGATGTGCAGCGAGTCTTTTACCAGGAAATCAGCTCAGGGAGCTGGGTACTCAAGTGATAAATTGCTGGAGTGTGTAGATGTGTGTCCTGTAGCCCTGTGTGGGACCTGGTCTGGAGACCAGGAGCACTTTAGAAACAAGACAGCAAAGATGTGCCTAGGGTCCATGGAGCACAATCTCAAGCAACCAAACGTTTGCTTTCCTAATGCTGCTCCTGAGAGCCCTGGCTACCTGAGATGATAGTGTGTGTCTGTTATTTCAGTTGGGCAGGCTGAAACACCCAGGCACTATAAGGTTTTTCTGCAGAACCAACCTGAAAATCTTTCTTGGAGGCTGTGTGTACACTAGTCTGCCATGGCAAAAACTATCCATGTATGAAACCATTTTGCAGGACAGTGGGAAACAGAGATGCCGAGGTAAGTTGCAGGCTTTCCCTCTGAAAGCACTGTCCTGGCTGTGGATTCCATGCTATGCTGGACCACACAGTTTCATGGTGTTCATCAGGATCCTTGCACACCTTGCATCCACCCAAGGCCACTGTTGTAACCTTACCTCAGTTTCAGCATGCCTTCTGCTTCCCTTCCCTGAGGATGAGCTGGCTCCTACATTCCCTGCAGTTGCTCTGAAATAGGTAGGGGAAGACTGTAAGAGTGGCATAGAGCTTCACTGAACTGCTCCTTCCCACCCTCCAGATAATGCCACTGAGACTGCCTGGGATGTTTTGGTGCATGGACAAACTTATGCAGCAAGTGGCAGTGAGGTGACTGATGCTGGAGGCCTCCTTTGTGATTTCAGGGCAGAGCAGGGTGTACCCATCAAACAGAGGCACCCTTGGGGCTGAGCCTGCTGCAGGCCAGCTCTCTGAGTATGCACACCTGAAGGTGCATCCCAGCAGGGGTAAGGGCAGGATCCTTATTCTTTGCAAACCCTTTCTGCTTGTGACTGAGGACACCCAGGATTGAAATAGAAGGACAGCACAATTGTGCCATGTGGTACATGTGGTACATCAGGACCTGACCCTGCCTAGAGTCTCTACCTGCAGGCCGAGGTTTCCCCTGGTCGAAGCACTGTGCTCTGTCTCAGATGCAGCTGCCTGTGAGCAGGCTCCACCCAGGCCATGGTTCCATCAACAGATCTTGCACTGGGGGTGTGCCTGTCTGGAGCCGGGCCTGCCTAGGGGAGCTGGGGTGGGACGAGCACACACAGCCAGGGGTTGTCTGTAGCTCCTGTTCGCTGTCGATCCTGACATGGTGCCCTCTATGGCTCTGTGTTGTGAAACATTGACTGCCTTACACCAATGAGACAAGCAGACAACAAGAGACAGCAAAGGTTTTTTGTCTGGTCACACAGAGCTCAGGTTCCCATGTGCTTACACACAGCATTATGAGCAGGGCAGGGGTACAGTGTCAAAAGACAAAGATCTAGGGATAGGACAAATACTAGGAAGAAATGGGATCGTCCCAGAGCAGAGAGAAGCAAAAATGTTACAGAGAAGACAGTGAGGAGCTCCTTCAGAGGGGCCTTCTGCTGAGCTCTGAAGCCTGATGCTCCATAGTCCAAGTCCTCAGCCAAGTGCACAGATGCAGGCACTGAACTGCTCAGGGGCATCGTGAGGTGGCTGTCACGGACCTGCACCTACAGCTGGGGGCCTGCACCTCCTGAAAACTGCTCCTGCTGAGTCTCTGAGACCCTCACGGCACACCTGGCCAGGGCTGGTCAGGACAGCCACAGGGATCCACCCTGGCAGAAGGAGCAGGGCCTCAGGAGGGAGCACCATTCCAGCCACAGTGCTGGCAGTGGAGCCTGCCAGGGAATTAGATGATTGTAGAACTGATCTGGGATGAAACACTTTGGATCAAGACCACAACCAAAAATATTTAGAGTTGGATCAAACTGATCCAAACAAATCTGTTTGTTTCCTGCTTTCCCAGCAGACAGTCAGTCTTAAAGGTCACAGATCTGAGAAGTGTAGCTGGGCACAAGTGGATTTTCCTTTAGGAAAATTACAATGACAGAAAATTCCTGAGCAGCTTTGCCCTAAAGGCGAAGAAGGGGGTGATTCATCTCTCGCAATTTTAGACCTCTTTGTGAGGAGATGAGACAGGGAGCCCTGGAACGCAGAGAGTTCAGCATCTCTAGCCAGTACAGAGGTCTCCACTCCCCAGGAGACAAGGCCAGCAGGAGTGATGGCTGGTCTCCTGCATATTCCTGCATGCTGAGTGGACTCCTCAAAGCAGCCCTCCAAACTGCTGACTTTTGGGAAGTGGGAGCCCTTCCAAGCCTTGGGGACTGTGTTGACATGGCGTGAAGGTATGCAGACAGGTTTAGGCAGACAGTGACATGAACAATCAGACTTATCCCTTTTGACAGCTGTTTTTTGATAACTGCCTGTATTGTTAGCCAGCATCAGCCAGTGACTCAGAAATGTTCAGGGACAGGCTTTGTAACTGTCCCAGCGGCTGGGTCCTCATTCTTTCCCAAAAGCAGGGCCCTGATACTCTGATCCACATCCCTGAGGGCCAAGCTCTGGAGCAGCTGGTGATGGCAGGAGCAGCTTGAGGGCTGCTCTCCTTTGCGGATGTTTCACTGCAGGCAGCCACGTTGGAGGAGATGCTCAGAGCTGGAGAGCTACTGGCTCCCACCTGAGTGCAGGTCACTGTGATTCAACTCGAGGGCTCCCAGCTCTGTGCTGGGAACTCACCTCAGCATCCGGCTGACCCCCGTGGTGATCTCATCCACCAGGTTTTTCTGCAGGTGGGGTTGCCCCGGGAGGCTGTGCTGCTTCCCACATGGCCAGCTGCAGCATGCTGTGCTGCTGCATCTTCCTGCAGCTCCATGCCCATTTCCTGTGGGAGCCCGGCTCTCCCAGGCAGGTGTACTGAGGGAGTGGGCCCAGGACATTCACTCAGCAGCCAGGGATGCTGCTGCTGGAGAAGCAGTGCAGAGGCCAGACATGTGTGCAAGCAGCTGTGTGTATGTAGAGCTGTGTGCAGGAAAGAGCCCACTGGGGTACTTGGCCTGTGTCCCTCATCTCTGCTGCTGTCCTGTGTCTAACTGATGCAGGCTAGCTTGTAAACGAAGAACTTGCCCTTCAAATTTGGCAATGACACTTTAATTCACAGAGCACTTTTAAGATGCTCAGATGTATTTGGCAACTGTGGTCTGTTTTTATTAGTAAAATTATAGCATATGATATTAAAAATCTGTTTTCATTGCCCTTGTTGAAAGAGATGCCAAATGCAAATCCATTTAGGTAAGTTAACTGGATTTATAAACTTCCTTTTGCTGTGCCTGTTAAGCAGGTGACAAGCCAGGGCCTTGAAGTTTCTCTCCTTTTCTGGTGTGGGAGCTGGGTGCTGGATCAGGAGCAGGAATGGAGAGTGTTCTGACCCTGCCCACTGCCCACTCAGGCAGGCGGGCAGAGCTGCCTGCTCAGTGAACGCTCAACCTCACCTTGTCTGAAGCCAGCTGAGAATGGAAGGGAACAGACTTTCAGTTCGGGAGGGAGTTGGCTGGAGGTGACTCCTCTGGAGCCCCAGGAGGAGCCCCTGTGCCTTCACTGGGCTCTGCCGTGACACAGCTACACCAGGTGCTGTCTGCAGACTCCCTGGCAGAGAGCTTGGTTGCCACGGCCGGCAGAATGCCCTCACTGGCACTGGGGCTGATATGCCCAGAGCCACAGCAGAGTCTGGAGCAGAGGAGAGGTGATCCCAAACCTCTGCAGCCCTGGGGACAGAGCTGGACAGAGCTGAGGTCACTGACTGTTACCTTTGGCAGGTCCCTCCCCATCTTGTTTCCCCCCTGAGACCCCAGTAGCTGCATTATCTGTGGAAGATACTTGTGTTCTGGTGCATGTATTCTTCCTCTCTCTGTGTCTGTGTCTGTTCATTGTGCACTGTGGGTGGTCTGGCACCTGGCTGTGCACCTGAGGCACCTTCGTACCCTGCAGAGGGGAACAGTGCCCTCGTGGGAAGGCTGTATGTGGTGGAGGTGCTGGCCAGGGTGTTCCAAGCTTGCTCTCCATGTTCACACTCTTGCTGATCTCCACACCTGACTTGCCTCTTCCTGTCACAAGTTTCTTGTCAGGAAAATGCAGAATTTGTGTTCATGGACTGACCCTTGTTTTCCAAACAATTCTGTCCACTGCACCTCCCAACCTGCCCTGGCCTGGGACACCTGTCCACATTCCTGACCAGTTCCTGCATTTCTTACCTTCACTTCATCCCCTCATAACATCCCAGCGGCCACTCTTCTGGAAGTTCTTCCAGAAACCTGGTGATCCCTACCACAAACCCCTGATGGATGCAATTGCGCAGCCCAGTGCCATGGGAACAATACCCTGTATGTGCAGCTCCTCAGGTGCTGTGCATCTGTGCTAGTGCAAGCCCACAAGATGCAGAGCTTGTGCAGTATTAAAAGTATTGAGTCACCATGATAGTTCAGAACATTTATAGTTTTATTTCTAGCATCAAGGCTCTTTTTTCCCAAAGGATCTGAAATCCTGGGGATACTGTTGCTGTGTCTGATCTGGGTCTTTTCAATTGGCACTAGGAATGAGGGTGAAGGAACCCCATCAGACCTGGCCTGATGGAGCATGAGGTTGTCCAAGGCCAAGATGGGCTCCAAGAATATAGGGATGGCAGAACGGGACACAAGGAAGAGAGGGGGTAAACCTCTTTGGTGGCATATGAGGTGTTGTCTATTCTGTGCCTGCAGTGGCAGGCTGGGTACTGCTGGGGGTGTCAGGCTGCTTTACCTTTAGGCCTCTTAGCAGGGATGTTCTGGTCCTCAGGGTCCTGAGGGAGCTGAGAGCTGCCCCTTTCACATGTTGTGCCCTTGCTGCCTGTCCTGCAGCCACCCAGGTACATCCACCTGGTACCTGGGAAACACCAGCTGCCCTGGCTAGCACTTCCCACATGGAAGCACAGGAGGACGGAAGTGATTTAAAGCCATCCAGTGAGTCAGTGGCTTAGCTGGGAATACAGCAAAAGCCTTTTGCTCAAACCACTCAGTCAGCCTGCTTCTCTGGGGAGGTTGAGTGCATTCAAGGCGACTTTGCTGCTTCAGCAGTTTCCAAAGAATCGGGGCTCTAGACACAACACGGCAGATGTTCTGGTCCAAGCTGCACTTGCAAGACCAGTTGCTTAGAAAATGATAATGAGCTGAAGGGGCCAGGCAGCTGCTCCCTGGGGCAAAGCGCAAGGATCTGCGCAGGGAAGAGGGTGGTGAGACTCAGACCCTGACTCAAGCCCTTATGCAGCCACAGGCAGGGTGAGGTACCCAGATGTTCCAGTGCAGGGTCTAACTGAGCAGTCAGAACAGTTTAATGATTTAATGCCACTATCACTGTATGTGCTTGGCCATGTGGCCTCTGGCAGGGCTGGCTGTTACACAAGGGGATGGCACAGCGCTCTCCAACCCAGCAGACCTCCCAGCATCCTGTGGCTGGAGTTGGGCACTTCTACTCACACCTCGGGGTGCCTCCTCTCCCTAGCACCCAGAGGTGGGATCAGGCGTCTGCCAGGGCTGTCTCCTCCCCAGCAGCACATGGCAGCTCCACTGTCCTCTTTCTCCTGCTCCACTGCCTCCCTGGGATTTGGCTTTTGGAGCAGCTTATCTCTGTTTCCAATGTGCAGGCCAAGCCAAACTGTGCATGCTCCTTGTTTGTGAGTTGTTTCAGCCTGCTCTGTGCCAGCCGTGGTGGTAGGTAGTGGCTGGCAGCCAATCCCACAGCCACCACAGGAGCTGGACCTTGCTGAAGCTCTGAGACATGTGGGGGCACAGCTGGCCCAGCCAAAGGTGGCTGTGGTGGCCGGAGGCATCAGCCCTGGAGGAAGGGCTGTTTGTTTAGCCGAGGCTATGGGTGTGCTTTCCCAAGTCTGTGTGGCATGGGCCAAACCGCAATGTCTGGCGAGCAACTGAGAGGACAGAGTGTGCGAGATGTGGGAGCTATGGTTTCTGCAGGCAGAGGAGCTGGTGCACAGCTTTGGCAGTGTCTTGCAAAGAAGTGGCCCCTGGGTTTGGAAAGGAGGGATGGGAAGAGTCCCAGCTCTCTGTGGTGCAGCTGGATGGCTTGTTTGGGTTTTCAGTGGCTGCTCTGGAGGTTGAGCTCCTGTTTGCTCTGTCCTGCTTCAAACTGATGCAGCAGTGGTGGGAACCCAGTAGCTCCTGTTGCTCTGGAGCTAGGAGTGGCTAGAGAGACAAGCCACTCTTCTGGGTTGTCCCCAGCCCAGTAAGCCCAGTGGCTGGAGCTGTGTGGATGTCCTCCCTGCTCTACCATTCTAGAGCCCACACGGAATGGAACAGCTGGCCGGTGATGTCACTCTGGCCCTAACCCTAACCCATCACCTCTCTGTGGTTGTCTGAAATAAGCTGGCACATGCTCATTTTTCCCTTTCCCCAGAAAAAGCAAAGCACAGCCCATTGCCTGAAACTGCAGGGGTTGCTGGGGGTGGAGACTCTGGGGAGAGCTGTTTGTGTCCCAGCTGACTAGTTTATACCTCCTCCTGGCCTGGTTGGGTTGTTGCCTGGACCAGGCTGAAGAGGGTCAGTGGAGGAGATGCTGCAGTGTGAGGAGCTGTGGAGCTCTTAGAAGGGAAGAGATATCTGTGTTGATGCTGTCACTATGCTATAGGGACAGGGATGGACTCCTTTACCCTGCAGTAACCAGACCATGGTGCTAGCAGGGTCTGACTGGTTGCCTGTGGTGGAGCACCCCAGCTGGCCACCTGGCTCTCTCCAGCAGACATGGATGTGCTTGGTGCTTAGATGGGGAGATGTAGTGCCTGCTGCTGCTCCTGTACCTAGGGAAAGCTGCTGGGATGGCTGTGGAGCCAGCACCCTTGGGGAAGTAAGTGGCTGGATATCTGTGTCCTCTTTTGCATCTCTTTAGCAAGGCATCCCCCATGTGGGATCCCATTTTCTCTGGACTGCACCACTTCATTCTCTTCTGGCTGTTGGAAGCACAGGGGGTTGCTTACAGCCTTGGCAGGCTGGCAGTGAACTAGGAGGGCTCCAGCTGGCATGCCATGGCTAGCCCCAGGCTCGGCTGCCCTCTGACACAGGAACCCCAGTGAGAAAATTATTTCCACACAAGCAAGAAGCCACAAATCAGGGCCAGGCTCTGTTTCCTCGCCCTCTGTATTCAGTGTCATGATATTTTTACAGTCACTGCTTGAATTCTGCCTTTTTTGAGAGCTGGGGCAGGGAAAGGGGGAGGCTGGAGATATCCCTGTCCTTTGGTGCATGGTCCGTGGTGAGGCAAGATGTCTCCAGCCTGCCAGTGCAGCCCTCAGCCCTATGACCAAGTTCTGTCATGCTCAAGAGCTGCAGTGAAGAACCAGAGAAGAGCAACCATGGAGCACAGCTAGGTCGGGACATGCCCTGACACCTCTTGCTGTTGAGTCTGGCAACCTCCTGCCAGAAATGCTGCTGTGGTGGGATGGGATGCAGCAGCCTCCTGGGATGAATTATCACCCTGCAGCTGCTGATGACAGCAAGACCAGCATGGTTACGCTTCCCTGACAATCTCTTTATACCAATTTCATGCCTCAGATCTACCCAAGATCTGCCCTTTTTCTATGGGGAGAATAGCACGCGAGGGGCTCCTCCTCCACCCGCAGACGCTGGCCTGCTGCCACCCCCTTCGGAGGCCGTGGCAAAGTCATGCCACACTTTAATTACATCAATTAATTCCTGAATACCAGCCTTACTATGGCATGGGGCAGGGCAGGGGGCCCGGGAGCGAGAAGCACAAATGGGCCGTTGTATTGTCCTCCCGTCTCATTGCCTGCCAGGTCCTGCTGGCCTGCCCCCATGCTCTGAAATACTTCAGCATCCTCATGGCCTGCCCCAGGCACTTGGCTCTAGCTCTCCTCCAAACTGGATGCCCAGGATCCTTTCTGAAGGCTCCTTATGCCAGAAGAGAAAGAGCTGGGAGCCGTGGAAGTCAGGGAGGGTCAGGGGCCCGGGGGAACAGGCAGGGTTGTGCCCATCCCTGGGGTCACACCGGGAGTGCCATGGTCCATGGATGGGGGACATTTCCCACAGTGTGAGGTTGTCTCTTGGCTGTGCCCCCGTGAGGATGCTCAGGACAGCCAGAGGTTACATTGACCCCATGGCTCCGTGAGGTGTTGTTGTGCCCCAGTTGATGTCAGCTGCAATGCCAGTGGCTGGAGAGCTGTCAGCTCCCATAGGGCCATCCTGCTGCACAGTGGCTCAGGAAGTTCACATGTGAGCTGGCTCCTATGGCTGTGCTCCCCACTCCCAGATCCTGTCCCATGCTGACTCTTGATTTTCCCAGGGGAGTGAAGCCCCTTTCCCCAGGCTGTGTGAGGCCTCCAGGGACAGGAGGGATGGCCAGGAAATCCATGCTCATGCCTGGGAGATACAGTCCTCAGCCTGCTGTGAGCAGTCTGGGGAACTCAGGGCATTTTATTGCTCTGGGTCTTGTTTCTTGCAGCTGGAATGGTGGCATCATCCCAACCCAGGGCCCCAGGACCAGGAGGGGTGTGCTAGTGGGTGCTGGGCAAGGACCAGGGGCTTGATGAAGATGGGGAGAAAGGCACCTGAATGGTTGGTTGAGCTCCTGGGTGCAAGCCCTGCAGCTTTGGAGCAGCTTTGCCTTGGGGCTTGGGATGTGCTCTCCACAGCCACCTGTGTGCCATCTGCCCTCTCCTCTTGGAACTCCAGAGCCTGTATCCAGAAACACTCTAGAAAATGCTGGTTGGCCATTGATATGCTCCTTTCTTGTTCAGCATTTGCTGTCAGAAGAATTCCTCTGATGGCTGCCCATCCCTGGACCCCCCTGCCTGCTCTAGGATAAGCTGGGTAGGGAGAACCCTCAGCCTCATGTCACCTGGCACCCAGGATCTCAATTTACTTTCACCCCTTTTCCCTCTCCCTGGAGCTGAGGCCACACCTTGCCCAGGTGCTTTTTTTTCTCTGATATTTTATCCCCAGTGGTTGGATGGTTTTCAGCAGCAAGCTGAGGCCGTGCTGGGGCAAGATGGGCACAGCTGCCCGCTGGATGGTGGTTCCTGGCTCCAGGCAGGGCAGGGTGGGCAGAGCTGCCCACTGGGTGCTGTTTTGGCTGCTTTGCTAAGGCATTGGCTGCTAGTGGCCCCGCTCCCAGTAGGAACGCTTGGAGGAGGCAGTTCCATTCAGCCCATTGTCATACAATCTGCAGGAGCATTTTTGGAAAGGTTTTTACTCATCTGCTGGCATTGACCAGCCATGCGTCCTCCCACCCCGCCAGGGGCTCAGCCCTGTGTTATCACTCCACAGGCCCTGTGGTGCTGCTGTGCTCATGTGCCCTCCTGGCTCAAAAGAGCAAGATGGCAAATGATTAACAGGTGTGGGAAGGTCAAATGGTCTGCGTGGATTGCATGCGGGTGGAATAGAGAAGAGAAAGAGAAAGAAAGGAAAGGGAGAGGAAAAAGAAAATGAAAAAGAGAAAAAAGGGGAAGGGGAAAAAAAGAAAAGAAAAGAAAAGAAAAGAAAAGAAAAGAAAAGAAAAGAAAAGAAAAGAAAAGAAAAGAAAAGAAAAGAAAAGAAAAGAAAAGAAGAAAAGAAAAGAAAAGAAAAGAAAAGAAAAAAGAGAAAAAGAGAGAAAAGAAAGAAAAGAAAAGAAAAGAAAAGAAAAGAAAAGAAAAGAAAAAGAGAAAAAGAGAAGAAAAGAAAAGAAAAGAAAAGAAAAGAAAAGAAAAGAAAAGAAAAGGAGAAGAAAAGAAAAGAAAAGAAAAAAGAAAAAGAGAGAAGGGAAAAGAAAAGAAAAGAAAAAAGAAAAGAAAAGAAAAGAAAAAGAGAAGAAAAGAAAAGAAAAGAAAAGAAAAGAAAAGAAAAGAAAAGAAAAGAAAAGAAAAAAACCCATAATAATAATTAAAACCAGAAGGGGGAAAAATAGAAGAAGAAACAGAAGGAAAAGAAAAGAAGGAAAAAAAAAAAAAAGAAAAATGCAGTAGTGATCAAAGTACCATGAGGAAACAGCCCTGGCCTATGTGGTGCTTTTGGCTGGGAGCACTTTCCAATGGGATGATGTGCCTGCAGGGCTGTCTGGAGGAGAAAGCCAAGCTACACTCCTGCCTTTACATCCAGGCTTCTGCATGGATGAAGACTTTGGGATCAAGAATGGTCAAAGGGCGGAGCATCTCTCCTGTAGGGAAAAGCTGAGAGGTTTGATGTTATTCAGCCAGGACAGCAGAAGGCACTGGAGAGACCTTAAGAATCCCTGGCAGTGCCTAAAGGTGACTTGCAAAAAAGGTGGGACAAACATTTTAGCAGGGTTGTAGTGATGGGACAAGGTGGGATGGCTTTAAATTAAAAGTGAGGAGATCTGGATTAGATGTTAGGAAGTATTTTTTTACAATAACGGTGGTGAGGCCCTGGAACAGGTTTCCCAGCGAAGCTGTGTCTGCCCCATTCCTGGAAGTGTCCAAGGCCAGGTTGGATGGGGTTTGGAGTTGGGATAGTGGAAGGTGTCCTGGCTCATTGAAGAATTTGGGACTGGATGACATTTCAAGGTCCCTTCCCATCCAAACCAGTCTGTTATTCTATGATTATACTTTCCTGCAGGGAGGTGGTGAGGTGCTGCTGCCTGGGGGAGGACAGTGGTGCCATCCTGTCAGTGCCTGGGGTACAGAGGGGCTTCAGCCTCTCTTGAGGATTCCCAGCCCGGCTTCCCACACAGTGCAGCCAGCGAGCAGAGCGATGCTGGGCACTGCATGGCCCCGACAGGCACTGCAGAGCCAGCCCTGCTGGCACCGTACCCAGGCCACCCGGCAGGCTGAGTGTGGGACCTGCTCTCCTCCAGCTACCTCGGGCTCCCCCATACACCAAGGCGGTGCTCTGGAGATGGGGAGAAGGGTCTCCAAGCTGTCCTCCTGGGGTGATGGAAGCTGTCTGCAGAAGGGCAGTGTGTGAGCTCACACAGGGTGTGCAGGGGGCAGTGTGTGAGCTCACACAGGCTGTCAGAGGGGCAGTGTGTGAGCTCACACAGGGTGTGCAGGGGGCAGTGTGTGAGCTCACACAGGGTGTCAGAGGGGCAATGTGTGAGCTCAGGGTGTGCAGGGGGCAGTGTGTGAGCTCACACAGGGTGTGCAGGGGGCAGTGTTTGAGCTCACAGGCTGTCAGAGGGGCAGTGTNGGGGCAGTGTGTGAGCTCACACAGGGTGTGCAGGGGGCAGTGTTTGAGCTCACAGGCTGTCAGAGGGGCAGTGTATGAGCTCACACAGGCTGTCAGAGGGGCAGTGTATGAGCTCACACAGGGTGTGCAGGGGGCAGTGTATGAGCTCACACAGGGTGTGCAGGGGGGCAGTGTGTGAGCTCACACAGGGTATCAGAGGGGCAGTGTGTGGCCCTGCACAAATATGTCTGGATATGCAGCACGTGGGCTGGTATGTAAATGGAGTGGATGGGATTCTACTCACAGATGACAGGAAGGGCTGGGTGTGAGCTTGCACATGTGTGTGCAGGTGTGCTGCTCCTGGGGAGATAGCACCAAATGGAGCCCGAGGGCCTGAAATAAAAAGAGAGGATAATTTTTGCAGTGAAAGCATTCCCTTCACAGCAGAGGGTTGGGAAACAAATAGCTTTTCCAAAACAAATGGGGTTCATCGGCCTCAGCGCCGGAGAGAGCTGCCAAGAGGCTGCTGGCTGGGAAAGGCCATATAAACATTGGTTTAATCTCCCTGCTCTCCCGCTGCCTGCAGGGATGCTCTACCAACATCCCTGCCTCTTGCACCCCAAGATGCACCCCCCCGTCTGGGGACTGCTCCTCTCTCAGGTCATCCCTGATTCCCCCTCCTTGGCTCCCCCAGGCCTGCCTGGTCAGTGGCTGAGGTTCCTGGGAGGTTTTCATCCTCTGTCAGGACTCGCACTCCCTTTGCTGCTGGCACTGGGCATTTGTGCATCCAAGAGCAAACAGGAGGCTACATCTGGGGCTTCTCAAAGATGCACAGAGAGACAGCGAGAGGCAGCAGCAGGAGGTGCAATAAGGGAAATTCCCCATGAAGATGTGGACAAATCATGAAGCCACTGTAAGTGTTCTCAAATACTGCAGTAGAGGCCTGGAAAGGACAGGGAATCTGACCTTGGCGACACTCAGATGGAGGGGGGTGAAAATCTATCCTTGGAGATACTTGATGGGAGCAGCCCAGGACAACCTCCCTCCCAAAAGGGAGCAGATTGTTTCACGAAGCTCCACCATCCACCCTGCTCTGGGAAGGTCCCTCCTGGAGTGGGGGCTTGCAAGTGCCCCATTCTCACAACCCAAGCAAGGTAATGAGGATGGGCATGGGGACTCTTGTCGCCCCTTCTGTTCCGTGCAAGAACAATGAGTCCAAGTGATGCATCGTCATGTCCCAGTGCTGCAAGGGAGTTAGTCTGCATGATAGCCTGCATCTGTGCTTGGCTCCCATGACCCAGAGACCACTCTGCCTCATCCTTCTCATCTTTATCCTCCTCCTCCTCCTCCAGCATGTTGTTCCACAAAGGCCCTTTAGCATAGCTGCCCTTTGGCATGGCATACGCTGTGATGTCTGATTGAATTGGAGCCAGTGTCTTGCTCTCCAGAACCACTGAAGAGACCTGGGACAAGGTTCAGCAGCATCTGGCAAATGTAGAATCTGCTCAAAAAATGTTTATTATGGAAGAGGAAAAAAATAGCAAAACCTTGAGGAAAGAGAGAAGACAGGCAGCAACTCTGTGAGACCCTTACCTCAGGAGCGGGAAGCAGGAAACATAAGGAGCCATTTATTTTAAGTAAACTATAAATATCAGACTACAACAAATTCATGTAAGAAAAGAAAAGTTGGTCTGAATCCAAAGATTTACAAAAGGTCTTGAACAAATGTGTGATTGATTCTGGCAATGTGGTGTGTGCATGTGTGCTAGTGTGTGCACTAATCAAGGGCCGCTGCACTCGATATGGCATCATCCCCCAAATTAAAAACAGTGCAAATTCAAAATTGAGACAAAAGTGTGTTGGAGTCTCGTGGCTGATGATAAGATCAGTGGGTGGGACGTGAGAGTGGAGCACGTCGCTGTGAAAATGCCTGCTTCAGTTGGGAGCAGTTCTGTACTGCCATCCCCAGCACTGCCAGTGGAGAGCATTCTGAGTATGTGGGGATGTGGAACTGGAGGACCTGCTGGATGGACTGCCGTGGGGGCTGCAGGAGCCACTGGTGCCTGTGTCCTTCACTGGTGCTTCCTGCCAGGACTGATGTGGGCTGTCAGGTCAGCTCTGGGTTTGCACTTCCACTGCCAACTTCTTTTCCAAATCCCTGTGAACTCTGACAAGCTGGGATGCAGCCACATCTTCATGGGAGCACCAGGCTATTCCCAGCTCCATCAGCTGCCTCCCTGGAATGTCTTGGAGAAGAAAGTGCCTAGAACAGTATCTGATGGATGCAGCTGCACTGGGGTCTGCTTCAGCATAGGCAGGGCAGCCCTGCTAGGGAGAGATTTGGGCAGAGCTTGTTCATCATCACCATAGAATCACAGGGTGGTTTGTCTTGGAAAGACCCATTTCATTCCACCCCCTGCTGTGGGCAGAGACACCTTCCACTGTCCCAGGTTGCTCCAAGCCCCGTCCAATCTGGCCTGGGATCCAAGGGCAGCCACAGCTTCTTTGGGCACCCTGTGCCAAGGCTTCACCACCCTCACAGGGAACAATTCCTTCCCAATGCCCCATCTATTCCTGCCCTCTGGCAATGGGAAGCCATTCCATTTTGTCCTATCACTGCATGCCTTTGCTAAAAGTCCCTCTCCAGCTCTCTTGTAGGCCTTTAGGTACTGATAGGCCTCGTTTAGGTACAGGAGGGCCTCACTTAGGACTGATGTTTACAGGGTCACAAGATGATTGGCTTTAGCCACCAGTAAGTTTCCATCCTGGCCAGTATCCGAGTTGGAAGTTACTGGACATTTCTTTGATAACAATGGTGCTGTTCCACTTGGGCTGTGACTAATTTTTTCCAAAGATCTTGTAACAATGGTACCAATTCACTTGGGCTGTGATTCAGGTAAATGATTTACCAAGGCTAACAAGAATTACTTCTTTTCCTTTGTTCCCCATCTTGGTTGGGCAGCTGATGTTCCTGTCATAGGCAGGATCATTCCCTCCAGTACCATGCAAGAGCTCCTGGTACAGTCAGGGGATGCTTCACTGCCCAACTACCATCAAGGTTTATCAGGAACTTCTGACACTGTAGAGCTGGCCTAAAGAGAGGTAGGGGCAGGAAGCACTACCACAAGACCCATCCCAGGGAAATGTCATGAAACCAGCCTTTCTTGCCCCAAACTAGCAGGCTTGTTGAGCAGTTCTTGGGTTGCAGAGCTGCTTTTTGCAGCAGTCTTGAAGCTTGCTTGCACTCTATGAGTGCTAGTAACTCTGTGCTCATACTTGGGCAGCTTTTGGCTAATCTGCCTCAGCTTTGTTTGGACCTGAGCCCTGCTTTAACCTCAGGCAGAGAATAAATCTAATGGGCATGAGGTGCTGGCCCCTGCTGTGCTGCCAGGCTGATGACAGTGAACATATTGCTCTGCAAGTGGCGCCTGCTTTGTGTGACTGCTCTTATCACAGCCAGCTGACATGTTTTGCCCTTTTCTTCCTGCCTGTGTGAAGTATTGCCCTAGTTCCCGAGGGCCAGCCTGGCTTTCACCCGTGAGCCACCACACTGTGGTACTGCTGCCTGGGGCACTTTCTGCCTGCTGTAGCTGATGCTACAGGCAGTGGGGGATGCCATCAGTGTCCCCAGGGCCAGGGTGGGCTGCAAGTGGCTATGCAGCACACAATGCACTCACACCCCTCCCAGAATGGCCATGCTGGCACCCTGGCTCCACCCACTCGTTGCTCCTGGCTGGCTGCCCTGGCCAGGGCTCATGGGGCCATGTGCTGCTGCCGGGGGGACTGGCTGTGCCAGGGTGGGTGCCTCACGGTGGGCAGCTGGTCCCTGGATCTCAGTAGGACCTTGGGGTCCTTGTCCCACTGTGCTGGGGGGTCCAACACCTCCTGCATCACCATGCTGGCTTTGTCCTCTTCTTGCTGGTCTAAGAGCACTGGTGGAGCTGGGCTGGAGTGGACCAAGGTGTCAGCTCATGTGCCACACCACACCATGCCATGACTTCTCACCCCACACTGTCCACAGGAAGCTGCAAAGAGAGATTTGACCTCGTGTGCTGTCTGTTTGATCCTTCAGGAGCCTTGCAGGACTGTGGCCTGCTCAGAGCCAGATGTGTCTGCAGGATTACAAACAACCCAAGTAACAGATTACTGTGTCACCACTCGTTTGCTCTGTCTGCCACCAGCATTGTCTGACATCTCTGTGGTCACTGTGGTGTCCTCCAGCTGCCATCACTTGTCACCATCAGTCACACACACTACCCTCAGACTTGCCCATTAGGCAGATTAGCCATAATTAGTACTGCCCGTCATCACTAATCACTATCTTCATTGTCAGTTTCAGCACCACCCAATGCCTACTATTCCCATTTATTAGGAGTGTGGTGGATTCTCCGGCGCGTGGCGTCTCTGATCCAAGATGAGATATCTTCTTTGAAGGGCACTGCTTGGTTTCAATATGTCCTGGAGATTTGGATCACTGAGCAGGTTCTTCCAGTGCTCCTGAGCAGGTTTGTCCCTTCTTGGCTTTGGAAGCACCTGCTACCAGTCCCTGCTGGGTGATGGGATGCTGTGGCCTCTGCGATAAAATGAGACCCAGGTTATGCTGAGTGCTGGTGTACCTGGGTGAGCCAAGGGGATACTCAGCCAGGCTGCTCTGGTGCGTCTCAGGTGGGGATCTCAGCGACTGAAAGTAGGATGACATGGTTGCAGACCAGTCCCTCTCTGTAGTCCCATCCCTCTCTATTCCCACAAGACTTTTGGGGCAGGAGCAGACACCTGGCAGGGTGGAGGCTGTGAGCAGGCTCTTGGGCAGAGTGGACACCCGAGGTTGGTCCTGCTCTGAAATGTGCTGAGTGGGAGCCCAAAACAGGGTGGCTGTAGTGCAAAAGTATGTTCTCCTTCCCTCTGGGCTGGTGGCTCTGGTCTGTGCTGTGTCCTGCTCTGCATCCCCTGACGCTGTGTCCCTCACACCCACCACAGCTGCTGTGCCAACAGTGATGCCTGCAGCACTTGTCTGGCACAGGGCTGGTCCCAGCGAGGAGGGACCAGCTGCTGTGTGTTTAGAAGAGACCCAGAAAATATTGGGGCGGGCTAAGGGGAAGGTCAAATATACCATTTATTTTTAGGCAGAAAAGTCATATGTGAGTGTCTCTGTTTAGGAACCACATCCAGATGCTGATCTGGGCTTCACCTCTGTGTTTTCTCTGTGTCCCCCAAGCGTGCTGCAGCCTTTTTAACCATCTGCTGAGGAGTTATCACCTCGTTCATCAGCCACCCCTCACCTCTGGCTGGGGCTCCCACATTCCCTCTAATGTGCTGGGAAGGGCTGGGAAGAGTCATGATTGCAGAGCCTCCGCTGCTGGTCACTCTCTGCCGGCCCCCTGCTCCACCCCACAGGCTGCTCTGCAGGTGCCACTGATGCAATGTGTCTGAGGGCCTCATCTCCACAGATGTTTGGCCTTTTCCCTGGGCAGCAATGTGAGAGTGAGTTCAGTAAAACTTGGAAGCAGTCCTTTCATGTCCTGGATGAGGTGAGGGCTTTTCACTCTCCAAGAAGGGCTGAGGGGCTGACAGAGGGTTTGCACAGCCTCTGGGAGTCAGATGGGCAGCTCTGAGCTGCCAGCCCTGTAGTCTTGGGATATCAGTCCTTCGGCAGAGGTTTGTGTGCTGGTTGTCTGCAACCTAGGCAGCTCATATCCTGCCGGACATCTCAGCTGGCACAAATAAATTCCTCAGCAGGAGGAGGTCCTGAAATCCTGCATGCAGCCTATGGTGGAACAAAGCTGGCAGCGGGGCCAGAGTGCAGGGTAGCATGGGGAACATGGCCAGGGTAAACCTCCTCCAACTCAGCTCCAGATATTTCCTCTGGGCTGGAGGGTGTGATGCTGGTGGGTACAGCCCACTGCCAGTGGGGCAGGTTGCAGCAGGGCTATACCATGGGCAGAAGAAGCCAAAGGCTCTGAGGATGGCTCCAGAGATCTGTATGCCCTGTAGCTGCTGCGTCCTCTCCATTCAGCAGGGCCCTGGTGAAGGTGGTTTCTAGAGAGGGTCCAGGCCTTGCAGCCTCTGTGACATTTGATCTGGCAAGGTTCAGGCTTGTGTACAGCATGAAGAAATGCTGGCTTGCTCAATTAGAGCCCGTGTTTTCCTTGAGTTATCTAACCCATGCAGTGGCACTAGCGATGGATGGGATCTGCATGGTGGTATTTGAATAGTCCTTATCATCGAATCACAGGATCATAGAATCATAGAACATGCTGAATTGGAAGGGATCCATCAGGATCATTGAGTCCAACCCCAGGCCCTATGCAGGACACCCCAAGAATCCCGCTCTGTGCCTGAGAGCATTCTTCAAACACTCCTTCAACTCAGACAGGTTTGGAGCTGTGACCACTTTCCTGTGAGTCTTTCCAGTGCCTGACCCCCCTCTGGGTAAAAAAAAAAAAATTCCTGATATCCAACCTCCCCTCAGATCCAGACATTTTCTTGAGTCCTGCCACTGGTCACAAGAGTAAAGGGATCAGAGCTGCCCCTGCGCTGCCCCTTCGGAGGATGTTGAAGGGCTCAATGAGGTCTCCCCTCAGTTCTCCTCTTCTTCAGCCTAAACACACTAAGTGCTCTCAGCTGCTCCTCATACAGCCCCTCCAGACCCTTCCCCATCCTCATGGCCTCCTTTGGATGCTCTCCAATGGCTTAAATGTCTTTTTTATATTGCACATAGGATTTGAGGTGAGGCCACTCCAGCGCAAAGCAGAGCAGGACAATCCCCTCCTTGGCCTGGCTGGTGATGCTGAGTCTGATGCCCCCAGGACAGGGATTTCCCTCCTTGGATCCAGGACCCTGCTGACTCAGCTCCAACTGGCCCTCAGCCAGGACCCCTAGGTCGTTTCCTGCAGCTTCCCTCCAGCATCTCCTTCCCAGTCCCTGTACACAACCAGGACTGCTCTGTCTCAGGTGCAGGATCTGGCACTTGCCTTTGTTAAATTGGTTGGTGATTGCCCATCTCTCATTTTTCAAGGTCTCTCTGCAGGGCCTTCGAGGGAGTCAACAGCTCCTCTCGATTTTGTGTTGTTGGTAAACTTCCTTAGTGTTCCTTTAAGTCCTGCATCCAAGCCATTAATGAAGGTGTTGAAGAGGACTTGGTTGAGGATGGAACCCTGCAGAACCCCATTAGTGACTAAACACCAGTCTGATGTCACCCCACTCACTGTCCCTCTTTGTCCCTGACCTGTGAGGCACGTGTGGGCTGGACAGTTTGTCTAGAAGGATCCTGGCAGAGACTACATCAAAAGCTCTGCTGAAGTCCAAAAAGATCACATCTAATGGCTTTCCTGGATCAAGCAGTTGGGTTACCCTGCTTTAGAAGGAAATCAGATTTGACAAGCAGGACTTTATTCTCATGAAGTTGTGCTGGCTGTGATTGATGCCAGCATTGTCCTCCAGGTATTTTTCAATACGTCCCAGAATAATATTTTCCAGGATTTTACAGGGCACTGAAGCGAGACTGACAGGCGTGAACTTTCCGGGGTCCTCCTTCAGCGGCATGAGGGAAACACTCCTTGCACTGTGTAACCTCTGGAGCTGAATAAGAGAATATATTTTACTCAAGGGACAACAACCCCGTGGCTTCACTCCCGGAGTGGGATGGGAATGTTCGCTGTCCCAACAAAACCAAGGCCTGGCTCTTGTGACTTGGCCAACACAACCAGCTCATTCCTGCCTGCATTGCTGTGGATGTTACTGTGACTCTGGCTTGCTCTTCCTCTGCTCTTACAGGAAGACCCCCCAAATCTTCAGCAGGCCTGAAGGCAGGGGATGCTGAACTCTCACTCAAGTCTCTTTACCACCCAATTTCCAGGCTAGCACTGCAGACTTGAGCTGCAACAATGAATCTGAGATCCTAAAGAAGGACAATGACAATACCACGGGGACAGTTGTACCTCCCTACAGTTCTTTCACTTGCAGAAACCCAAGGCACATTACATCTTACAGACTTGTACCAAGGACTCATAATCTCTGGGACTGACCATCAGCTTAGGAATTTCAGCCTTTCCCTTTCTGGAGGTTAACCACAACTATTTATTGGGGTAGATGGGATTTAGAAGCAGAGCTGGAAAAACATAGCACAAAATCCTCCTTGGTTCTATAAAATCTTCAAAATACAGATTACCATTTGAAAAGAGACTAAATGTCACAAAGGTTGTTCATTTAGCATCTTTCATCTGCAGAGCTTTATGGCCCCCAGCACTCCTCTGTGGTCTGCCCAGCTACAGCAGGTGCTGCTATCTGAGGCCATGGCCATGAGGAATGATCACAAACTTCATGCTTTCTGCTTGGATGGGAAGGGCAACTTCATGCTTTCTGCTCCCTCAGAGTGTCAGGTGCATAAAGATCAAAAAGCTTCCCCTCATTTTGCTTCGTTATTCTGCTGTGAAACTCTGTAAATGTCCTGGCACAGGTGGCCTTGGACCACCTTCACTGTGTAAGTCTGATCCAAGATAATAAAGGAAAAACTTTGGTTCCTTCCAGCTGTTCCAAGAGGAAGGCAGGTGAAGCAGCAGAGCCCAGGGTGTTGGAGTGGTGTCTGGTCCCAGCTCCTCTGCTCAGGACTGGGGTGGCCACTGGCTCTGGTATCCTAGACACGAGTCCCTGTTCTTGTTTCCCCATGGCTGGCTCCCTGTGCAGAAAACTCTGCTCAGGGTGTGTCAGCCATGGGTAATAAGCCAAGCTGACCTTGTCGGGCCGGCTCTGCAGAGTTCTTCATCCACCTTTTGTTTTCTTTTGTCCCCTGAACCCGTTTTTTACCCCTGAGACTTCAGGCCCAGCTCTGCATGGAGAGGAGCTGTAGTTGCATGTGAAAATGGGGCCAACACTTGCCTCTCTCTGTGGGGTGCTGGGGTCAGGAGTCAGCACAACAGGCTGATCCTCATTAATCTGCTCTATCTACTGTCCCTGCCAAGAGCTGCCTGTGCCCTGGACATGCAGCAGGGTGGGGTCTGGCTATCTGCAGCAGCACAGTGGCCACAGGGGTGGCCTCACAGGGTCATCCCAGCTCCACCACTGGCACTCCTGGCCCCTCACATGCAGCATGACTGGGTCTCGAAGAGTGTGTCCTGACATTGTGTTTCTGGCCACATGTTCAGGCAGAGACACATTTGGAGATGATTAATTAGTAGAAAGGAAACAGGTTTAGAAATGAGGGCCAGCTGCCAGCTGAAACAGGGAGCAGTGGTAAGTTTATTGCAAAGGCCAAAGGCTGTGAGCAGCTTTGGAGGATTTTGGGGATTCCCGGCAGCTAAATGCCATGTGACAAACCCTTCTTGTCTCTGCTAGCAGCCCCTGCAGGACTGAGACCAGCTTGTGGTGATCTGTGGTGCCTTATCTATAGCTTTTATTCAGAGTTAGGCAACAGACAGGCTTGTTTTACACTATCAGTTGACCATGTTTGATTCAAAAAAGGCATGGGAGAAATGTTGGTGTGTTGCTGGCTGTTAAAGGCAGTGATTTGGATGTCCCTAAGCTGACTGCTCCTGGGAAGGTCTCATGTGAGTTCTTCTGTGATCTGGCAGGGGTGGACACACAGTTCCAGTCCTTTTGGTGTAGTCTTGTGGGGTGTCTCTAAATGCACCCCTCTGAGCTCCCAACAAAATTATTCTTTTTTTGCCTTTTCTTAGCATTCTTTCTGAATGCAGGACCCAACAAACTAGGAGATGGGGCACAAGGGAGGGATATCGGGCAAGGCAGACCCTGCATGAGGGCACCCTTGCTGAAGACTCCTGTCTTGTGCTGTCTATTGAGATTGAAGTTCAGGCTTGACTTCCAGACAGGTATTCTGGGCACTCTTCTCTGTGAAAAATTATCCTTCCCTTGAATATCTTCATTAAATGTAGCCCTATTCCCTCCATATTTTTTTCCTGAGGTCACAATTTTCAGGATGCCCCAAACACACGATTGTCCTTCTTTCCCTGCCATGTGCACCCCGTGACTCCCATGTCTCCACCTCCTTGGTGGCTCAGCAAGGGCTGTGGGGGATGGTACCAGTGTTTAGCTCCAGTGCAGGGGCCAGGCGGGGAGAGGGGACCATGCTGTGGGCTTGTGCCTCACAGAACTCCCAAGAGACCCAGGCTGCAACTCAGACACATCTACACATCTATATATATATATGTATGTGAGGCATCTTCTGCATGGGTGATTCAGACCTCCTGGAGAGGCCCTGGGAGAAAGTGGCTGAAAATCAGGAGTTTCATCCTTGTGGAAATTGTGGTATTTCAGAATTTGCACCTGTTGTCAAGAGGGTGGAAAAATCAACTTCTTAAAATCTTCCCTGGGCTGGAAATGTAAAAAAAAACCAAAAAAAACAACAACAAAAAAAAACCCAAAAAAACCCAAACAAAACCAAACCAAACAAAACAAAAAGATAGCAGCAATGCTTAATTCTGAAAACCTCATTTTCAGTTCCCACATGCCAGCCTGTGCCTTTGGAGCTGGTGGGGCATCACTCTTTTTCCCAGACCAAGCTTTGCAGGAGGTTTCATGTCAAGCTGATGTCAAACTGCTCAGGTTTGGCTAAATAACCTGAGGCTTGGTCTTTGAGAGAAAACCAGAACTGTCCTGGAGGGAAGACATTACTTTTGCAAAAGTCATGTGTTCCACCAGAAAACTGCTGATCACCAACACTGTTGGCAAGTGAGGCTTGGGTGAACAAGAAGGATTTGCCAGAAGTGGGAACAAGCAACCCTGCAGAGGTCTGGGCACCTCTGCCCAGCCAAGGGGTCTCTGCTCTGAGCTCGTGAGCAGAGCAGTGTGGAGTTCAGGCACCTGTGGCTGTGTGGGAAGGACCACCTGAAGGTTGCTGATGGAGGTAACTACACGGAGTATCTTTTTCCTGCCACAACCCCCAGAGCAAATGCTTAGAAGTGGATGTCTGTGGGTAAGTCAGTATTTCACTGTTTGGAAGAGGGGAGCTCTCAGTCCTTCACTTCATGTGTGGGGTCTCACCAGGAGCCACAGCTGAGGCTCTCCATCCCTGCAAGGCAGTAGGATGCCAAGCTGGAAGGGCATGCAGAGGGACAGATGGGCAAGTGGGAGAGATCTGCACCCTGGCCAGATCTATCTTTTCTTTACTGAGAGGAACAACAATAATGAAATGCCTCATTCCCTTATTTCCCTTGAGGCTGGCTTGGGCTGTTGGTAGGGCTGATCTGTGGAGCAGATGATCTTCTCCTTGAGGTTGGAAAGAAGTAACCCTTTTCTGTGAAAAAATATTAATTAATATCACAGGAGATGATGTTACCTGCAGCAAGGCCTGACAGCACCTAATGTGAACCAGCAGCTCCCAGGCTGTCCACAGACACCCCCAGTACCCTGCTTAGGGCTAATCATGACTCCTTTTTTTTGGAGACATTTGGCTAGGGAAGTTGCTGCTATGGTAGAGGATGGTCTCCCCATTTTTGAGGGATGTGGATCCTGAGGTTTCAGGCACCCTTGAGGGTGAGCATGCCCTACCCAGGATATTTGGCTGCTGCCCTTGTGGGACACCTGCTCTGGTTGCAGCAAGGCATTGCAAGAGATGCCCACATGGGGCTGGGATGGTGGTGTAGCGTCTGGGTGAGGGGGGGACTCAGGTGCCGTGGGGTGGAGGGTGCTGTGCAGGAGCCTGGGCAGGGAGGAACGAGTGATCCTCAGAGACGAGAGCAGGTGGAGGCAGTCCTCTTGTGAAGAAGGGAGGTTTCTAGGGGTTCCCTCCCTGGCCCCATAGCTGTGGGGCATTGCCCCTCCTTGCTGCTCCCCTTACTGCAAAGCCCTACAGCCAGGGGACCTGGAGGCACTTTGCCCTGCCAGAGTGAGCCAGAACCCCTGACTGGCATGGGAGCAGCAGGCAGAGCTCAGCTTCATTGGGCTAATTAGAGTGTAGGACCACTGAGAGCATTCAAGAAGGCAGCACATTTGGGACGTGACACGTGCTTCCCAGGTATTTTCCCTGCTCTATCCATTCCCTCCCCAGGGGAGCCCAGCAGAGAGCTGAAATTCAGGGATGCAGGGGCCATCCCACCACCCACCCTCTCTCATTCCCATTGCTCCATGCCCTGGGCTGCTCTTCCCATGACCTTGTCTGATCCTCTGATCATCTGCAAACTTCAGCACCAGGCTGGGACATGGAGCTGAGGGAGGGAATGGGGCCCCTACAGTGCTATGGCCTCTCTGTGGCCAGACTGCCAGTCCCAACACTGCTGAGTCCTGATGGGCTAACAAGGGCTGCTGGCTGGGAGCCAGGCTTGGCCTCAGTTAGGAGCACACAGGGACCTTCACCTCTCAGTCCCAGTCTGAATTGGTAGGTAGACCCTTGTGCTGCTGGATGGTGCTACTTTCAGCTGTGGGGCCTGGATCCATCCTGGTGCTGCCAGCTGGTTCTGGCCCTGTTGCACCAGGTCAGTCTGGCTGTGCCTTCATCCTCCTGAGCAGCAGAGGAGGATGGGCTGCCAGCTCTAAGCTGACACTCAGCTGCTGCGTTGGGGTGGTCTCTGCTGCTGGGGTGAGGACCAGGCACATCTTCATGTGTAGAGGTGGTGAAGTGTGGCTGCATCCCAACCGCAGTTGCTGGTTTCCAGCCAAGATGGAAAACCCAAGTCCATGTGTTAGAGGGGTGGGGAAACAGCAGGTGAAAACACAGATGGGGGGTTATGAAAAGTTTTTGCAAGGTGTCAGTTTTTAAGCCTGCAATAGCGTTTTGCTGGCTTTCTGATGGAGTTATGGTGGAAAGGTGTGGGCATGGCTTGTTCCAATGTGTGTCCATAGGAATATAATAATGGCTTGCCAGGTTTTTTAGATCAACTTCCAATCCTCGAGGTAAGGCAGTAAGCTACCACCTGAGTGGCCCAGACCCTCAATGAAACCAGCTCCTCTTGGGGGGATGTTGGAAGAGAACTCACTTCAATCATTCCTTTTTGGGCAGCCATGAATATAGGCAGGAGGTGAATTTCTGGAGAAGTGGCTGAGGTGATCCTCATGGAATGTGGCACCACCTCACTGACTCCCAGGGCCTTGCTCCCCTTCTGATGTGAGTTGCACAGGGATGCTTTGGACATAGAGCCATGAATCAAATGGATATCCTGGTTCATGGAGACATTTCCCCGTGGAAGGAAATGTTCCACACAGGGTGAAATGTCTCCTGGTGCTCTCAGACCTAGTGATCTCTCACTTCTGTGGCTGCAGGAATCAACCGCCTGCTCTGGAAGCAGAGCTGGCCTCAAACCCGCTGCCACGGTGGCAGAGGTGGTAATGAGGAGGGGGTCCTTTCTCTCAGCAGACTGCCACTTCTAAACCCATCTTGCTAACACAGACTGGCTTTGAAGGAAAGCTCCTGAGTATGCATTTCATTAAGATTTAATAAAGCAGCTGCCTGCTTCTGAAGAACAAAATGATTATTAGACCCTTTATTGAGGATTAATAGCTATGTAATCAGCACATATCTGGTTCCTACAGGCATCTATTACATAGCTTCTAAACCTCAGTGAATATGTTTCTAATTGGCTTTTAAGAACATGCTGTTGCTTTATTAAACCTAATTAAATGCATATTGGGTGAAGTCCATTCAGAAGTGGTTATTGCGAACTACTTGTCATTACCTAATATGTGCAGCCTAATGGGCCTTCAGCTTATTTGCTCTGTTAATGATTAGATTTTATGGCCTTTGTTTGGGCTTTGTTTTTGTAAACTGGGTTGCATATGTTATTTTCTTCCCTATTCAAAGCCTTTCCAAGAAATGGGTACTGCTGGACAGGCAGGGACTGGTGCTAGGTCAGAGCAGATTAGGAGAGACTCTTCCCAGACTACAGACTTTTTTAGGGATGCCCATGTGTCTCCTGCTTGCGTTGGGCTCAACCCTGGTGGAAAGCAAGTCTTCAGGATGGGCTGAGGGTTTCAGGATGAGCTCCAGCCTGGCCATTGTGGGGCCACCTTGGTGCTTGAGCAAAAGGCCTTTACCATGCTCAGCTGCAGTTTCCACCTGCGGCCTGACAAACCCTCCAGCCTTGTCTGTATCCATTTCCTGCCAGGTGGAAGTACTAGGTGGGGCAGCCACACCAGCCACCAGCAGCCTCATTCTTGGCTTGCCTTGGTGCCTGCAAAATGAGGGTTCTGGTTGTGCCTTCACACGGTCTCTGAGCTCCATCAAGCATCTGTTACATGTCTGCAAGCCTCTTTCCCAAAATTCTGTGAGCATAAATTGTAAGACACCCAAAATTAGGGGATGTGTAGGAGGTTGGAGTACAGACTCTGGCTGAAGAGCAGAACAAGGGATGCTGATGTGGTGTTTCAGCAGAAAAGAAGTGCTGCATGTGTGGTCAGTCAGCAAAATGCTAATGGGAGGATGCAGCTTTGAGCAGTATGGCATGGCTGAGCTCTGGGAAACTGCATGGATTTCAGTTTGAAACCTATTTTCCATATTTTTTTTTTCTGGCAGTATCAGAACACATACTTTCAGCAGATCCAGGACAAGCCATTTCCAGGGCAAAAATGGTTCAGTTTGCCCAAATTGAGGGATTTCTTTTTTTGTTTTTTGTTTTTTCTTTTCTTTTTTTTCTTTCTTTTTTTTTTTTTTTTTTTAATTTTAGGGAGAGGAAGGAATTTTCCATTGTTGAAGAATTTCAGAAGTCCCCAGAGTCTCTCAGAGGGGGACGGTGCCAGTGTTAGCCCAGCATCTAGTCCCTATCTTTTGCCCTGCTCTGCTGCCCCGCTCTCCAGTGAGCCCGGGCGCCGTTCTCGGGGCCCAGGTGCCTCCCCGGCAGTGTCGCGAGGTCACCGGGGGACAGTGGCCGCATCTCAGTGGGTGTGTCTGGCTCCGCGGTGGGTGGAGGCAGGTTGTAGAGGTTCAGAGGGAAAGCGTGTCATCCTGGGCTCATCTCCAGCTGCTGAGCCACAGAGGCAGCGCTGCCAGCGGCTGCCTGAACCCTCGTGCCCACATCACGGTGTCTCACGTGCTGCTTGGGCTGTCACCCCTGTCCCTGCTCCGACGCCTTGCACGGGGCTAAGCTCAGCTCCCAGCCGCAGGCTGCCCTGGCCAGGCAGAGCACTCGGCCCCAGGAGCTGGCTCTGGTAAAAGTCTCTGCCCCTGACAGCTGCCTCTTGATCCTCAGCTTCCTGCCACTCCGGATGCTCTGACTCACGGAGAATGAGCACCTCACCCGAACTTTCACCTCCAACTTGAACCACCCCCAAGTCAAACTTTTTAATGCTTGAAACTTTCAGTTAGCCCCCCTCCCCCTATTTTTTTTTTTTTTTAGGTTTTCCAGCCTCTGTACTTTCCCTGTTGGAAGCAAAGGTGCCAAAATACTTTGCAAAAGGCTGTTCTTGCAGTGCTTCCCAGACCTTCCCTCACTAGGAAATGCCAGAAACCGTGGGAGCAAGCCTGCTCGCTGGAGAGTCTCGGCACAACTTTTGCAGACCCTGGAGATCTGGTGAAGCTTGAACTTCCCCAGGCATGGACCTCTCTCCAAAGCCAACAGGAACTCGGAAACTTTGGGGCCTCTTTGGTTTTTCTCCTCTCTAGACCTTGGATCTTTCAACTTAACCTTTATGTTATATTTATATGTTGCGTGAATATGACCTTATTTTT
The DNA here is from genome assembly GCA_013397155.1 of Irena cyanogastra. Lineage (NCBI taxonomy): Eukaryota > Metazoa > Chordata > Aves > Passeriformes > Irenidae > Irena > Irena cyanogastra. Next base: position 139,291 of record VWZV01007377.1, read on the forward strand.
CTAATTAGGGTCGCAACTTCCTCATTAAAAACTGCCTGCAGGCCAGGGTTTGTCTTGCTCGACTTAAGGCCGAAACAGAGAGGTATCCAGGCTTGGAGCTGTGTCTGCTCACCCTCCTTCAGAGCCAATGGACAAAGAAAATGATCCAGACTTTGGAGGCAGCTCTCCCGGGAAAAGAGTTCCCCTTCTCTGTGGCAAAAGGGGGAGAGCACACAGCTGAATGAAGGAGCATGAAAGGCTTTAAGAGGCTTCACCAAGAGAAACCAAAGAGAACTTCCTTCTCTTCTGCCTGAGCTTTGGTGGGGATGGAGATCCATGTGCTCTACAGAGACAATTTGGTCTGAAATTTAAGAGCAATGAACCATTTGTTTGTTCATTTAACATTTCCCAATGACTTTGCTGCCGGCTATTTTATTTCAATGGGCTTCCCCTTCCTATAGCTTTATCAAGATTTTCTTCTCCTTCCTAGAAAAATGCATGGGAAAGGGGAGAGGAGAATGTTTTCTTTCCTGTGGAAATAGCATTTGACTTCTTACCTGCCCTGTGTGGGGAAAGAGGGAAAAATTCACAGCAAAGCTGAAAATGAGAAATTTTTACTTTGAAATGTCCCCCAAATAAAAGAAGCAGCACTTTTGGCGAATCCTTTTGGCCACAGTTTCCTTTTGTTCCATTTGCAGCCATGGAGACGAGTCTTGGGGGGGATTCTGGCTGACTGAATCACAGAATCACAGGGTTGGAAGAGACCTTTAAAATCATCAAGTCCAACCCATGCCCTAGCACCTCAACTAGACCATGGCACTGGGTGCCACAGCCAGTCTTTTTAGACACATCCGGGGATGATGACTCCACCACCTCCCCAGGCAGGCCGTTCCAGTACTTTATCACTCTTTCCATAAAAAACCTTTTCCTAATATCCAACCTACACTTCCCTTGATGCAGCTTGAGACTGTGTCCTCTAGTTCTGTCAGTGCAGCCTGGAGAAAGAGACCAACCCCCACCTGACTACAACCACCTTACAGGGAGTTGTAGAGAGTGATGAGGTCACCCCTGAGTCTCCTTTTCTCCAGGCTAAACACCCCCAGCTTCCTCAGTCATTCCTCACAGGGCTTGTGTTCCAAACCCCTCACCAGCCTCGTTGCCTCCTCTGGACGCGCTCGAGCATCTCAATGTCCTCCCTAAACTGAGGGGCCAAAACTGGACACAGCACTCGAGGTGTAACCTCGCCAGTGCCGAGTACAGGGGAAGGATGACCTCCCTGCTCCTGCTGACACACTATTCCTGATCCAGGCCAGGAGCCGTTGGCCTTCTTGGCTACCAGGGCACACTGCTGGCTCATGTTCAGCCTCCTGTCCACCAGTACCCCCAGGTCCCTTTGCACCTGGGCACTGTCCGGTGTCTCAGTTTGAAAAGACAGGTGTCTGTTAAGGAAAGCAGGAGCCTCCCCTGAAGTGGGAAATGTAAACCCCCTCCCTCCTAATTGTTATAATTCTGAAAATTAAGGGGCTCTCAGGCAAGGATATAGGAGCAGGAATAACAGTTCTTTATTAGGGAAGAGGAAAATGAAATAAAATAANGGTCTCTCTGCAGAGCTCTCCTACCCTCCAACAGATGGACACATGCTCCCAGCTGAGTGTTGTCTGCACATTTACTAATGAAAGACTCAATCCCCTCATCCATGTCATCAATAAAAATATTGAACAGAACTGGCCCCAGCCAGTTCTGAGGGACCCACTCCTGAGGGACACCACTGGTGACTAGCTGCCAGCTGGATGCAGCACCATTCACCACCACTCTCTGGGCTGGCCATCCAGCCCGTTCTGAACCCAGCAAAGAGTGCTCCTGTCCCAGCCGTGGGCTGCAGCTTTTCCAGGAGTGCGCTGTAGGAGACAGTGTCAAAGGCCTTGCTGGAGTCCAAATAGACAACATCCACAGCCTTTCCTGCATCGACCGGGAGGGTCACTTGGTCATAAAAGGAGATCAGGTTGGTCAAACAGGACCTACCCCTCCTAAACCCCTGCAGGCTGAGTCTGATACCCTGGCCATCCTGTAAGTGCTGTGTGATGACACTCAGTATAAACTGCTCCATAATCTTACCAGGTACTGAGGTCAGGCTAACTGACCTATAATTACCAGGATCCTCCTTCCCACCCTCTTTGTGAATGGGCATTGCAAGGACTGGAGCCCTGTTTTGGTTTGTTCCCGTTCCAGTGGCAGCAGTGGGGCTGGGGCATGAGCCGGTGAGCCCTGAGCACCCTGCTGCTGCCCCAGGATCATCATCTGCCCACCAAGGAGCTTTAGTGATGGGCAGACACAGTCTGTGGCAGGTTGGGCTGCCAGACCCTGGCTGTCAGGCAGGGTGGGAACCTGGACACATCCTCAGCTGCACCAGCCATGTCCACCTGAGTATGTCTGTGTGCCGAGGAGTGAGAGGAGAGAGGCACTGGCCCAGCTCTCCCCATCACCTACTCCTCAAATGGCTGGATCCTGCCCAGCTCTTCCTGCCCATGTCTACACATCCATGATGGCTTAGGGCTTCAGCAATTCTCTCCCTGCAGCTTCTTTGGAGCTTACCTCGCGATGATGGGATGCAGCTGGCTCTGTGTGCCACCCCTCTGTGTGCTGTCAACAGTGCCAGCAGTGTGGCCGCGGGCCGTCACTGCAGGCAGGAAGGTGAGGGCAGGTCAGGTCACTCAAGCAGACTGATCACCTGAGCAGAGGCCTGGGCTGGGAGCAGCAGCAGGACATGTGTGGCCATGGCACCTGGAGTGAGGGGAGAGAAGCCCTGAGCCTGGCTGTGCTGGGAGGAGCGGAGCAGTGGCACACTGGGGACATGGCTTCTGTCTCACCAGCTTACCTTTTCTGCAGCTTCTCCTGACCTTTGCATGTGGTCAGTGATGTCTGTGCTAAGTCCCTCTGGTGCCCACATCCCTCTGCTGACCCTGCAGGTTGCCCAGATGAGGGAGGACATGTCTGTGGAGGTCCCACCATGGACAGGATCGGATTCCTTCATTTTCCTTCCTCTCTTGACATTCCCCTTGGCTATGGATCAGCTGGCGGGACCCAGCAAGTCTTGCAGCAAAGATGAGCAAAAAAAAAAAAATCTCCTTATGCCTGTAAAAGGAAGAAGGAGAGCATGGCAGAGACAGGCCGTCTGATACAGCTCCACTTTCTGCTGTGGAGGCGGGAAGCCTTTCGGACGGGATTTATTTTGTATAGTCTTCCATGCAAACTGGATCCCCCTCCCCTCCTGGCCCTGCCTGGCCTTAAATCATATCCTTTGTAATGACATTTCGTGCTTGTGTGGCGCCTTGCATCTGAGCATCCCCAAGTGCTCTGTAAACGGATGTCTTGGAGCCTGCCAGGAGGCCTGCCACCCCTCCACTCCCCTGCCATCAAGGGAAGGTGATAAACCCTTCCCGCATCTCAGCTGGATGCCTGACCATGCCTGACCATGCCTGCATTGGTGCTTTAGCCTCCTCTGCATTCCTCTTGACTCCCCTCCCACCCCAGCCACCTCCATGGAGATCTCTGTCCCTTCTGGAGTGCCCAGGGTGAGGTGCTCAGGGATGAGCAGCTCCAGTCTAATTTGATGGGATGCTGCCCTGCAGCCTGGCACATAGCCTGCAGCCTCACCTCCCACCTGGAAAGTCCCTGCCAGGGAATCAGCATAGCTGTTCCCCATCATCAGAGCTGCAGGGTCGACAAAAAGCCACCCTCTGTGTCCCCAGACCCCATCTTTGGTCAGGAATGCATTTCTCTGGTGCACTGTGCCCTGGGGCAAGATGGATGTTAACTGCATGGAAGTCTTGCTTGCTGAATTCAAATAACACAGCATTTCAGATTCCCTCTTCCCTGTCCAACTCCTTGGCTGTCATCAGGTCCTCCTTAGTCCTGTCCAGAGGTTTCTTCACAACTGCAGAGTCCCAGGAGATGCAGTGGTTTTTGTTGGACACTGCTCTGGCTTGGCCCAGCAGCAGAAACAGTCTGCCTTCCCAGATCCACTCCAGCTCCTTGGGCTGCTTGGTTTCCTCCACTGGACTCTCACTGGGCCACTCCTGGGCTGTGGGCAGGGCTGCTGAGGTAGGGACAGCTGGATTTTCGGCTCTGATAGATGGTTTTGGAGGCTGTCTGAAGCTACTTACTGTTTTCTTGTGAAAATTGCTCTCCTGGGAAGAGTCCTTTTAACCTCCCTCAGAGCTGGAAAGCCACAGCCCAAGAGCTGACTGCTGACAGTGATGCCTTTTGCATGGGAGCCAGCAGTGATGCCATCTTGGAATGGAGAGGTTAGCCCTGGGTGTAGGTGATGCCTTCTTCCTGTTCAGCTGGTCATTGCTGAGAGAATCAATGCAGAAATGTCCACAGGCACTTTGGTTGGCTCCAGATGCTGATGGTGCAGTGCCTTCCCAGGGATCTGGAGGAGGGACCTCAAGTCTGCTGGGCCACTGCAGCTGCTTCTGTGCAGAGCAGAGCTGGTTACCTGCTCCAACCTTCCACAGACTTGGCTGTGGGTTTCCAGTGAGCCCTGTGAGTACCAGGCTGCTCTGGGCTTCTTTTTCCTCTACAGAAAGTCAGCTTCATTCTTCTAAGGCACCTAGAGGAAAAGGATTGGAATCTGAGGGAAGGTTTGTGGTGAAATAGGGAAAAGCAAAAGCTCTTATCTAGACTGGTCTGGTCTAGTCTCTGTCTCATTTTGACCCATCTCATAACTTTATCCCATTCCGTCCCATCATACTCCATCCCACCCATCCCAGTCTACTTACCCTATTCCCTACTACCCTACATCCTTCCCATTCTATCTTACCCTATCCTATCCCACTCCACCCTAAGCCATCTTACCAATTCCATTTTTTTGTTTTTCCTGTCCCATCCTACCCTGTTCCATCCCACTCTATCTCATCCTATCACACCCATCCTATTCCACTCACCCTGTTCCCTCACATACCTCTTCCCTCCCATGCCATTGCATCTATTCCATCGCACTCCACCTCATCCCCATCTCCCATGGACATCCATGCCAGCCATCCCCAGACGGAGCTGCTCTTGCCAGGGGCATGAGCCCATTGGTGGTGGAGGCCACTTGAAGTAGTTCCTTACCCAGGATGTGTGTCAGTGAAAGCAGAAACCCAATAGGCAAGATAAGGAGACGATTTATAATGGCGTTTGTGAACTTTAAGAAAAAGCTTTACAGCCAGATTTTACAGACCACACAGGGAGAGGTTATACTCTCCAAAACCTTGGAGATTTTTTAAAAAATATTTTTATATTAAAAAAAAGAGTTTCCAAGAATTAAATAACACAAAACTGTATGAAATATGATGTAGGGAATGTTCCCCTTGCTCTCACATCTGAAGTTAATTTGGGAGACGCTCTGAATAGCTTTTTAAAGAGTGGATAAACATTGGCATCAAAAGTGTAAATAAAGTTACCAGACAAAGCGGCTGTTCAAAGGGAATCATCCCTGGGATGTTGGCTGGGCAGCTCTAATGGCTGTGTCAGGAACATTTGGAGATAAAACAAGGGCCTGGCTGATTAGCCTGGGCTGAAGTTCTCCGCCTTGTCTCCCTCTCCTGATGCCGAAAGCAAGCAGCGCTGGCAGCTGCTCTTGCAGGTTTCCTGTCTGGGGACGATGCTGGTGGGAGGTTCCCATCTACTGGGACCCCCTCAGTCTCCTGCACCACCACTGCCCAAAATTTAGGTCACACACTCCCAAGCAGGACTGAAGGCTAATTAAAGCCTATTGGTGCTGGTCTCTTGGAGACCTGGATTTGTCAGAATTGTGGCCCAAAGCATTTCTGAGAAGCCCTCAGGCTACCCCACTGTGTGTTATGCCCACTGTTTCCCTCAGGACAGTCCTATTCCCTCAGAAGTTTTGATTGACAAATGCTTGTTTGGTCACAAATATTCTGAAGTACAACAGGACCTTAGGCGTCACTGAGTTTAAAATTGCAGCTGATTGGAAGAACCCAGAGGGATTGTAGCTCTCCTGAGGCACATCTTTGCACCAGCATTAGGGCTCTCCATGACAGTCCCCCAAAAGTCTGTGGAGGAAAGGAAAAAACAGTGAAACGAACTCTGACATCTCATTTAAACCTTCCCAAGAGTAAGAGAAATGGACTGATTTGAACCAACCTTTTGTTTGCATCTTTTGGTATGAACTTGAAGGGAAACCTTTGGGAGTTGTCTTTGATGGAGCAGTTTGTGAATGAGAGGCAGTTGTGGGTTGAAGTGACTCTGGCAGTCAGATCCCCATCATGAGGTGCTTCTCCTTGCCCTATATCTCTACCAGAAGGGATTTTCCTGGGAGTTGTAGAAGTAGGAATGTGTGTGGATAATAATACTAGCCCTCCTGCATCCAGAAACTTTTACCTCCCCAGCACCCAACGCTGCGAGTTGCTATTGCACTTGAATATAGAGAGTGTCAGTTCTTTCTTCAGCTGAGACCTTGGTCATGGCTCTGCATCCCTTGATTGGTGAAGACAGGATGGTAATAACAGCAGCCATGACAAAACAGAGAGTGTAAATCCACCTCTGGGTTGTCCAAGACCAGCTCACAGTTGCCTACATCGTAGTAGGGGCACAGTAAGCACCATTCATGGCTGGGGGCTGTTGCGCTGCTCCTGGTGCTCTTTGCCCTGGAGACCCAAGAGTTCTGTGTCTTGACATACCCAGACTAGAGAATGTGGTGGATCCACTACATATCTGCCAATGTGTCAGCTGGGAACTGGGTCCCACTGCTCACTTGTGACCTGGGCACTGCCATGCTGGGTGAGGTATCAGTTCCTGAGGCTGAGGAGCAACATGAAGGGCATCATCACAGATAACTCTGCAGGTCCCCAGTGGTGACACATCCTGGTTTCTCCTACCTTGCCCTGGAGACCATCTCCTCATTCCTTCTGGTGCCCTGCTGTCAGAGCCTGCCCTTCTTGTGTCCCACTCCAAAGCCTATGTAGTGGAAGAAACAAGCTGGTTTGAAGCATGACCCCTATTAGGTAGAAGTTACAAAACTGTATTTTAATATTTCATCTACTCAGGTGACTTTAGGATGGATAAAGTCGTGAGGACTCATTTGCTCTGTCCTTTGCCTGACTGTAATAGGAGCTAACAATGACCATAACTCTGACCTTTTTTTTCAGTCTTGATTCTACAGTATTTTCCTGAGTGATAAAGAACAAATCTCCCATTGGCAGGGCTGGGAAGATAGTGTCCCACACGCTTGGTGTTAACCACAAGCAGCAGTAGCTTCTCTTGGCATCCCTGGGTGAGACCCAGCAGGATAGGGACGCCTGCCTGGGCACCAGCTGGCAGGGCTGTGCTTCCCCAGAGACTGCAGGCAGGGGTTTTATTGCAAATAATGGAATAATTACTCTTTCTTTGCCTGGGACACACCCACAAATAGCTGCTGATTCCTGTGCGAGGGCTCATGAGCCCAGATTCCCATCAGGGGGCTCACTAGTGCCTTTGGGATGGAAGAGCCTGGCACCCAGAAGGGGACCCTGGCTTGGAGGATGCCTGGTGTGATCACTGCGAGCTAGGGCTCGTGCAGACCGCCCTTGCTCATCAGCCTTCATGCCACTTGTGTAAACTATTACAGCAAAGGGCAAAGGTTAAATGCAGCACATGTGTGGCATCAATTAACAGGATTTCAAGGTCTCCAATGGAGTTTCTGCTCAAATCTCTTGTGGCAGGTTCAGTTTTCTTAACCCCTCCGATGCCATGCAGTCAGAGGGCCTTGGCTCTGCCAGACTATTAGAGGGAAATGGGCTTGTGCTGGCTGGGGGTATCCCCAAGGACTGTGCTGGGAGGGCCTCTGGCCATTTGGGCATGGGGGGACAGGGACACCACACACACCACACCAGTGGTCTCTGGGGCAAGTGGGAGAGACTGTACTCTTTCTACTGGAAGTGTCCTTAGAAGGGAGTCAGGCCCTGGCAAGGCAACAAGTTGGTGTATAAGCAGCGCCTCATCATGCTCCCCTCTGCTTCAGGTCCATCTACCCCATCTCGGAGCCCTCTTGGCGGGTGGCTGCTCCTGTGTTTGGTCCCAGCCAGATCCTGCTCCACTAAAGCACCCCATTGTCCCAGTGTGTCCTACTGCTCAGTGGACAAAGGTTCTGATGGGCTTGGGACTGCTGGTGCCTTCACTCCCCACCTGTAAAACAGACGCAGTCACCCCTCACTGCCTGGAGGGCTGGGAGGGGATGGCTGCAGCGAAAATCTCAGTCATGATTCAAAACCAGGACAATTTTGGTGGAGAACTTGCAGTTATGAATCTTCACCAATCTGAGGCCATTCAGGGCTGCTCCCAGGCAATGTACACAACCACCACTCATCTCCTGGATTTATCAGTCACACTGGGCATACTGGGAGAGGGAGTGGTTTAAAGGATGGTGGTGTGACTCAGGCAGCCTTTACTGCATCCCATGTCTTCTGCAGCTGATACATCAGAGACCTGGATGCCACAGCTTTGCACTGCAGCTCTGCCAGGTTGTCCTCCCCAGTTCCAGATGTTTCTCCTAAGGGCCAGGACCTTGGAGTCAGAGTGCCTGGAGGCACTTTGTTCTTTTGAGGGGGTTTGACAAGGAAAAGGAAAGCTTTAGCTGCCACCATCATGAAGAAAACATGAAAACATGATATTGGCATGGTCTGAAGACTCAGAAGCTTTAAGATATTCTAAAAGCTTCCTCACTGCTTTTGCAGATTTTTACCTACACAGATTGCTAATTTTCCATGAACAGGTGCTGCTGAAGGGAATCCTGTCTTGGGGTTTTCAGTTCCTGGGGTTTCCAGTCCTGCCTCAAGGCTGGGGACCAGTGTAATGGATGGGTCAGGTCTGAGAGCTTAGTGAGGAGCATCAATCCCAACACCAACTGATGCAGAACCTGCCAGGCTGGTGGAACAGGACATTCAAGTGCTCTTCTGCACCTGTGTGCCCCTGACATCACTTTGCCCATGCATTCCACTCCTTTTTGGGAAATGAATCATTTCAATCCTCCAGGTTAAAAAAACTCAGCCCCCAAAACATTCAAAACCACTAGAAACCCCTTCATTTTGAGGATTTCAATCTGTGTTTTAGTCCTGCACCCTGTCAAGATGAACAAAATGCATGCCTGAATAAGAGAGATCCTCTGCCCACAGCTCCCATGTCAGAGCTGAGACTTGTGGCTGAAAGATGGATTTGCCCTGGATATCTCCACAGAAATACCCTGTTTGTTAGCAAACCTGTAAAAATCTTGGTAATCTCCTTGATCTGAAACAAATGGGCTCTGCTGTCTGGTGCTGATTTTATTATCAGACACTGCTTAGTATCATCCCGTGGCTTGGACCAATGCCTGAGGCTCAACACCGAGTCAATCATGCGCTGACAGGCAAAGGTGTCCCCTGAGCTCTAGACCTGGGCTGGTTCTCCACATGTGTGTAGTACCCTGGATAATACATGTTGGATTTACAGAGCCACGTGGTTGCCCAGGGACCTCCAGGACCCTTCAGGGCTGCTCCAGCACTGTCTCCAGATGTGATGGGAGCAGCATAGCATGGCTGTCAGGGTGAAAGCTCAGGTTTTCTTAAATTGTCCTGATCTTTTCTACTGGGGTGGGGGAGTTTGGCTCAGTGGTTGTGTTTCTAGTGTCTGGAGCTTTGTGGAAACACGGGATGAAGGAGCAGGAGTGTTTTTGGGTCCTAACATGATTCCCAGGGTATCTGTCAGCCTGAGCTCCCACCTAACCGTAACCCAACCAATCCCTTGGAAATGGGACCTAGAACAAGCCTCGAGCATTTGTGGGCTGATTCGAGGACTATTGGGAATCTTGATGACTTTGAGGCCAAGTTGATCCTCAGCTGGCTGCAAGTTGGTTGCATTGACCGTGGCCCCTGACAGCAGCACTCCCAATCCCACTCATCCTCCATGCTGGCTGCAACAGCCAAACATAAAATTTGGGCCCCTCGGAGACCCACCATCAACCACACGAGCCCCAGCCGGTTTTGTTTTGATTATACATTTGTTTCCTCCCTCCTGGGAGTGTCTGACACAGCTTTTACCTCTCAGCGCGTCAATGCTCAGCTTCCCCCGCCTCCTCCCTCCCCTCCCGTCAGCTCTGCTTGAATTAGCTCTGACCCCTACTGAACTCTGCTGCCAGAAGAAGTGTCAACCCCTTTCACTTTCCAAGAGCTTTCCAGCCCCAAACACTGAGCAGGGAAGAAGTGTCCTTCAATGGAAAACCTCTCACGTGATTTTTTCCAACTCCATGCCCTTGCTGTGCATCTGGGAAAGACAGACTCTGGTCTCTGCCTCTGGCCATGCTCTGGGGGCAGCCTGGATGACCTGCAGCACATCTCTGCCTTCCCCTGAGCCAGCACAGGTGTAAACAGGGCAAAAGGGGCTTTTAAGGAGGATTTGCTTAGTGGAGGAAAAGGGTGGGATAGGAGAGAGCAGGAGGTTAGCTATAGGCACAGCATGGCATGGTGCACGGGGCCAAGGGTAGCTGTTTCCACAGGAGTATGGCAGGGTCGGTGGCTGAATTTCTTCAAGGAGACGTCCAGCCTCCATGGATGGGTGGACATCATCAAGATGGAAGACAGAGGAAGAGCTGGCTGCTGCCACCAGGGGGACAGAAGACGGGGAGGAGGAGATTCCTACTGCCACCAGGAGCTCAGAAGATGGGGAGATAGACTTTCAACTCTTTCCACCAGTTCTGATGGTTGTGCTTCCCCATGCTAAGCAGCAGCAGCAGCTTAAACATTCTCCGAGAGCTCCAAAATTCAGGGGAAACCAGCCCACCAAAATAAAAAGACCATCCAAGGAGAGATCAGCAGCTGATGCCATGTGCCCACAGCTCAGCAAGGTTAATGCTCGTGGGTCTGGGAGTAACACCCCCACCCTGAGCAGCCACCCCAGCCAGCAGAGACGCTGGGTGGTGGATGTGGGGCCACAGCTGGGGAGCAGAGAGGTTAACTCCAGCAACACCAATGAAATAAAGAAAGAGAATGCTGCATGCTAAGGAGTTGCAGATGTTTGGAGGTTGGCAGGGATTTGGGTGGAGCTGCCAATACACAACATGGTTTGCAGCAGGCGGAAAGGATGGGAAGTGCCAGGGAAAACCTGCCCCTTCTCTAAAGCCTGTGGTAGTGGAGGGAGCCCTCCTGGGATAGGTGTTATGGGGGAGTGCATATCTGTGTCTTCTCTCAGAGCTTGGAGATACCATGGAAAGGGTGGGGGAGGCAAATGAAAATAGACCAGCTGTTCCCAGGTCTGACTCCTGCTGTGTCCCTCTCTGTTGGAGCCCTTGGAGCAGCCACCTGGGCAGCCAAGGATAACTGAGCCACAGATCTCAGAGTGCAGTCACTTTATTTATAGGACACAGAGGATGTGCCTACGTCTTCCAGGGGCTCTTTCCCCTGTTTTTTTCCCAAGCCTGCGGAAGCCAGGCAGATATCCAAAGCTGTTCCTCACTTTTCACAGCTCAGTGAAGGGATGGCCTGCCTAGCTGAAGCTGGGTGAAGTCACAGGCCTGGTTTGGTCTCACCAGGTCAGCAGAAGCCAGAACTTCAGGACTGTTGTCCCAGAGCTGAGTAGTGGTGCACGCTGTGCCAAAAGGGCGGAGCAGCATTGCCCCTAAAGTGAAGAAGGCATCTCTGGGGGTCTGTGAGGACTCAGGCAGGATAAATCCAGGCAGAAGGGCACATTTAGGGCTGTGCTGACGTCAGTGTTTAGTGATTTTGTCTTATCCCTGGCAAAGGGATATACAGGGACCTGGTAAAGCCCAATTGGGCAGGGTCAATGAGGTCCAAGCCCTGCTGTTGTACCCAAAAGAGGTGTTGGGGTGGTGGGGAACAGGGGCCCGAGGGTTTTCTGTGAATCTGGACCCATCAACTCTGGTGTGTGGGTACAGGCAACTCTTGTTCCTTTCTGGGATGCCAGCTCTTCAGGACGAGCATGAGTCCCCTTGCTGGCTGGCAGACGCAGTCCCACCCCAGAGGATCTCTTGGGAACCTACTTTGTGTGTCTCAGTGTAAGTGCAAGCCCCTACAGTGCTTTGCATCTGCAGACCCAGGCTCACAGGGGCATCCTCTTCTCTTGAAGTCCTCCTGATGCCTCCCGGCCCCCACGGCTCTTCAGCTGTGTCAGCTCGCTGTGGTTCTCTTGGTCTTTGTCAGCAGCATGTTTAGTAGCTCGGTGGCCATCGTGCTTCCTGCCATGTTTTCTTTTCCCCCATGATTTTGAGAATTGTATTCATTTCTTTGTTGAGGAGGGAGAGGGAAAGGTCATCCCTTGCTAGCAACTCATTAAAGCAAAACAATGGAAAGAACAGTAAATGTGTTCTGGGACCCGCTTCTTCAGGCATGTGTGAGGCTGCCTTTTGTCAGTGTAGGAGAGGGGGATCCACTGAGGTGGTGGCATTGCAGGGAGGCTCTCCCACCCCCGCCCCCCCAAACCAATTGAAGGCATCACTGGAAGACCTCAGTGTGTGTCAGAGCTTTTGTTTGCTTGTTTTGTGTTTGTGTGTTTGTGTGTGTGAGCGCGATGTACATTCAGCTCTGCTGTCATTAAAAAAAAGTTTTTAATGAAAATTTTCTCATTCCCTCCTCCCAGGATCCCCGGCTTGGACCAGTTCTATTTCTTTCATATGGGAGGCAGCTGCATTTGTCTCAATAATTGTGTTTCCCTGTTGTTGTGTACTGCTGAGGACTTGGTGACACAAAGAAGATGTGAAGCATTTCTCTCTCCCAGGTCTGGCTCTGGGGGTTTGGTTTTGATAACATTATGGCCTTCTTTCTCTCCAGGATGCCCATATGGGGTCTGAAGTCCATCTGGCATTTGGCAGGAAAGACCTTCCTTAAAGCTGATGGTCGTGCTCAGACTGATGCTGAGAAGGAAGCACTGCTCTGTGCCTGTGGTATCTCTCAGGATCACTTGCTTAAGTCCACTGCCTGTTCCAATGGGAAATGGTCATGAAGGGGGCCCAGCTCTTATGTTTGAATGTCCTGGCAGGCCTGTTGGCCTCCAGACCCCAGAAAACCACTTCATGGCGTGTCCCAGTCTCATCCTACCAGCTGCTGGCTGGGCAGGTGTGGTGTTCCATGAGGGAGTGTAGAGGGCTGCACTGTGGGCAGAGGCTGCTTTGGGCAGCTACACCCCTGTGGTTCATCACTTGTTCTGAACCTCCCCTGCCCTGTCCTCTCTGGGACGTAACCCTCATTGCACACCCACTAGCCCCTGGAGGTGGGAAGTGCGGCACAGCCAGGACAACCTGCCTGAGGCACTGGGCCCAGAACAGCACAGGAATTTTCCCAGTTTAAGGTGGGACGCTTCATTGCACTGGGAAGGTGGGCCAGGCATGAGGGTCTTGGGCCATATTGCCAGAGCAGGGCTGGGAGTGGCAGAAGGAGCATGGGTGGCATGAGGGGCATGTGGGAGTGGGACTGCATCCAGTGTGGGCATGAGGTGATTGGGAGTGCAGCTGATGTAGGGCACAGGGGTCTCGTGGGGCTGGTGTGGGGCACATGGGGAACGGGAGCAGGCGAAGCACCTCACAGGTTCCATGGAGTTCTTCTGTGCTGGAGCCCACGAGGGCTGACCTTGCTGACACGGAGGGGCCAGGATGTGGGAGCAAGGAGAGACTTTTGGGAGCAGAAGATTTGTGACCCCCGGGGCCGGGCTGCGCATCCCTTGGCGCCGGGGCCGGGGCTGAGGCCGGGGTCGGGACCTGGCTGTGCATCCCCCGGGGCCGGGCTGTCCTTCCAGGCAGCGCGGAGAGGTGGCAGCAAAGGCCCTAGGACGGGGGTCGCGGGGACCTGCCGCCGCAGCCGCGGGTGCCGGGTCCCGGCCCGGGAAGGATGCGCGTCCTCCTCGTCCCGACGTCTGCTCCCACCACGGTCCCACGAGCGAGACCCACGGGCTGGACCGAAGTCCATCTCTAGGTTGTAACATCGGAGAGTGGTTTTGCCCACTTCTTTAAAGAACACCTGGTCCATGCTCCTGGAAATCTTTTTGTCTGTCCTGACCTCGAGCACTGCCAGGGATGGCGCATTTCCAGGGACACTCACCACAGGCTCAGGGATCAGAATCTGCTTCCAGGACTGCATGAGCTTTAGCATTTCTGCCCCCTGCTCCAGTCTGGGGCTGCCCCTCTATGCTCACTGACAGCCCAGGGTATTGGAGTCCCACGAGAACAGCTTGTGAGACTTCAGGACTTGTCAAAGCTGGAGCTGAACCCTTATCCCAGGCTGGCTGGGTGCCCACAGCCCAGCCAGCCCTAATCTGGGTCTGTACGTTGCCCATGTTTAATGAGGTATTGTGTACGGATGTGTCTGACTGTGTGTATGCACATGTCGTCGGCTCTGGGTGTCTCACTCAATGTTTGCATCTGTCTGTTAGTGGGTTTGGGCATCTGGGGCTGTTTCCCCTGCCTGACTAAATATCTCCCCAGGAGCGAGTTTGTGTAGCCGAGGATCTTATCATGTGTTGGTGTCTGCATGGGGAGGAGTTCACAGCTCTCCATGCGTGCAGAATTTGCACAGTATCTGTGGGTCATGCTGGGCTGTCAAAGATGCATCTTCCACCGTCAGCATATGCTGAGTGATGGCAGATGGGTGGGTGGCCAAGGAATGGACCAGTGCAGGACGGATGGGCTTCCCCACTGGTGGTGGGCAACACAGTGGGGACCAGTGCTGCTCGTGGCTATTCTCTCTCCTCAAGGGCATGTGGAGCCCAGCCTGGACACTATCCTGCATCCCATGGCCTTGGAAGGAGGGCATCCCTGAGGCTTGGATGCAGCATCAGAGATGACCCCATCATTTGCAGTGAAATGCTCTGTGAGGGGCTGCTGGCAGCTGCTGTGCCCCTGGGCCGGGCTGTGACCCAAGCCTGGCTGGGCCTCCTCTAACTCAAGTGGCTCTAGAGTTCAGGAGGCCTCCCATTGCCTAAACAGTGCATGGCAGACAAGACAGTGCCTGTGTGACACTCCCGGTTCTCATGTCTCTTCCCTCCTGCTCTCCCTGCCTCCATCCAGCTCTACCCCGAGTGTCCCTCCCGGCTGGGTCAATGCCTGCATCACCTGACCACTGTTCCTGCAGGGACCCCTAGACCCTGCAGGGCACAGGGCCAGCATGCTGGGAGGGTTGGCAGCCACAGGCAGTGGGAGGATCACAGCCTTCTGCACATGTGCTGTCCAACCTGTCAGCACCTCCGTGAAGCAAAGCCAGTGCTGGCTCGGGATGTGCCCCTCAGCTCTCTCCCTTTGTCATGAAGAGCCAAGCGTGTGTGCCAGAAAGCTCACCCCGTGGTAGAAGCCATCCACCTCCTCTGGAGCTCAGCATTCCCTACTTGCTCCTGGGCCTCAGGGGTTTTTGGCTGCAGATATTTACCGAGCAATTCACATCCAATTACAGAAGCTGGAAAGACTGGGAGGATTTTCCTTCTGGTTTCTTGCAACCAAAGCCAACTTGTCCGAATTACAACCTAGGAAGCATCTCATTAGTGGGGAATGAGGTCTCCAAAACATAGAGTGCTTGGAAAACACTGACAGAGGTATAGGAATGTGGGCTGGCTGGCAGGCGAGTTGGTGAGGAGCCTATCTGGTCACCATCTTCTCTCACTCATGGTAATTTTCCCCATCTTTTCTTCTGTGGCACCTGAGGGGAGAGGAGATGGGATTTTGGAGGCTTCCAGCTCATCACATCACTTCCCCATTCTCACTTTGGTTCAAGAGGTATTTGATTTTGCTGGGCTGAAGCACAGGCTTGTCTTCCCACCCATTTCTTTCCCCACCAGCTTCTCCTGCCCTTCCTCTCAGGCCATATGGTGTCACCTCAACCAGGAGGTGAAGGTCTAGGAGCAGAGTCCTGGGAATGGTGGTTACAAGTGTTTAATAACATTAGTGGAAGCAGGATCCTCAGCAGCATCACTGGCTAGTCTGTCTCTAGGGCTGTCCCAAGAGGCTGGAGGAGATCTGCTCCCTGGTGTGGCTGTCCCAGAGGGACTTATGCCAGAGGTACCTGTGTGGAACCTGCATAGTCCCAAAACTTGATAGAGACATGGTCTCAGGTGGGATACAAGCTGGCACAGGGGCTGGAATGTGGGGAAGAGGCGAGGCAGGATCCAAAGGGATCTGGTGACTACTGGCTGCGACTGCAGGGGAGCTTTCTGCCAAGGTTTGAGAATGGGAGAGATCAGGGAAGTGGAGCTGGCAGGTGTGCCTGGGCTTACGTGGCTGTGAGGTGACTCCTATTTCGATGACTTAATGCACTTCCAAAAATAATTCCCTGGATACAGCTTGCAAGCAAACTGCTGAGCCAGCTTGTACCAGCAATGGGGACGAAGGCAGACACGGCTCCGGTGCCTTCTTCCCACCCGTAGCGCTCGGGGTGTGCGTGTTGGCCCACACAGTGCTGGCTCCCATGCAGGACTGAGGACACTTGTGTTTTGAGTGGCACGGTGGGTGTGGGAGCCTGTTCCCTGGCTGCCTCCCTGTCCCAACAGGGGCTGTGGATGCTGGTGGGGAGCCACACCATCACCCTGGCTCCTGGCCCACCTGGGGAGGGGTTTGTGCTCCCCTGGCGATGGCACCATCTGCTCCCTGAGCTGCCAGCCAGGCTGATGGTCCCTGCCCGACCATCTCCCACCCCTGCTCAGGTGCCTGGTGCCTGGGCAGGAGAACCTGTGGGCTCTTGCTGTTGAGGTGAAGGTGGCTATTGAGCAGCCCTGGTCTGCTCCTGGCATCACGTCAGCTCTGCCAGCATCTGAGTGATAGCATGCACTGTCTCTTATGCCATCAAGAGCCCTCCCTTTTCTCGCTCTCTCCTTGGCAGCTGCCAGGCTACAGCTTCTATTTCAAGGTTGAATTTGATGAGCTTCAGCTTCCAGATGGGTGATCTTGTAATGACTTTGCAAATGAGTATCACTCCTGCATCCCACATGGGTGAAGGTCAGGATGGACACAGCTCCCTCAGCACAAGGGGGAAGGAAAGACTGGGACGGATAAAGCCAAGCTGCCTCCACTAGCTCAGTCACCCTGCCCCCACCCTTCACCAGCCGCACTGGCAAGAGAGCTGCTGGGTTCCTCCGGTGTGATGTGCTTCCCCAGAGAGCCAGGTTGGCAGCATGTGGGTCCCTGCATGGTGGGGGAACATCTCAGTGTCTCAGTTCTGGGCTTCAAAGTGCCTGAGCCTCTTGACATGACCAAAGTGAGTTTGGATGAGGAGCACCTCCTTGCTTGCCATGAAGAACGTGTCTCACCATGGGAGGATGAGAAGTTTCTACCAGAGGAAGCTGCTCTTTGCTAATAGGAGAGGTGGGAGAGGGTGGCCTGGCCCTGCAGACATGGGATTCAGGTCTCCTCACTGTCCCCAATGAGCAGCCTGCCCTTCTGTGTGGGGGAATCAGAACCTCCTTTCCATGAGCCACGTCTGCCTGTCCCTGGGGGCTGCCTGCCCGTCCTCGCTGCCCATGGCACTGCCTGTCGCTGTCCCCAGCCAGGCAAGGCAAGTCCCCTGCAAGCCCCATCCCGCGCAGCCACGCTCAGTGGCACACCGTGTTCTGTCCTGTTCTGGCCTTGCTGCTGGCACTCTGGGGATGGCCACCCGCCACTCCCCTGGCCTGCAGCAGTCCACGGCTCCAGCACCACGCAACTTTGCCCCTTTAGCCTGTCACCCTTGGGCAGCCACGGGTCGTCGGGCAGCTCTGCCTGCTGTCCCTGGGGGCTGGGGACAGCGCGGGGGACAGGAACACCCCCTAGGTGGCAGGGGGCTGAGAGGAGGAGTGTGAAGGGGGTTGGGAGGCAGGGCAGCCCACCGCCCGGCTCGGCTGCGCCAGTTCCCCTCCCCGGCCCCACCAGCCCATTTATTACCCCTCTGCCATTCATCGGGCCAGACAGATGCCCCCAAATAAATACCCCCAGACAATAGGGTGGGAGGGGCCAGCGAGGCTCATCATGAATAAACATGAGGGTCTTTGGACACAGCTTCCTCTCTTCGCAAAATGGGACCGATTGTGCGGCAGGCATTTAAAATTCAGCCGCGGTCGGGCTGTCTTCCAGTGTCCCCGAACTGCTGAGGTGCTTCATTTATTTCATAATTTCCCCTCCTCCCCTCTCGGCGACAGACCTGGCTCTTTTCACGCCTTGTCCTCCCTCTTTCTTTCCTTCTTGCTCCCTTTCTCTATTTTTTTTTTAATCTTCCTTCCTTTTCCTACTCCTTGTCTCTTTCTCTCCTTGGCTTTTGTGCCGGGGGCCGTGACGAATGGCTTAGAAAAGAGGGTGCTGTGAGAAACTGGGGCTGCCGCTGGCAGAGTGGGTGGTGAGGACTTGGTGCTTGAGGGGGCGGGGTGGGAGGGGGCTGTGAGTGCCTGGCTGGGGCTCCCGCATGGAGCTTGGGTGGTGAGGCAGTGGGACGATGGGGGATCCCAAGGGCTTTGCTGCCTGGGGGCTTGGAAAGCCAAGGATCGAGCCCACTGCCTGTCCCTTGGCTGGGGGTGGACAACCTTGCAGTGCCCCCAGCACATCCAGAATGAGCTCTATGCATAGTAAGGAAAGGTCTACCCTGCTGTATCACCCACTGGGGGTGAAAAGCAGTCCTGGTGATGCTGGAGCACCCAAAAGTTGGGAGATGCAGAAGGAAGAAGGAAATACTTGTCCAGGCCAGGGCAGACCCAGTTTTGATGGGGATGGGTTTGCTAGGCCCCATGGCTGTTCTCATGCCTGGACAGCCCCAGCAATGCTGGTCTTTAGATCCAGAATGAGTGGCTTTTTGGGATCTTGGACGACAGCATCCCCACTGGGCTTCCAGCACCCCAAACTCACATGTGCCACTTGGTCCTGGGGTGAAGGCAGAACCAGAGCAGTAGCAGAGAATGGAGGGGTGGGAGCACCAGAACATGGCCAGCAATGTGGCTCAGCATTCTGGGGGGCCTGCCAGCACCCTGGTGTTTCATCAACTGAGTGCTGAGATCCTGATGCACCCCCGGGAAAGCCAGGAGATGTCCATGCCATGCACAGGACAGCTCCAGAGTTTGTGGAAGCTCCTGAGCTGTATGCTGTGCTGCTCGGGCTTGGCAGGAGAATGTGTGGATGGGCAGAATCCTCAGTGCCCATCCTGTCCCCAGGGCTTTGCATGCTGGTATGAGCATCACTCGTGACAGTGGGGAGCTGCAGAAACTCCCTGGACAGCTCTGGTGTGTTCCTGTGTTGGGGGAAAGCATCTGCATACACTCCCCCACCTCTGGGATCCTCTGCCTGAAGGCCAGGCAAAGAAAAAGGGAGTTTCTACCCAAGGGCTGGCAAGGACACTTCAAGTGAGGTGTCACCTGCCAGGCCATCTGCCGCTTGGGAACTGGCCGGCAGGAGAGACCAAGGCCATGCTGGCAGCAACGGGTGCTGGTGGGGACAGGGGGACATCACCAGCTGCAGGTTGGGGGTGGGCAGAGCTTCCATACAAAGTCCCGGGGGCTCTCTGTGCCTGTGAATTCCCAGTGTGACTTCCTTAGCTCACGAGAGAACACGGAGGGGGGTCTCTCCCGGGCCTTAGGGGCTCCACTGTGGATGCGGGTGCTCTCTGCCGGGCATTGCATAGCACCACCCGCCCGCCAGGGCTGCCTGCCGCTCTGCCCCTCTCCCCCTCTGACCCTCTGTCCCGCTGCCCGCTGGCGGGCACGGCAGCTGCAGCCCATGGGGGACGGCGCTGGCAGGCTCCGGCAGCGGGAGGGCTCCTGCATTACAATCCGGTACAATCTGTCCCCCTTCCTGCTGCCCAGCAGTGTAGGAGACGGTTGCTGTTTAATCCCGTTTGACAGCTCTTTTATCATCTGCCTGCCTCCCTCCAGTTTCCCGTCGCTCCTCCAAGGCTCCTTTGTGGCCGTAATCAAAGCCTGGTGAGTGATGGCTGCTCAAGGGAGGGAGGGAAGGGACAGTGGAGCGAGGGTGGCTCACCCGCGGCAGGCGGGGGGCGAGGGAGCGTGGCCTGGCCGCAGCTCCGGAAAGGACGCGGTGGGATCACAAGGTGTGGGGGCCTTTGCTGTCAGGTCCTGCAGGTGCAGCTGTGGGTGGTGGCACTGGGAGCTGGAGAGCTGGACCGGATGGAGCATTCCCAGTGCTGGAAGCCAGAGTGGGCTGAGTATCCACAGTGATCAGAGCTGGGCTGAACTGAGCATCCCCAGTGCTTAGAGCCGCACTGGATGGACCATGTCCAGAGCTGGGAGCCAGATGGGACAGAACATCGCCGCTGCTGGGAGCCACGCTGGTTGGATCATTCCCAGTGACTCCCTCACGGTCAGGCTGGGAGGTCCTGGTCAGGGCAGCAGGGCTGGTGTCCGAACAAGCAGGGGCCAGGCAGTGGGTCAGTCTCCCTGAAGGGCAGAGCAGCAGGTCTCCTCTCACAGCCTTCTCCCATACACCCTCCGAGCACCCTCTGAGACTGGGGACTTGCTGGCTCACAACTCTCTTGTGCCTTTCACGCCTGGCATGTGACTGTGGCCCTGGAGGAGCATGGCAGCTCTCTCCCCGTGACAGGGAAGACCGTGTGGGAGAGACTTTGGCGGAAGTCACTTGGGCAGCAAAGGCTTACAGCACAGCATTGCTGGCACGTGGCTCACATGGGGGTCAACCTTGCTGTGCCATGGCAGCTTCTGCCATCCCCATGAGCGGAGAGCTGAGGACCTGGCTGCTCCCAGGCAGGCTGGTTGCAGTCAGGGCAGGCTGGGACAGGTGAAAGGGCCTCTAAGGGGTCTTTGTTCTTGACATTTCTGTGAAATTTGGGAAATTGGCTCCAGGCCTGGTCTGGAGGCTGTGTAAGTGGCAGGCCTCCTCTGGAGGTTTTTGGCTAGAGGAGAGGAGCCCACTGTCTGCAGAGTCACCCACAGCTTCCTATTGCTCAGTTTTCTGGACCAAGCCTCAGCTTCTGTGCCTTGGCTTTCCCCAGTGCTGACCAGTGCCACACCAGTTCCACAGTGATGCAGCCACGTGAGTCTTCAGAGACTGGGGGGAGGTACCCTCCTGCTTCCATTCATGCTTCCAGCAGGGACTGAGCACTCACGAGTGCTGCCAGGGAATCCTCCCCATTACCAACAGCCTGGCCCGACCTCACTGTGATTTTTTTTGTGGTTTTCAATAACATTAAACTTCTGGCTGAATTGCAAAGCATCTGAACAGCAGGGTCTCTCTCTACGAGGACTTGGTAGTGCTCTGCACTACAGAGTTTCCCTGCTCAGCAACGATGAAGTAGGGAAGCAGAAGAGAAGCCCCCAGAAACCATACCACTGTGGCCCAAGACAACTGCCCCTGAGCCCCCGTGGCTGAGGAACACCCTGATTCCCTGAGGAGGGAGTCTGCCTGACCTTGGGTTATCACCTGCATTGCAGCTGGGTGACAGCTTTCCCAAGAACACATGTTCCCTCATAAACCCCAGCTCTGCTTATCTCAAAGGGCACATCCGACAATTAGCTTATCTGCTGTGAAAGTGAGGAACGGCTTTGGATATCTGCCTGGCTTCCGCAGGCTTGGGAAAAAAACAGGGGAAAGAGCCCCTGGAAGACGTAGGCACATCCTCTGTGTCCTATAAATAAAGTGACTGCGCTCCGAGTGTGCCGCAGACGGACTCCATGTGCTCAGGGTGGGGAGCTGGAGGTGCCCCTGACTCTTAAGGATGTTCAGTGCTTCCTGCTGAAAAACCCTGCCTGCAGCTGCTGCCAGCTTTGCCAAACCATCCCAAGGTGGGTGGCAATTTTGTGCAGAGTGGATTGCAGCCTCCAGTTAAATTTTTGGGGAAAATTTCAGCTGGAAACCATGGCTCTTTCCAAGAATGGGGAAAAGGGAAAAAAGAAAGGATTTGTTCTCATTTTAAAATTCTGTCTTTGAGGCAATTTGGCAAGTAGACAGGGAAGAGAGGCTGAGCTTCATCTTGCGTTCCTGGAATATGCTCAAATTTGACCACGCTAGAACATTTTATTTGGGAAAAAACGTGGTTAGCATGAGCTTGGTGCAAACCTCTTCCATAGGAGCAGCTCCCATCACAGGGCATAGGTTTGCCACCACCCAGCTCCTGGGCAAGTGGGTGCCAAAGCCAAGGGCCTTCTCTGTCCCCACCAGTGTCATGGGGGTCAGAGGAATGGCAGAGGGAGCTGCAGCCCAGTGATCTCCATCTACTGCAGGCCATGCCAAGGCTGTGCTCTGCCTGACTGTTTTTGGTGATTTGCACCATTTTTCTCCTGTCCTATAGCAATCCTGTGTGAAGCAGAGAAGAGCAGACATGTTTAGCCAGCCCTGTGCAGTGTGATCACACTGTCCCCTGTGCAATGTTTTGCAGCCCCAAGGATGTTTCTCCTCCCTGCCTGGCCCAGGACATGTCATCCCTCACTTGGAAAGCAAATTAAGAATTGGTTGAGTTAATTTGCTGCAGATGATTGTTTGAGGAGCAAATAACCAAAAAAGCTGGTCAGAAGCCCAATTTTCCTCCCTCCTGGAGACTTTCTGGAGGACTTTCTGGAGCTCCTATCTCCTGGAGACTTTCTGGATGGTGGCTGGTGCCCCATGCTGTGCCCTGAGGAAGGCCTGGGCCGCTTTTTGGGGGGGAACTTCAGTTGGCTTCCCTCCCTACCCTGCTCTCCCCCAAATCTGCACCAAGAAACAAGTATATTGTTTGCAAGCTAAAAACTAGAAATGATTTATATGTTTATAAGCCCAGCTCTGGTTCCATTTATTTTGGCAAAGGAATTGTTTGCATCTTTTTAGAATTCCTTCACCAAAACCACTCATTAAATATGAATTTCAAAACAGCCAGAGGGAGCGGGTGACTCAGGGGAATTAGCAAATGGCTTCTCAAAGACTTTTATGTCAGGGACAGCAGCTTTATTCCAGATCTTGGTGCCAGTGGCCCAGGAGACATTGTCATCTCATGTGGGGTCAGTGACCGTGAGTCAAACCAGTGCATTTGAGGACCTTGGTCTTTGACTCCAAGCTGGCAGGTGTCTCCACTATGAGAAACCTCAGCCAAGGGAGAAGCCAGAAAAGACAGAAGGAGAAGGATTCCATCAATGAACTTTCACTGAACATGACAACATCAGCTACAGGAGCTGACACAGAAGTGATGTTCTACCATAGCTCTCCCAGGGTGAAGATCTGAGAGTTTCTGGAAAGGACGTTTGAAGAGGGTCAGCCTTGAGGTCTGAAGATGGGCCGAGTGTGACCACTTGTGCCTCTGCTGTGGACCTTGTCTTTCACCTGGAAGCTATTAAGAAAGTTGTGCATGGAGATGATTCCAGTTGTCACTTTCCTCCTTCAGACAAGAACTTGCAAAGCAATCAGTGGGTGTGATGATGCCCCATCACCTTGTCTTGGCAGAGCTACTTGACTTGGGCTGGCACTGGGAATGGGAGCAGCTTCTCAGGCTGGTTTAGCAGAGGAGATGTGTATGGGGAGGACGTTGCTCTGTGATGACACTGTAGGGGCTCTGGACAATTCAATTTCAGCGCCTTCAGAAATATCTGTTTAGGGCAAGGGGACAGGCGTGTCTTTTATGGAAGAAGGTCTGTGAGGAGTGAGAGCAGCTGAGGTCCCCCTCATTGGAGGGGAGTCTTCCACCCTGGACCAGGCAGCCTGGACTACCAGAGCTGTCCTGTCCTCTGAACCTCCACGAGTACCTGGTGCTGGTGTCCCCAACCTCCGTGTCACCTGTTTTCTCTGGAGGCACAGCTGGAGCTCTGGCAGGCAGCATGCCCTGCAGCAGCTGGTCCCTATCCATGTGTGTCAGGCAGCTGGTGGTGCCACCAGGCTCCTGTTCTCCATCCCCACTCTACCCCAGCCTGCCCTGCACCCCCGCCTCACTGTGCTGACTCGCTCCAGAGCCAGCCTTGGCTCCTTGTCTCACAAGCAGAGATCAAAATAAACTCAAGTGAAGGGTCCTTTAACTTTCTCTACTCGAGTGAAAATAAATGTGCTTTCCCCACCACCCAGCCCTGTAAATTCCCTGCACTGTGAAATATCTTCCAGATATAGTAAAGAGACGGCTTTCGACTATTTTTTTTAAACATCTTTAACTGCTGTATATATTTCCAGGGAGACGTAATAAGCGCTACAGCTAATTTATCTGCGTGTACTGTAAATATTTTCAGGAGATAGCAGAAAGGATTTCAAACACATGGCTGGGAGTATTGGCACACAGCATAGGCTGGGTGGGAAGGACACCTTTAACCCTTTGCATGCCATGTCCTTTCGCTTTGCTCCTTTCTCTGTGTCCCCAGGGCAGCATCTCCTTGCTGTTCTTCCAGCTGATGTCCAGCCAGATGTTTGGTTTGAACAGGGTTCTGAGGTTTGTTCTTCCATTTGACTTTGCTCTGGGGGCACTGAGATTTCAGATGGGAGCCACTGAGAGTTCCCCTCCTGACCTACTACCTGTAGCCATGCCTCAATCCCTACACCTCTGCCTAAATGAGACCTGCTGCTACATGACAAGCGCAAGACAAGATTTGGGAAGAAAAAATCCTGCTTGGGCATCTAAGTGAGTGTCTTGCAGCTCCAGCATCCTTTGGGTTTCAGCAGAGGTTGCAAACCCATGGTGAGGGAAAACTACCATGCCCCGTTACTGCCAAGCCCTGGGATTGGGAAAGGAGGCTGAACACAGCAGGGACAGAGGTGCTGGCCACATGTTTTTGCCCCCTTGCCCCTTGGGAGATGTGAGTTCTGCAGAAGAAGGAGGTTTAGTCCACCAAGAGCCCATTCTCAGGGCTCTCAGGTGTGATGAGAGACCCCAGGTGATGGAGAGCTGGAGGAGCAGAGAGTGGCAGGGTGCAGGCACATGTGGCTCTTGGGGGAGCAGCTGCCAGCAGATGCAGAGGTCCCTGTCCATCCCCCACCCAGCCTGGCCACAGGGAATGCAGGAGCAGGCATCTGCTGAGACACAGCCCACTAAGCACCCACAGTCTCATTCCTGCATGGTGACTCCTGGCTGCATATCCCACTCGTGACCACATCCATGGTGCTGGGATCATCCCTGTTTTGGGAGAGCTCTTGAAGGGATCGGTGACATGGGGGTCCAATGGTTACCTTCACTCTTCCTGTGCCCTGATACTCCCCACGAGCTTCTGTGGGAGACAGTAACTTTTCCAGGGGAAGATCTGGAGAAGGAAGTCATGGGGTGCTGGCCTGGGGGAGCAGAGGTCTTTCATCACACAGCCAGTGTCTGGTGTCAGCAGGGAACCATGCTAAAAGCACATTCAATTCAAAGCCTGTTATTAAGCAAACCCAGCTCTGTAGCACGAACAGCCTGTCCTGAAACTGTGGGTCACTGCAGCCGGGCCAGTCACCCTGCTGAGGGGTCTGCTTGCCAGAATGGGGAGGCTGCGCACCCTCTCCATCACAGCCCTCCCCTCTGCTGCAAGCCCACCACGAACTCCTGCCTCTTGGATGGTTTGTGGGGATGTTTTGGCCAAGACAGCGTTTTCCTTGGGACTCTCCTACAATAAGTAAGTCTACTCCTACACTCTGGCAGCTTGCCCTCTCCTGTCCATACCTCATGGTTAGGAGTCCTGGGGGTATTTGGGGCTCCCAGCCCATCAGCTGGGTGTGTCTCGGTTTGAAAAGACAGGTGTCTGTTAAGGAAAGCAGGAGCCTCTCTTGAAGTGGGAAATGTAAACCCCCTCCCTCCTAATTGTTATAATTTTGAAAATTAAGGGGCTCTCAGGCAAGGATATAGGAGCAGGAATAACAGTTCTTTATTAGGGAAGAGGAAAATGAAATAAAATAAAATAATAAAATGAACAATACAGTACTACAAAACAACACTGACAGAGTCAGAATACGACCTGAAAGCCTGTTGGTAGCAGTCCAGCTGAAGTAGTGGCTGCAGTCCTCTGCAATGACAGATGTAGTCCTGTTGTAGCAGTGATCCTGGAGAATGGTGGAGGTTTCCTCAGTGGGAAAACAGGCTGCTCCTCTGAGAAATCCAGTGGAGAGGGCTGTTTTTAGCGTCCCACAGCCTCAGGATATATCCACGAAGCAGTGTGTGGCTCCTCCCCCTTGGGCAGAGCATCTCCCAATGGGATGATGGAACTTTATCAGTCATGGAATGACACTCAATGGCCCATTAACGGGAGATATTTCCCGGAGGGAGCATCGATTTTGGAAGAGATAAGAAAAACTGCCTAATTAGATAAGAAAACTGCCTAATTAACATAACATTAACTGTCCCACCTTTAACAGATGGCAAATAGAATAAACATATTGTCTTTTAACCCATGACAGGGTGCCTCTGGCTCACTGCAGATTTGGGATCTCTGTGAGCAGTGGGAGCAGGAAGGATGCACTGTCTGTTAGGAAGACAGATGGGATTTCCCCGACTGTTTGCACAAGTCCTTGAGGTTTTGGGACTTCTCTCCATCATCTGAGCACTGCAATCCAGGCTTTGGCAGGCACGGATCAGATCCAGATTAATCCCACACAGGCTGCCGTCCCTTTGGCTGGTTCCAAAGCATCACCTAAGTTGTAGATAGAGCAGTTCCTCCCACCAGCTGAGGCTGGACAGCAGGCTAAGGCTGTCAGGGCAGGAAAACTGCCACAGCCACTGGGAGGAGAGCCCAGGCAAGGTGAGTCTTCCTGGCAGCAGGCATGGATGCATTGTCCAGGCAATCTGCTCCCCAGGCTCCTGTCCCCGTGGTGTAATTTAATGCAGAATAAGGACAAGAGGTACCTATTGGCTTGGACCCCAACTGAAAAGCCACAAGAAGGAGATAAAAGCCTTTAAATGCTAAGCCTGTCCAAAGAGACAATAAAAGGCAAATGTCTTCCTGGCTTTATGTTCATGTCTTTTTACTTGATTTATGGACTCTTTGCTATAATCCTTCATGCTTTGTGACTCTTCGAGTTGTTCAGCTCTTGTAAAAGACCTGTGGAAGCAAACTGCATCAGCCAGGGGACCTCATATCCATCCTTTAGCCTGGGCTGATCCTGTTGTGGGGTGCAGTTTAGGATCTGCAATGGTATTTGCCTGATGTCCCACAGGATAGAGAAGCCCAGGGTGAGCCCTGGTGCCATAGCAGAAGGCACAGAGGGAGTTTTGTGGCCACAAAGAGGAAAAGGCAAGCAAAGAGAAAGGACCCAAATGTTTCCATTCAGCCTCTGGGTGAGCAGCAAAATGTTTGGGAGCTGGATCTGCAAAGAGGATCCAGATGGGGGGAACTGCAGCTGCTCCTTGTGAGTGGAGCCTGAATGTCTTTGGGAATGTGGGGTGGAAGGTTGGCAGGGGGCAGCCCCGGGGCTGGGCGGCTGCGGGAGCAGGGAGTGGGAGGCAGCCATCCCCACACGCCCAGCATGTGTGGATCTGGAGCTAATCAGCCTGACACAGGATGCTTGGGTGTCTGCTGGGGCCAGGCTATGAAAGCAATTGCTCTCAATAAAACGTTTCCCTCCTCTGTTGCATTCGGAAGTGAAGCTGTGAGCCCAAATGTCCTCAGCTGACTCTCCTGGTCCTTCTGCCCCCTCTGAGGGGAGGAATTGACTGAGATATGGGGACTGGTGCAGCTGAGCGGGAGCACATGTGCCTTCACATCACACACTGCAGGTGCCCCCAGGCCAAGTCCCACGGCTCTGTGGCTCTGGGCAGCTGAGCAGCTCTAAAACTGGGTCCTCTCAGGTGCGATGATCCCCCTGAGGTTGTGAAGTGGAGCCATCCCTTCCCTTCGTTCTTCCCAGAGCAGCTCTTGTTGCAAGAGGAGCAGCCGTAGGGCTGTATGGTGGTGAGGGAAAAGGGATGGAATGGCACTGGGAATGGTGGGGAGCAGCTCTGGGCTGGGGGCAGTGGTGGAGCACAGTTCTTCTCAGCGCCTGCTCCACTGCTGGAGGTAGGAATTGTCCCAGCTGACTGGAAAAGTGCTGGGTACCAGGGAGAGGAGCAGCTGACTGTTGCTGTCCTGGGGCACCTTGGGGCACCCCCACTCCCTCCCAGCAGCCAGGGGCCCTGCTGTCCCCCACCCTTGCTCCTGATGGGCACAGCAACCCTGACAGCAGCATAAGATCCCTGTGTGGGCACAGCCTAGCTTTGCTGTGCAGCACCCTGGGAAGGGCAGATGTGTCCTGCAATTTCCCCTGCCCACAACCCAGACCACTACCAGTGATGCCCAGGGTGGCATCCTCTCTCCACCAGACACATTTCATTTTCATTTCTGCACAGGCAGCAGCACTTCTGTTTGGTGTCTGTTCCCAAAATCTTCAGGTACCAGGTGGGAGTTCTGTGGCTTCAGATGGTGACTTTTGTGTCTGTCCCCTGCCCTCCTGCTCCAGGGTCAGGCTGCCCCAGGACCCTCAGCTCACGCAGCCTTCCACCACCTCTCACACTTAGTGCCAATTTGCAACAAACCCAGTGAGGGGGAAGATTTGGGAGATCTTGGGGAGAGAGTGATGTGGGGAAGCAGAATTTGGCCTGTTCTTAAAGGTCTCAAAAAAAAATTGCCTGTAAAAAAATTAGTAATTTTAAACCGCAGGCAAATGCTTCACATTCCTGAGCAATGCTGCCCTCTGTTTACTGCCCTTATTGTTCTCAATGAGCTGGAACCGTGGAAATGAATATTTTCTCTGACCCCATCCTTCGCCCTCAGAAAGAAAGGAAGCAAGAAAGGAGGAAAAAGAACCAAAACTGCCGAAGGAAAACAGAGTCATTCTCCCCATGATTGAGTGAAAGAATAACATGGGAGCGTGGAAATAGAGCTGCCAGGGCGCAGCAATTGATTTACAGCGGGATCTGAATGCCGTCACCGCTGCGGTGCGCTGGCCGTCCCCGCCGGGGAGCCTGCTGGGCTGCCCGGCCCCGCGGCGGAGCAGAGCGGAGATGTTGGCCCTGGGACAGGGCTCGGGCACTTGCGGGTGGCTGGCAAAGGGTGGGAAGATTTAAAGCGCAGCCTGGGGCTCCCTCCGCTTGGGTTATCTCCGGCCGGGGCACTGCTGCAGACCACACAGGCACATGCCGGAGTGAATTTTACTGGTTCCGCAGTGCACGGGCAGCACATGGGAGCCGGGTGGCGCTGGCAGGCGGCCTGGGCACGCCCTGGGGCCGGTGGGGACACACAGTGAGGGGACATGCGCGGGGTGAACGTGCTGAGGGACATGCCATGGGCTACAGGAGGCGTTCACGGGGTTGCCGGGAGAATGTGCATTAGGAGTGACTGCAGGAGGATCTGCTCCATCTGCCTGAGGGCTCCAGGCTGCCTGAGGCCAGGGAGCAGACACCCTGCCCAGAAGAGGACTCCAAGCCCCATTGCTTGGTTTTCTCTCCCTTAGTCACCCACCAGGCTGGGAAGAGCAGAGATGCCAGCCCAGTTTCGGGCTCTGTGCCAAACATCCCTATGCCCACAGCACCCAGTTCCTGAGATGGGCATGGGGAGGGGACAATTGCTCTGAGTGCCAGGTCCCCCCAGAACCCATCCTCAGCAGGTCTCTGCAGAGGCAGCAGAGGATACTGGGCTGCCCAGAGTGAAGGCAGTGGCAGCTGGCAGAGGGAAGTCCCCGTCCCTCCTGTGCTCCCTCAGTTAATCATCACGTTGGGTAATTGCACGAGTGGCCGAGGGGGCAGCCTGCGAGGATCTGAGTGCAGGTGTGGGGCTGTGGATGGGTGCAGAAAGCTTTTAACTGGAATAGGGTTACAGCCAGGCAGCCCAGCAATGCCAGGGATGCGAGGAATCCCCTACCTGCTTCAAAAGGACGCTTTCTTTATCGTCTAATTAAAAAAAGGGCAGTGTTGGGGGGGGACCAGAGTGCACCTGTGCTGGCAAACACCCGGCCAAGAAAGGGGGGAGCGAGGGCCTGAGCAGGGAGCAGGAGTGAGGAGGGTGTGAAGGGACTGCACTGGAGGGCAGTGACAGAAGGGCAAGGACTGGGATGGGTCAGCACCTCCAAGACTCCATGGCACCTCTGCTGCCAGTCAGCCATGCCGGGTAGCCCGTTTGGTTTCACTGTGGCAATGCAGGGCACACAGCCTTTCCAGCTGTAGTCAGGTTGCCTTCATCCCCATGCAATGCCATCCCTCTGTCTGACAGGTCTAGAAAGCACCCCCACAGCTGATTTATTGGCAAGGTTTAGCATTAATCTGTAGGGATTAATCCTAGCTGTAAAACGGTGTGAGCGCTCTGCCCTGACACAGCTCCTGGGCAGTGCCCTGGTCAAGTTTCACATTGCTCAGCTCTTCCTTTTCTTTTCCTCAGCTGATCTTATTTCAGCTGCGTCAGTGAAGCTTACGTGGATATCAGGAAAATGTTCTTCCCCCAGAGGGTGCTGGCACTGCCCAGGCTCCCCAGGGAATGGGCACAGCCCTGAGGCTGCCAGAGCTCCAGGAGCGTTTGGACAGCACTGCCAGGGATGGACAGGGTGGGATTGTTGGGTTTGCCCTGTGTAGGGCCAGGACTTCAACTGGATGATCCTGATAGATCCCTTCCCACTCAGGAGATTCTGTGATTTTTAGACGGGAAGTGTTTTAAAATTGATGTTTCAGTCAAAATGACTCCTGCAGTGAATCAGCCTAGCATCAAGGCAAAATTTCCAGTAGGAAAGAGCAAATTATTCTTAGGTTTAATGGGGGTTAACCCTGGCTTTGGGATTTGTACCTCAAAAGCTCCTGCTGTGTCCAGTGAAAACAGGGCTGGGAGTGCAGCATCTCCCATCCTTCCTAGAGAATGTGTGGGGATGGAGCAACCCTGAACTCTCCATCCCTCCACTGAGTCCAGCTGAAATTGGCTGGTACAGCTTTGACAGTCACAGAGCTGGACACAGAGACATACCCACACATACCACGGTGCAGAAACTTTGAGTGCTTTGGAAGCCAAGCCAAAACAGAAAGGAAAAAATGAAAAAGAAAAGGATGAAGCAGAGTGGAATCAAGCCATTCATGTGCTGTGGGAGCAGTTTGGACTAAGAACCCAGCATGGGTTTAATGAGATCATTTCACACCTCTAATTAAATAGGTGCAACTCTCTGCAAGGAGGAGGCTTTGGGCCCTGGGACACCCCAGGGGTTTGCAGAAGTCAAGGATGGAGGAGAGAGGCTATTTGCCCTGGATGCATTCGCTGGCTCTGGTTCTGGGGAATGGAGTCATCACTGTGTGCATGGAAGTAACCCCAGAGGGGTTGTTTGTATGTAGAGAAACATCACATCCCACTTCCATGCTGGCATGGCACAGGGATGGACACCCCCAGATCCCCAGATGCCCAGGGGAATGCTGGTGGCACCTTGCTGAGGCCAGGCTGGGACAGGTTCCCCCCTGCCATGCCTCAGTGTCCCCAGCTGTGATGTGCGGGTGGGACCCTGGAGATGCACAACGAGAAGCTGAAATCCAGCTCTGTGGGGGACCTGGCTCTTCTTACAGCCTGTTCCTTCCCTGGCCCCCTAACTGGGACATGGGTTTCCCAGGTGTCCCTAAAGGTTCTGCTTCCCCACCTCACAAGTGGGAATTGAATGCCATCCCACTGACACCTGCAGCAGTGATGGATGGATGCAGTGTGGTCACAGCACCCAGCACAGAGCCCAGGATGGGCACTGGGATCTCATCCCTAGGAGTGATGTCCTGCACCAGGGCACAGCCCTAGCCTGTGCTCACTCCTTGCAGGGTTGGATCTGGATGAGGACACAGCTGGACATTGAGGCAGCAGCATGCTGGGGGGGTGCCTGGGTTTGGGAAGGCTCCTGGAGCCTCCAGTAGCCCTCCCTTTGTCTCCAGAGCAGGGGGCTCGGTGTAGCTCCTGAGCCTGCGGCAGCCGCAGGTCAGCGCATGCACTGCTTCGCTCTGGCCCTGCTCACGGCACAGGGGAAGGCAGAGTCCTCTGGGGACAGGGGTGGGAGGAGAAGAACAGGATCGAGGACAGCTAGGCCTTGAGCTTCACAGGCTGATTCTACAGCTTTTGGTTTCACCTTGCCTCCCCTCCCTGCCTGGCAGCTGGGATCTGCATGGACCAATGCCAGAAGAAAATAAATGCCCTTCCAGCCCCTCATGGGGGGCAGTGAGGCATGAGAGTGGGGAGCAGGGCTTGGGGGCTGTGCTGGAGAGGAGCAGCCCTAAAGCCCCCACTGAGGTGCAGGAGGGGACTCCCCCATCCCTCCTGCAGCAGGTCTCTGGGTCATGAGGGAGATAAAGTCCTCCCTTCCCGCTCACTGCGCCCTAGTGATGTGCACACTGGGCCCCTCTTCCTCCATCCTCTTTTTGCAGGAGCAGGAGTGGCAGGAAGTGATGTTCTGCCTTGGCAGCAGCATTGTGGTGGCATTGCAAGGTGGCATTGCATGGTCCCATCCATGCTGTAGTCCCATGGGAGCTGTGGCACAGCCAGGGTGCAGCGCGGGGCAGCCGGCACAGACCCTGCCACAGAGCTGTGCCATGCTGTCCGCTTCCGCCTGGGACCCAGTGAGGGGACAAGCAGCCTCATAATCCCCCATCCCACTCCTGGAGGGGGATGTTCAGGCTGTGTAAGGCAGCCTGGGTCTGTGCCACCTCCAGACACTCCTTGTGCTCTTCAGATGTCCAAGACAGAGCTTGCAAGGACTGTCCCCATGGCATGATGGATCTGTGCCAGTAAGAGCTGCAGGCAGCTGGACATCTGCCTTCATCGCCTCCCGCCAGGCAAGGTCTGGCATGTGCTTCCAGCATGGAAGTTATTTTAGTACCCAAGTCTCTTTCTGAGACAGTGCAGCTCCTGGATTTTCAGTACATCCCTCCTGGCCAGGAGCCTGGCATGTTCCTGACTCCTCTCCCTTGTGCCCACAGAGAGAGAGAGAGAGAGAGCCAGTTCCCTGTCCTCTGCCAGGTCTCCCCTGGGACAACACACTGCTGCTGCCCTGTGCCAGGAGTGACACAGTCCCTCCACAGCCCCCACCTCACATGGGCAAACACATGGAAATCTGTCCCCAAAGCCGACGTGCCAGCTCCATCCTGGAAACACCTGCTCAGATCCTGTGAGCGTGGCACATGTGTGAGCCAGCCCCTCCGGACTCCTTGCGACCTGGCTGGCAGCTGCTGGCAGGCAGAGCCTGTGGCAAAGCCTTCCTAAAGCAGTCCCTTTCTGTCCCTCTGCCTCCTGTGATAAAGGAAAATTTTAGAGAGAGGCTGTGGAGCCTAGCAGCTCCTGCAGCAGTTTGAAGCTGAGTTCAAAATTTGGCTGATTTTCCACTGTGTGTGATGGTTCCTCAGCAGCTCATGTGTCCCTGCTCTGCAGCAAGGCCCTGTGGCTCAGCACGATGGAGTCTGGGGTGAAAACAACAGATTTGGTTAAAACATCCCTCCTCTGAAGCCTCAGCACAGGTAACAGCTCGGCACAGCCCCTCATGGTGTCACTGGCTGCTCTGCACAGCTCCTGCCCAGCTCCCATGTGCCCTCCCTCAGGTTACTGCTTTGGGATGCTGCACCCACTCCTGCTCCAATGATCTCAGTGCTGGCCGTCATGGGCTTCCTCCACACCATCCTGCTTCTGTTGCTGCCTGCATCCTGCCTGGACCCTGCCTGTGGCCTGGAACAATGTTCTTCCTCTCAGGCTTCTCTGATGATGCTGTGCTGGCACAGCCCCACTGCTTGGCACAGCATAGGGAGGTGCTCCTGGCTGGACATGCAGCTCCATGATGTCCTCTGCTTTTCCAGAAGAGCTGTGAGAAGCTTGAGCCTTGAGGAGAACCCAGGGGTAGGGGGAGCAGGAGAAGGGAGGAGGGGGAGTTTTCCCCCCTAATTTCAATAAACTAAATGAAAGGGGTGGAAAATTGGTATTTCATGCAAAACTTGGTGAGGGTTAAACCATTTCCAGATGCTGTCTTAGAAGGTTTTGCTCCAACTTGATCTGTTGCAGATAAAGCTGTTAGACACTCCTGCCAGATATTGTATTACAGACCAGTGGAGTTTCCAAGCAGTGCTGTGATCCAGGTGGCATTTTGTGACATGCTGTCCCTTAAAGGGAGCAGAGAGCTCTCAGACATGTCCCTCCCAAGGACTGCACTGAGCAGCTCTTGGTGTGGACAAGGTGGGGCAGGTGGCTGGGGTAGTGGCAGTCCCACAGGGGACTAGGAAGTGGCAGATGCTAACATGAGGGACCCCTTGTCCCTAGACACCACTCTGGCTTTACCCTCTTGCACCATCCCTGGCTTTTCCCTCTGCTCCTAACCTGACCTGCTCCAACCCCTGTGGGATCCCCTCGGTGGCACGCGGTGTGCAGGTGGAGAAGACCTGGGAGGGCAATCAGTGGTGGGGGCAATCAGAGGGCTTTCCTTCCCATAACATGGGAGAGCAGGAGCTCCCTTGGTCATGGCCCTGAGTGAAGTCCAGGGCTGGCACAGCAAAACCCTGCAGCTTTCAACCCCACAGACGCCTTGTACCCACCCCAGCAACCCCAGGATGGGTCTCGCCACTGCCTGTGACTGATGCACAGGGTGATTTTAAGGTTGGGGAAACTGAGGTATAGCCAGGCCAAGTGCAGAAGATGAGCTGACTGCACTTCTGGGGCTGCTGCTCTGCTCCATGCCTGCTGATGCAGAAGAAATGAGGGTCCCACGGCTGAAGTGCAGCTTTGGCATGGCCGGCAGCGGGTCTGGCAGCAGGTCCAGCAGTGGGTCCAGCACACCTGCCCAGAGCCGGAGCATAGCCGGCATTCCTGCCCCCGGAGCTCCCTTCCTGCCCCCCCCGCCCGCGCTGCGCCCCCGCTGCCTTTCAGCCTCCGCTTGTTTTCTTAGCAGGCGGGTCCCGCGCTCTCCGAACCCAACAATTTCCTGCCCGGGCAAACGCATTCCTCTATTCCCCCATCACAGGTCCCTCCTGCCACCTCCCCACCTTGCTGCTGGATGC
Source organism: Irena cyanogastra (assembly GCA_013397155.1). Classification (NCBI taxonomy): domain Eukaryota; kingdom Metazoa; phylum Chordata; class Aves; order Passeriformes; family Irenidae; genus Irena; species Irena cyanogastra. The sequence goes on from VWZV01007377.1 coordinate 174,060, forward strand.
TGCTGCTCTCCACTGTTCGCACCACATTACTTCTCTGCCCTCCCACCCTCCTGCCTCAGTTTCCTCAGTTGGGACCCCCACGCTCCTTCTGGGAAGCAGAGCAAAGCCTGGGGATGTGGGACGCTGAAGATGGCATCCTTCCGCGGTTTTGGAATGCTAAAATAGGTGATGTTTGCCCCCATTTGTCATGTCGGGGGGCTGGCCAAACACCAGTGGGGAGGTGGCGATTTGGAGTGCAATCCGAGGGGACCCGTTCCAGCCCCAGCCTTACCATCGGCTCCAAAACACTGATGGCAGTGGGACAGGTTACCAGGGCAGCGGGAATGTCCCCAGGCTCATCGCTGACAGCTGATCCTGGAGTCTTTCCTGTGCCCCAGGAGCAGGATGTGCAGAGCAAGGCGATGCCGCAATACCGGCACTCTGCTGTCCCTGGGGGAGCATCAAACAGGTGGGCTTCGCAACTCTGCAAGGTGGGAAAACCAAAAAGGCAGCAGAGCAGTGGTGGGACAGTGATCTGGGATAGACAGTGACTGCCAAGGAGATCCAGGGTGACACTAGGTGGATGGGGACATCACCTTGCAGTGCAGAGTCCAGCACTGATGGAGCTTCTGGGGCCAAGAGCAGGAGTGAAGGACTGGGCAGAACTGGGCAGAACCCAGCAGATCCACTTTAGAGACCAACTCTGCATCACCTGGGGGACTACCGAGTATAAGGTGGTGGTCTGAGCCAGAGGGACCCTGTTGCTGGGCTTTGTGCTGCTGGCAGAGGGTCCAGGAGGTGGGTGGGCAGGAGCAGTGAGCCCAGCGCCAGACGTGTCCTTGCCAGCTGCCCCCAGCGCGCTGCCAGCACTCCAACGCACCCGTGGCCCGAAAAGAAAGAAAAAACCCCGTCCCGCCCGTCAGGAAACCTCAAATCAGAGCCAATGTTTTTGAAAGGTTTTTTTCTTCTCTCTCTTTTAACACATCTGCCAATATAATCTGACCTTTTCCATATAAATAAAGCCCGCGCGCTCGGGCTTTGATCCCGTGCTCTAAATTTTCTATTTACTTAATTGGCCCATCCAACGGCTGAGCGACTCGGGGGCCGGCAGCTGCTGCCGCCGCCGCATTCCTGGGGGCTTATCGCCACCCGCTCACCTGGTTGTCATTACCACGGTCGCGGCCCCACGCCCCCGCTGCGGCCACCTGAGCCCGGCTGCCCGGACACTGCCCTCCCCTCCCACCCGGTACCCGGCCCCGCTGCCGTGCGGTGGGGGCACGGGAGTGGGGACACTGTCTGGTTCTCTGTCACCCCACTCCGCACCGCCTTCACCTCTGGGAGGGCAGCTTGCTCCAAGGGAGGGGGAGCCCCATGTACACATGGGGCTGGACCCCCTAATCCCATCCCTGTGGAGGGATAGAGGATCAAAGGCTTTCCCAGGCAGTCTGAGGAGGGTGATCTTCTAAAGAGGGGACCAGGGCTTGATTTACGCCTAAGAGCTGCTTCTGTTTCCATACAGATCATATCCTGGTCACCCTTCCGTGGATTAAGGACTGTAATTGTCCCCACACACAGCAGGAGGGAGCACAAAGCTTTGCTGTCCCATGGGGCTGAAGGTTCTGGGCACCTGGAGAAGGTGACCAGCAGTGGCCATCTATTCTCCCCCAGACTTTCCCTGCTGGTGCACGAGGCCATGGCAAGGACCAAGCCCTCCTGCTGCAGGCCTGTACTGATCAGCTGGGAGAGCTGACACCTCCTTAGCAGATCCCCACTGTCCTGGCCATGGGGAGCCCAGCCTAGGACCTGCAGGGCTGGGACCAGCAGAGATGGGAGGACTGTGTGTCCTGTGTGGGGTAGTGGGGGCTGTGGGCCATGGGGAGGTGGACAGGTCCCAACAGTGGATTGTGACTATGCTCTCAGCCTTCCAGCTACTACTTTTTGGTCCAGGAAAAAGAAACAAGTGCAGGGAAGGCTGTAGGCAGACCTGGACATGTGCCTTGGTCTGTTGGCTAAGGTGGTACCTGTCCCTGCTCTGAAGAGGTGGAAGATGCTCCTTCTGCCTGTAGTTACTCAGTTTCTTCAAGGATTAATAAGGGCCTGAGTGGGCTTTGGTACCGTCCTGCTAGTAGGAAGTTGGGGAGAGCAGCACCCAAAGCAACCCCTCTCCAAGCAGGAGTTTTTGCCTGCCCATGGGCACTGCTGATGTGTCTTGGAGCCTCTTGTGGGCAGATCCCAACTATCACTGTGTGATGCCTGCTGAGGTGACACATGCAGGCAGAGTTTGGTGATGGGAGGGTTGGATCAGCTGTCCTTAACTTCTCCCCCCTCCTTTTCTCACTCTCACTGGAAGGGAAGGCAGGTCTCTTTTTAACCTGGTTCAGCTCAGTAGGAAGACATTGGTGGTCATCTTGCACCAAGCGTAATCTCTGATGTGTGGGACGCCCTCCATGAGCCCTGGAGGGCTCCTCCGGGTACCTGGACAATGCTGAGGCATGAGGATAGATTCCAGCTCCCAAACCATCCGTACAGTTGTCCGTAAACAGACCCTAGACAGCACCAGGGTTGGGCTGACAGCAGAATCATAGAATCATATAACGGTTTAAGTTGAAGGGACCTTAAAGATCATGTAGTTCCATCCCCTGCCATGGGCAGGGACACCTTTCACTAGATCAGATTGCTCAGAGCCCTGTCCAGCCCAGGCTGAACGCTTCCAGGGGTAGGGCAGCCACAGCTTCTCTTTCCTTATTAATTCTCATGATAGTATGCATGAGGAAGGAGGATGGTCCTGTGGTCCTGGCCATGGTGACTGCCGTGGACCAGCAGAGCCCTGGGTTGTAGGATACTGAAGAGCAGCAGGTTAGACGAAGCCATGGGTTGGCCCTGAAATAGCAGTACTGGGAGCTGAGGCCAGAGGCTGGGTCAGGCACAGTTGGATGGACCTCAGCCTCTGCAGGACACCCAGCATGGAGAAGGAACTGGCTGGCATGGCAGGTGCCACCCATCACTGCTCTTGTCCTGAGGTGCCAGTCCTCCTTCTGAGCAGCCAATGGGGATTTTCCTCTGATCAACTCCCCCACTCTGCTTTTTCACATTGTGGCTCATAGTTTATACACCAGTGGCAGGCAGAAGGAATATTTAAGTCCCAAGTACTTCTGGGTGGTGCTGCTGGATGTGTCAGCTCAAGTGATGGATGGGCACCACAGGGTGGAAGTGATGGATCACATCTAGGGTGCTGCAGAGGGGCACCCCCAGGAGCTGAGTGCTCAGGCAGCTGTGCCAGGTCTAGCCAGGAGGGGTGACAGCTCCAGCTGTGTCGTGGTACATGGAGTGTGTCCAGCTCAGGATAGATGTCACCCCCTTGGCTACACCGGCTCTTGTTGCCTCGCTCTCCCTGCTCCCCCAGCCAGCTCTGAAACTGGTAGAAATCCCCACAGTCATTTGCACTGATGTTGATGAGTCAGAATGACCGGTGTGTCCAGGATCTCCTTTCTTCAGGGAAGTGGCTCCACGGCCTCCAGCGTGCCGGTGCTCCCCGCCTCGCTGGCAGCTGTCTGCTCACCAAAGGATTGAAAGTCTTTCTTTGCTTCTCTGGGAAAACTTTGCTGCCAGAGATCCCAGATGGCTTTGCCTGCTGAAGCCCTGTTCCCAGCTCCTTGGAACCTCTTGAAGATGCCTCCTCCATTGCCTGGCTCTGCCTCATTCAGTGCAAGCAGCACCACTGTAAGCTCACCCAGCCTTTCCACAGCCCTCGGCTTGGTGAACCAGTGGTTTTCAAAGTGAGGGTCTTGGCCCATTGGTGCCTCACAGTGACACCCATCAAGGTTCCAGACAAACTACCTCTTCCTCTTGGTGCCATACCAGCGGGATAATGTGGGCAGCACAAGCAGAGCAGGACAAGGAAGAGAGGAAGGAAGCTAAGGAAGAGGGTGTCGAGTGGGATTTCAATATCTGACATGTTGACATTTCCCAAGTAGAAGCCAGTCATTCAACATCTGGCCAAGAATATTGCATCTTGCTTAAGAGCAACTCCAGATGTTCCCAAGACCTTTTTTTCATTATTTTATTTCTTTCATTCTTTTCTTCTCTCCGCTCCCTCCTAGGCACTCTTGACTCACTAAATCAAGGGAGACAGGCTTTTAACTCTCTGGAAAGAAATAAACGGCTCAATGGTGATATGAAACAAATTTTCTGGAAGTATGGAAGCAGATGTATGTTGGGGGAAGGGAAAGGGGGGAGCAAGGTGAAGGAGATCAAGAGAAAGAGAGGGGTACATCTACACGGGCATCTCTTCATCATGAGGTGCCCCTGGTGGATGCACAGCATGATGGCCAGAGGGACATGCAGTCTTCACGACACATGCAGGACTGGCGAGGACAGGATTTGTGACTGGAGGAAAAAAGGGAAATGGACCAGTTCCTGCTTCAATGGGTTGACTGGTTATCTCCTCTCCAGTGTAATTGGGTCCAGTTCCTACCTCCTGGAAGTGACTCAGAGCCCGAGGAGGTCAAAAGAAGGATGAGACCGGTATGTTCATGACGCTCATCTGTAGAGGTGATTTATCATCCCTGACAGGAGTGGGAGAATGAGCAGCCAAACAGCAAGAAACTTGGGAAAAGAGAAAATTTGGCAGGAGGAGGGGAGAGGTCAAAGGCAAGAGAGATGAATGAGAGAAAGATGGAGGAGAGCAGTGAGAACGTGAAAGGATGACCCAGATATATGGAAACGTGTTTTCTCTATCAAGTCCCTTGACTCTTGCTAACGTGCTAGTCAGGCCTGTTGCGTCAGTGCCCACCATGTGCCGCACAGGCAAGGGCCTAGAGCTGCCACCTCTGCAATCTCTTCAGATGGAATTGCTAGCGCTGTGCTTATCTCCCATTATCCACACTATCCCTCCTGAGTCTTCACCTCCAGCTCCATCCTTTTGTCAGAGCTGCTTTGTCTGGATTTGAATCCCCTCAGACTCTTGCAATCCTACCCTTCCTGTGGTGTAAGGGTGGTTTGTAGACTCTTTAGGTAAAGCCACAGGACTGAAAACACTTGCTTTCTCCTCTTCCTGCCAAGAAAAGCTCATTTTGTTGCCTTCTTGTTCCCCTTTGAGTTGAAGAGCCAAAATACTGGATGACCACTGCCATCAGCATAGAGAAGGACCTGATCATAACCTGTGCATGGCCACGACAGGCCTGAAAGAGCTCACCTCAGAGAAATGTGCCATTAAGAGCCAGTGAGGATGGTAGAATGCAGCTCTTCATCATTTAACCCATTTGAGGGACCTGCCACTGGCTCCAGAGCACCCAAGGAGCCGAACATGTCTGTCAGCACTCGGCACAAAGCCCTTTGCAGGACACATCCCATTATTAGCAGAAAGCCAAAAATTCAGGAGGTGAGGTTGATGCTTTGTGCTGGTGAGGTCCAAGCTCTGCAGCCTGGGAGATGGTTCCAGGTGCTTCCCTTGTGGCAGTGATGGAAAGGCTGCCAGATTTCAGAGACCTGATGCTCAACGTCCTCTGAGATATCTGAGTCTCTGAGAGGTCTGGGGGCTGGGGATGCACCCACACTACCTTGCTGAGCAGTTTCCACTCTGCTGCATGCAATTGAAGCTCACGAGAAACCCTCAGAGACCTTCTGTCTAGCAGTAAGAGCCCTTCAGAACATGATAGAGGAGATCTCAAGAAACCATGAGTACTGTCCAGCTAATGGCTGCTCACATGCTTCTGCAAAGCAGTTCAGCTCGTTCATGAGCAGGAATCCAGTCTGGAGCTTTGGACCAGAAAAAGATCCTATGGGATGACAGCTCAGGGGCTGCTGAGGAGCAGTAGCCTGGTTTCCATACCAGCAGGTAGCATACACCAGTCCCGTGTTTCATCCATGTCCAGCACCATGCTTGGTTGTCAAAAACTGGTTAGGAAATCCCCTATCCAACTGGTTTTACCCTCTGAAAAAGCCAGTTTGCCTGAGCTGAGCCAGCTGACTGTCCCTCTCCTCATCATCTGGTCCAGTTCCCTGAAGCTGAATCCCTGCATTTGGAAAGCCCTGGGGAGGCTCCAGGTGGGTCTGTGTGGTCCCAGTCCTGTCTGGGCTGCAGGTGGCCTGCAGTTCCTTTGGGCTCCAGCCTGAGCCATAAGCTATGAGAGCATCCAGGCTTCCTGCCCTGGAGCAGGGTCTTGGCTCTTGGTTCTTTGCTCTGCAGAGCAAGGCTGAGAGACTGTTCTGGCTCTCAGGATGACCTGCACTTCAAAATTTTCCAAACAAATCACTTGGATTATTTCTAACTGACATTTTTTGGAGGAGTTTTCCTCCCACCGGAAGGGAAGGACTTGATTTATTAATTTTTCAAAATTTTTTCATCCAAACTTTCTGAATGCTCAAATGGGGCTGGAGGGAGGGACAATGAGTTTGGGCAGATGAGATGCACCAGTCCTGCCTGAAGCTGGCAGGCACAGGGTAATCTGTGTTGAGGCTCCTGGCTCTTCCTTGCTGTCCTCAGCTTGCAGATGAGTTCCCTGGGACCCCTCTGAGTGCCCACAGCCACCTCAGTGCCCTGCAGCACCCTGGCATGCTTGGACTGGTGATCAGGCCACCCTCAGCCCTGTGCCTACAGCCCACCAGTAGCACTGGCTAGGATGGAGCCACCAGTTCATCTATAAGTAAAATTCAAATTTTTATGCTTTGATATCCTTTATCTTTCCCTTTTTTGCCTTTCCCTTTGACTGGGGAAGCTCAGGGGGGTTTTCAGGCTGTGGGGTACCCTGTCCCTCAGACAGGACCCATAACTATGTCCCTGCCCTAACCATGGGGCACCATATTCCTATGCCAAGATGCAGACTTCAGTCTGTGTCAGCGGGTCTCTCCCAGCTGGCTCAGCATCAAGGAGCAGCAAGCAGACTGATGTGTCTGCAGCCCCTTAGCAACTCCCACCTCCCCAAAATTCCCAACATCAGTAAGTGCCATGGGGATCAGGAGAGATCAGGACCTTGCTGGGAGGAAGTGGACTGCTGGAGCCAAAAACTTCCCAGCCTTGCTGTGCCCATCTGCCCCCCTGTCCTGGGATGGGTGGCAGAGGGGCGCTTGCACTGGTGATGGGGACAGGTTGGGTGGTCCCTAAACATCCCCTACCCTCCCGTCATCCTCCCATCATCTGGTTGTGGAGTGGTTCCCACCTCTTGCCCTGATACTGCCATCACTGCAGGGAGGTAGAAGCACCTGAAAGGCTTCACCACAGCTTTTTTTTGGGGACCTGATGGTGATACCTCTTCTATTGACTGCTCCCTCCTCTACCAGCTCCTCCCTGTGCCCCTGCCAGCAAGCCCTGGAGCTCCAACTCCAGGGAGCTCCAGCAGTGGAAAGCCCTGCTGGAGTGTGTTTGAGGCTCACCACCCTCTCCTGCTCCAGGGAATCATAGAATGGTTTGAGAGACCTTGATGAATGTCACTTTCCAATCCCCTGCCACGGACAGGGACACTTTCACTAGACCAGTTTGGTCGGAGACTGATCCAACTGGCCTTTGACAGTGGCTATGGGCAGCAGTCTTTGAGGTCCTCACTGCCACCATTGAGGCCATGCAGTGGGAAAGGCAGTGGCACTGTGCTTCCTGCAAACAGGAGCCATCTGGGCTGGGGGATGAGGGAAACAAAGCCCTGAGACACCTGCATCCCTAGGAATCATGCTCTTTACAGGGAACAGGGCAGATCTCTTCTCTCCAGTGAGGCTCTGAAATTCAGATGGAAAAAAATATATTTTCCAACCATTATATTTAGTGAAAAAAGAGCTGTTCATCCACTTAAAATATAGGTGACAAGTACAAAAGGTATTTGTCATTCCAGAGCAGGCCAAATCTTCAGGAGATCCAAGATATATGGTACACACCCATGGCTCAGCTTCAATCTGCTCTTACACTGTAAATTCCAATTACATCATGCTGCCTTGTTTAAATACCGTGAAACCTGGCTCATGCCCTAAGTATGTTTTATATATTGCCACATCCATTTGAAATAGATGGGCAATGTGTTTTACGGCACATGTGCAAATATCTCCATATTTTTCCATCTGGGGTTTTATGGGATCTTTCAGAAAATTAATAATGGGGCTCAGAGGAAATGTTCGACTTGGAGGCAGTAGTGGAGATTTATGGCTGTCCTACTGGATGCCAGGGAAAAGTCTGAAAGCACCCAGAGCAGACGAAGGCCCCACAATTTCATCAGGCATTCCCTGAGAGCTAATTTTGCATAACAGTCAGGACCAGGAATTTCCCCCTACAGCCAGCAGGTTGACAGGAAGGGATTGCTCAGGAAGTGGGGAGCATGGGATAGGGATGGGGATGGAGGTGGAGGTGGGGACCAGCATCCTGGGGGCTGCTGCCAGTGGCTCAGATTTGGACAGGGCACAGGAATGACTGAGCCTTGCTGATGTAGGGGCAGAATTGCTCGGCCACTCTAAGGAGCTGCTTTGCCACCCTGCTTCACTCCCAGCTCCAGATACCATCTGGTTTTGCTGGAAAAGGGACAGTCTGTATGTGTGTGCTGGCCAAAGCCATCTCGTTTCTGGCTCAAGCAGCCAGCTAGAGCCTGTTTTGGTCTGCTGGGTTTCCTGATGGATGAGCTGCCCCAGCACAGGGAGCATCCAGGGCTCCCAGGACAGTGACCTGAGCAGCGCCAACCCTGTCCCGGGGCCACGGAGATCACAGCATGGGTGGCCAGCAGGGCTGGGAAGGGACACTCAAGAGTCACCACATACCAAAAGCCGAAAATGGCCCTGAGGTCAGGTTAGTGACCCATAGCATAGTCGCGGAGCTTTAGGCATTGGAGATTATTTGCTCTCCCTGTCATCTGTCTGGCAGGACACAGGCAGGGGGCAGGAGGGGACAGGCAGGATGCAGCACCTGGCTTCAACCATTGCTGCTGCAGAGGTCTCTGCAGGGATGTTGGTGCCAGGGAGAGACCCAACCTAGGCACCTTCAGACTCCTCAAATGTGCTGAGCTGGGTTTGCTCTGCCCATCTCCATCTCCTCACTCCCTGTGCTGTGAGCAGGACCACAATCTCCACTGTGGCCAACCCAGGGGTCAGCTGGTGACTGTGTGTGCCTGGGCTGGCCACTGCCTGCTCTCAGACAGGGAATTCTCCAGGACCAGCCATCTTCTGGGAGTGCCGCCTTTCCCTGCTCCTGCACAGCCGATAGTTTCCCATTGTGTGGGTGTNTTCTTTTGACAGTGGAAAGGCTGGTTCTCCAAGATTTTGGGGTAGAACATCTTGTCCAGGATGAAAACATTGTTCGTTTATTGAGTCTCACAGTGGCTGTGTAAATAGAGGACCATCTTCGATGGATGCTGAGGGTCTGATCCTGCCCCATGCAGAGAAATCATTGATTTCTGCACAAGGATGCTGAGCCGAAGACATGGGGATACCAGCGTGGCTCTGATGTGCAGCAGCACCCCTGAGTGGGATGTTCTCTTTGTGCCATGACTTCTGTGCTGCTGGCAACAACACCACAGCGATGCCTCGGAGCCAGCTCTGGGCATGTGCAGGTCCGGGGCTGCGGCAGGATCCCCCCGGCCCTGGGGTGCTGGTGGGGACCACTCTTCCCTCCTGCCTCATCCTCTCCATTGCCACTGAGGTGGGAAAAACCTGGCAGGAGGGAGCTGACGGGTTTCTCCAGATGGCGCCCCGGTGACCCCAGCTGTTCCCCGTCTTCGGCTCTTCCTTAGGAAAACACAGCTCGGTCCAGCCCATCAATTAATGGTTTCCTCATGTTCCCCCCACACAGCCGATGCGGGAAGCTGTCTCCCTGCTCCTCAAGCCCTGCTGAACTGAGCCCCCTGCCTCCCTATGCCCCCAGACCCCACACAGGTGCTGCATATCCTGTGCACATGGGGAGCATGTGTTTAACCCGTGAATTGTGCCCTTGTAAAGGTGAACAAGGAGATAGATACGTTGGATGAAGGACTACACGAACAAATGAATGAATGACAGGTAATTAATGTTGATGTAATAAGTGCCCCCAAGGCTGTTGTAAATGCACTAGGCATATTGAAGAACAGCACATTTCTCACAGCTTTGCAAGGACAAGAGAGGCTTGGAGCAACTAAATTCCCCAAGCACTTGTTTGACATGGTCATGAGTGGGAAAAGTGTGCCCTGCCCTGGTCCTACACCCCCTCTGGAAAGAGCCTGAGTGGCTGAAAGAGCCCTGGTTGAGACTGGGAGGACAGGAGGAGGGCTGGGAATTGCAGAGGCTGTGCTTTGCTTAGGAAGCAAAATTTAGGATGTTAACGCGACTTGTGAGGGTTGTAAAGTGCCAAGTAAAACACCATGCTTGGGTAAGGGCTGATGGACAGAGTGCTGCAGTACCGAGGGCATGGGACAGAGGATGTAGCATTGGTTGGATAGACAAGATGTGGCTGGTTGGACAGGTCACCACACCTGAGGAGTGGCAGCAGGCCACAGTTGCTTAGTATCATGCCCACAGGTGGCAAAGTATGACTTGTCCATGTTATTAACCAGAGAAGCCTGAAGAGTATGGGCTGAGTATGAGTATGAGTATGTCAGAGAGCCACCATCACCCTCTCTGACAGTGGCTGAAGCCACTACTAAGATGCACTTGGATCTGCGTGGTAGCATGGACAGAAGTTGCTCTGTGTACCAGAGAGCATCAGGAGAACAAGGAGAGCTAGACTAGGTCAGACTATGACAGGCGTCACTCTAAGTAGGTCTTGCCCCTTCTTAGAGGCTCAGCTCCTCACCAGGAAGAATATTCCCACACCCCCTCACTGAGCTGTGCCCTGTTGGCCAAGCAAAATGCTCTTTGCTTGATCCTGTTTCACCTAAGGAACGTATTTTCCTGTGTGATGCAGTCAATATTATTTATGCAGATTTTGGTTACCAAGAGCAAAATGATGGAGAATACTGTACACATACATCCATTTGTCTGTCCACTCAGGCTGGGGTTCAGCTGTCCGAACTCCCGTGATCTCTTGTGAGTGGAGCTGGCTGGACAACACAGAAAAAGAGCACTGAGTTTTCTGTAGTATTCTCACATTTTGTGTCTTTCCTTGGCCAGATTCCAGGTTTTCATGAAAGATGTCCACTGGCGTTTTGAAATGAGAAAAATTTCAACCAGCTGCAAAATTCAGTCCCAAAGCAGGGGGAAAATTGCAAACTTGGCCTCTCTTTCCGCTGCTTTTGTGTCTCAAATGCTTTGCCCTAGCTGAATACTAGGAAAAGACCTGTTAAATAAAAAAACACAGATGTAAATGTGTGTGGTGGTTTTGGCCCTTCCCACATGGGCAGGCATCCACCGCCTGCAGCAGCCAGTCCTAGCACGGTGCTTCTCGGCACACTGAGCTCGGCCAGCTGTAGCACAGGGCGGGGGATCCGTGCTCGAGGAATTGGGAGCGCACTACAGTGCACCAAAGGCTTTTCAGATGCTTTGCTGAATTAATACTTTTTTCCTTGAAGAGCTATTTTGGAAAATATATGGCTTTGTAGTGCCAAGCAGAGTTTGCACTGCAGTCTCTCTCTCTTGCCCTTGCAAAGTCCATAGCTGTTGGCTGCAGCCACCAGGACTGTGGGACATACCCTGCTGCCACCTGAGCCCCTTGACGTCTGTCATTCATGGGCTCTGGCCACTCCCAGTGGTGTAAAGCACTCCCCACCACCAAAGGGGTGGACAGGGCTGGGTGGGTGCTGGTGGATGTGGAACTGCCCCTGGATTTGCAGCTCTCCACCAAATGATGCCTGTGCTGCTATGTGCTCCAAGCTGTGCCTGATCTATAGGGCAGGATGAGTAGCACCTCTGGAGCAAATCCATGGTGACTCTTCCACTGCTCTTGGTGTCCTGGCACCAGCTCAGGGTGACCCAGCTACAGTGTCCCAGGTACAGCCAAACTCATGGGCAGTCCCCAGTTCCCAGATGACTATGCCAGGCAGAGGGAGAGGAATAAGAAAGGTGGGTTCTTGCTTTGGACATCAAGGTGACATAAGCAAGGGAAGTCAGGAAAAGTCCTTCAGGGATCAGACTCAGTGAAGTGTGTCTTCCTCAGTCTAGACTCAGTGCAGAGTGGCATCCTCCAGCCCTTCAACTACGATTTTAGGACATTCCCCAGCCAGAGGGAGAGGGAGAGAGGGAGAGGGGGAGAGAGGGAGAGAGCTCCTCTCCTCAGCACAGACCATGGGGTAGTGGTTCTGCTCTGGCATCTCTGATCTGCCCCAGCAGGACACTGAGATGCCAGCTGGGAGCCATCCTTCCTCAACAGTCCCAGATGGCAGAGGTGAAAGAAGAGGGAAGAGCTGCTGGGGGGATAAACGGGGAACTCCAATCACCAAATTCCTCAAAGAGTTTTAGGTGCCCCACTTCAGTGGAGGAGAAATCAGGTCCCAAAGGAAACCCTGGAGTTCTCTGCCTGAGAAAGCTGAACCCAGTGTTTTTGGGGAGCAGACACATTGTGCCTCTCCTTGCTTGGAGAAACCACGTGCTGCTGAAGCCCTGCCCTGAGAAGTATCCACGTCCATAGAATAGTGGTGCTGCCCTGCTCTTTCTGGGCTGTGGCTGCTGAAAAGAGGAGTCAGAGAATCCCCACACCCCATGGTGTGATGTTGAGGGATGATCCTGATGAAAGTCCAGTCTTTGCATACCTAAAGGGTGTTCCACCACTGACTTCTGTGTGAAGACTCCTGCATTTGTCCAGAGAAGCTGTGGCTGTCCCATGTCTAGAAGTGTCCAAAGCCAGGTTGGATAGGGCTTGGAGCAACTTGGTCTAGTGGAAGGTGCCCCTGACCATGGCAGGGCTTGGAAGGTGATCTTTGAGGTCCTTTCCAACCCAAACCATTCTGTGACTGTTGGGTGCATGGGCCTGGAGTGAGCCTAAGCCAAGGGCAAGTCTGGTGAAAGCAGCCGTGGGAGGAAGAGAACTGGGTGGCCCAACTACATCAAGAGCCATCTCATGGCAGAGGCAAATAGTCTGTGACAATCCAAACAAAAGGAGCCAGGGATGGGAGGGTCCCCTCAGTTCAGAGAAAGGAGGGGAGAGGGTCTTTGTTGGGAGAGGGGATAATATCAGCTCATGCAAGCCCAAGTGGTCCCACATACCCATTACCTCTCAGCTTCTAGCCTCCCCACACCTCTGCCCATGCCCTTTGTAGGCACCCAAGTACCCATGGGACCTGAACAATGGCACTGCAGACCCTCCACAGCTCTGAAATGCCACTTCCAGCATCTCCAGCAGCTTCACTAATGCACCTGCATGTCCACACAGACATCCTCAGGGTCTAGATCCTCACTCCCAAATTTCCTTGTCCTGAAACCCAACAGTGCTCCACTAGTCTCTTCAGCTGGAAGCTCCAGCACCACCCTGGGATGCTGAAGCCTGGGAGCAACACCCTGAGAGTCTACACAAGCTGCCATGGGCCAGAAAGGGTAAAGTTTCATCCTAATGCACTGGAAGACCATTAGGCTACAATCCCTCACTGAGCCATTCAATAGGCAAGGCAAGGTTTGTGTGGAAAGGAATATCTATTGTCAGAGCACCTATTATTTCTATTTGTATTTATTAAGCCAAGACCGCTACAATCTCAACATGGGAAGATACTGGTGTCTGTTTAACCAGAGACTAATACATGGTGAAGATATAAAAGACTAGAGGTGGATCAATGAAAACTCTTCTCTCTTCCTGTCACCTCTGCCTTGTGCATCTCCTTGGATAACCCTGGCCACAGCGATTCTTCCCAGGAGAGCACACAGTCTGGCCAGCTCTGAAGATGCACACCAAGGCAGATGGTCACTTGGTGTCATCTCAACAGAAACAGGTGGAATTATGTCAGTTGGTACCAGGTGAGAATACAGGCACATGGACCTGGGTGGATGGATGATGATACACGATGGCTCCGGTCAGCCTGTCCAGTCCAGCCCAGGTTCAGATGGAGCAGGTGGACAAGGGAGGGGAAAATAGTGTGTCCAAGTCTTTCTCACCGGGTTGTCTGGACCAGGCACCAGGACAGTGGCAACCAGGGGTTGCCAGGTCTGTCCCTTTCTCCCCGGTGGACACAGTCCTGCCTGGTAGTGGCCACCAGGACACTGCCAGGGCCTGGCTTCTCCCTATGGCACTGCAGCACTGCACAGGTCCTGCCCCAGCCAGCAGCACTGGTCCATGTGAGCCCAGATCACCAGGAAATCAGGCCTTGTAAAAGTTCATTTGTCCTTCCTGGTGGAGGTCCTGGGGCTGGATGCTCTGCAGCACTGGACAGTTTCCACTCAGCCTGTCTGCACATTGGAATGAGGCATAGAAGACTCTGACCTCCTGTTCCTCCTGGGGAAGGAGAAAGGCAGAGAGAGGTCTGGCAGCAGCACATTTTCAGAGTGAGGAAGAACCATACCCTGGATGCTGGAGAAGGCAGAGCTGTCAACTGAGATGTCAGCACTGGGGAGAAGACAACTGTGTTAAAGAGAATATAAAAGCTTTGAAAATGAGCTCCAGAATGCCCAGAGCAGGACACCAATCCCCTTCAAGCTCCTTCAAGTGACAGGCACCCACAGGACCTCGATCCACTTTGCTCCTCATTAAAGGTTTGTCATTACTGCATTATTTTTAATACACACTTAGAGAAAAGGACTGACACGCACACCCACCGATGCACACGCACACAACAGGAAACCATTGCCAAAATATACACCATAGACAAAGAGTCCATTCACACTATATATATGTACAGAGTCTGTGGGCGCAGTCTGGCAGTGCCCAGCTGGGCTAAGGCTGGGCATGGGGGACAGGCTGGGTGCAAACCCCTCAGGGCTTCACACACTTGCCCTTCTTCTCCCGCCGCTGCAGTTTCCGAAGGCGGCGTGTCCAGGCGTCCCGCCACTGGATGACCAGGCTGTTCTTGTCGGCCATCAGTCCGGGCCGGTCAGTGGAGTTTTCGCTGATCCCCATGACCAAGTACTTCTTGCTGATCTGGATCTTGGGGCACTTGCAGGACAGGTCTTTCAGGTGGATCCACAAAAAGTTGTCACCGCGCTTGACCCGCTCGTCACGGCACTTGTAGACAGAGAGGATGTTGATGGTGAACTTGGCCCAGTTGGCCACCGTCTCCATCTCAAGGATGTTCACCTGGACCACTGAGGGGAAAAAGGGGGAGGCATAGTGATAGGGGATGCTTTGCCTTGCTCCCCAAAGGAAGGCTGGGGACAGGAACGGCCCTTCCCCAGCAGCCCCACCTGCCTCATCCACTGCAGCTTTGGGAGGGCTGATTGGGGGACCATATGGAGTGTTCCCCACCCCCTGGATGCCTTCATCTGCCCCACCCACAGCCAGCCCTTGTCTGCCTCTGGGCCAAAGCCCAGGGTGCCTCAGGGAGGTTGGAGTACTTACCATAGTCCTTCTTGCAGTACTTCTTCATGTTAATCTTGTAGTTGCCCTTGGCTGGCTTGCAGTAGGAGTCACAGTCTGTGGCAGAAGAACAGTGGGTTGAGCACTGAGAGGCTTGAGGCACGTGGGGACTCATCCCACACAGGGGAAGAGGGAGTGGGGTGGAGGAGACAGCAGCAAGACCCAGCCTGGCAGAAGGTGATGGGTACTTGATTCCTCCTGAGCCAGGGCCCGAACACTGCTGGGGACAGGGGTCTGTTGAGTCAAGCTACTCCCCTGGTACCTCACAGGGGCTGGGGGCTCAAAGACCAGCATGACTGGCTGATATCACATCAGCTGGGAAGGGGGACCAAGTGGCCTTGGGTGCATTGGGCAGACTCTGTCACTTGTGGTGACGGTGTCCTGCAGGGTAAGTCAGCATAGAGGTAGTGGAGGAAGCCCGGAGACTCCTTCCAGACACAGAAAGGGATGGATAGGAGGAACGCAGGTGAGGTGATAGTGGCCTCCGTGGAGAGCTGGCAGGGGACATGGCCAAGGAGAGTCAACAGAACAGCTGTAACCCTGCAGTCCTGGGTGATGTGGGAAAAGAGGATTTGGCATCAGTCCCACAATCAGCCCCACAGGGGGCAGATCCAAAGAAAGGTGTGACACTAAACCCAAGGGGGTCATGATCCTCAGAGTGATTCACCTCTCAGGAGCCAGAGTGGTGGGAAGCAACCTCAGGGGACAGCCCCTCCAGGGACCTGTGCCTCCTAGGTTCCCACAAGTGTGGAAGGGGACTCAGGCTGTGGGAAGGAGACATGTGAGGGGAGTGGCTCTGCTCTACCATATCACTCCTGCTGCCCAGGCATCCCCTGCTCAGGCTGCTCCAGAGGGGCTGGAGAGGCCACTGGGCTGTCCCCCAGCACCCTGCTGTCCCCCAAGGCTCCTGTCCTCCAGGAAGCTTTTTTCTGTGCATTTCTAAAGCCCTCAGATTTGCATCTCAAGCAGAGGGAGGGCAGGGAATGCCTCTTTCCTTCTCCCCAAAGCCTTTGATCCCAACAATTGCCCAAAGCAACCCTGTTCTCCTCCTTTCTTTACCCTGCCATCTTCCTTTGAACATCTCAATTTGTCTCTTTCCAAATGGCATGTTTTTTTCCGAGCCCATCTTTCTTCTTTTCTCTGCCTTTTGCAGGTTATCCCTCTTGTTTGGCCCCGCGTCCCAGGACAGAGCCAGCAGCCTCCAAAGTTGTCTTTGTTTGAGGGTTGCCACAGTGATCACTGGGGATGGAGGCAAAGCTCTAGGGGAAGACGGGGAATAACAGAACCCTGTGCCAAGGGGAGGAGGAGAAATGAGGAAAGAAAGAAGCCCAGGAGCACAAACTCACCCTGGGCTCTGCTGTTCTCCTCTCTGCCCAGCTCCTTTTTATCTGGGACTTCATGCCACCTGTTCCAAATTTGTCAGTGACAGAAGCAGTGCAGCGTGAAGCTAATTCTTGGCAGAGGGGGATGAGCTCTGATTCTCCGTTTAGTCCCCCCATACTGCCACAGTGCCCCTCTGCCTGGGCTGGCAGAGCTGCCGTGGCCCTGCTGCCTCCCCTGAAACAGCTGTGGTGGCTACAGAGGGGGCTCAGGGCCTCTCCATATGGGGGGGCGGCCACTGAGTGTGCTGGAGTGCTTGGCGGTGGCACTGAAGGTGCCCTCACCCACTGCAACCCTGGGATGTGCTACAGCCTCAGCTTGCTGTGTTCTCTGGGATACACCACAGCTCCATCCCAGACCCCACCGCATCCTGGGACAGGCCACAGGCCCGACCTACACACCGCTCCGCCCGTTCCTGCTCCGTGAAAGGGACCCTAAGGAGACCCTCCCACCTTATTTTGGGGAGCACCCATCAGGACAGGAGACCATTTCCTCCCGAGGCAAAGGGGCACAGAAACCATCCTGCACTTGGCATCAGTTGCCATAGGCCTGCCCATGGACACGGGCGCCGTGGGGGAGGAGGGTGGCATGGCCTGGGTGCTCCGCTGGAGCTGGCCTGGGCTGGGGTGATGGGTGCTGGGGTGGTGGAGTGTAGGGTGATGTGTGCTGGGAGAAGGCTGTGGGGCAGCCTCAGCCAACCTGCCACCCCTTTCCCTTGGAAATGGGGATGAAAGAAAAGCAGAAAGAAATCCTGTAACTGGCCTGGGCTCCTGCTCATGATTAACAACTAACACTGTGATTCAAAGGAGCCGGAAAACAGTGTTGGGAATTAACAATTTAAGATTAGTTTGGGGATTTTTTTAACCATGGCTTTGTTCTGTGGAGGAACATTCCTCAAATGTAAAATCAATTCCTGCTCCACTTATCTAAGAATCTTGTGAAGAAAAAAAGTCCAAACAACTAGAAGCACTTCCATTCCTTGGCTCTGGGCACGTGGCCTCCTCCATCACTGGGTGTCGGGCGGACATGGGTGCTGCGGCTGGAAAGTGGCAAGGGATGTCAGGGCAGATGGATTCTGCCTGCATCTCCCCAGACTGCCTCTCCCTGACCATCCTGTCCTGTTCCTGCAGGGTTTTGCCATGGGAGGGCTCTGCTCAGGGTTTCAGCCTCCCAGTCCCAATCACAACACAGCTATGGACCACGGTTCCATCCTCCCAAGCATACTGGAATGCTGTGTGCCTGATGGGGGCTGCTCCTACAGACAGGCCCTGAGAGCCCATGGCTTTACACATTCTGCAGGGCAGTGGGGAGAAGAGCAACTTTAGTTGCCCTTCTGCTGTGTCTGTGAAGCTGGATTGGGCAGCCAAGGCCCACAGAAGGGCTGGGGGTCAGCAGAGACCTGATATAGCCCATGGCATGAAAGTGCACCCACAAATCCTGAAATGCTTCTGCATCTCCAGGATATGCTACAGCCCCATCCCTGGCACTGATGCATGTCTGGGACAAGTTACAGAGCAATCTCTAAGACTGAGACATCACTGGGATGTGTTACAGCCCCATCCCTGACACTGCTGCATCCCTGGGATTCACTACAGCCTCATCCCAGCACAAATATATCCCTGGGACATGCTACAGCCCCAGCTCTAACACTGCTACATCCCTGGGAGATGCTACAGGTGTGGAGCGGGAGGAGGCAGCTGATAACCAGAGCCACTGGCCTGGTGTGAGCAGTCCCCATCCCTGTGGGGGAGCGTGTGTGTGAGAGGTGGCAGGTTTGCACATCTGGTTTACTTCTCTCCTTGAAAAAAAGGAATATTTTGTTTTAAAAGAGATGTAACTTAATCAGGTGCTATGGCTGCAAATCTTTTACTGCTTACTTTGAATACCCTTTAAAGCCCTGTTTTGTGCTCCATGAGTTTTGTTAATTCCGCTAATGGAGAACGCAGATTTTTTTTTCCCACTAAGTGGAAAATATTTTAAGATAATAATAATAAAAATTATGAGAAGTGGATCCAGGACGTTTCATCACCAAGCCAGTCAGTTGCTCAGGCACAGACATCAAAGCTGGATCTCAAAGGCTTTGGAAGATTGGAAAGGCAGGAGAAAGCTGGGAAAACTGATGCAGAAGATGGCAATGTCAGTGAAAAGCCTGGACACACCCAGGGACTGAACCACAGCAGGGAGGAGGATGGAGAGAGGGCAGGAAGCCCAGCACCTGAGCATGGCAGCCCTGAACAATGTCCCCCTATTCCTGCAGCCAGCACCTGCTGCCAGAGGCAGGGTGGGAGGTGAGGAAATGGGGGGAGAAGGGGCTTGGAGGCTGCCTGAGGTGCTGAGGGCCCCTTGGGGAGTGCCCTGCTCAGGGACAGCTGTGGGCTTCTGGAGCAGAGGAATGTAGGCAGAGGGACATCAGGGAGCAGGCAGGGTGTGGGCAGAAAGGACCATGCTTGGCAGCTCTGCTTGCAGGACAAGCACACCAGGTGCAGGTAACCCTGGCAGTGCCAGCCAGGGCAGCATCACCCCCCATCTCTGATCCTCCCAGCGAAGGGAGCAGCAGAACCCTCACTGGGTCCCCTGATCCTCCAGTGGCACAGACTCTGGGCAGAGGCAGCTACCTTGCATTAAGGATATTTGAGCTAGAAGCCAGAAATCTTAAACCAACAAACCTACAGATAAACTGGAGGCAGTTTGAGGCTAAAACAGAGTAAACAACCCAATTCTCTGCCAGTGCTGTTTATTTTTGTGCAGCTAAACAGCTCAGACATCACTGTGAGACTGTTCCTATTTATAAAGCACTGGAGAGGAGTCACCTTGATTAACTCTGCTCCATGTGGCACTCTCTGTTGGCAATAAAACTGGCCAAATCTCTCATTCCGTCCTCCCATTTTTTTCCTTTCCCCAAAGCCTGATGGTCCCAGCTCTCTCCTCACAGCCAACAGGGTGGGCAGGGCAGGCAGGAGCACAGGTGGTGGTGGTTTGCCCTGTTCCACGCAGTTCCCCCCAGCAGCAGTACCATCACTTCAGCTCAGCATCTTCCCATCGGGCAGGATGTGCACTCCAAGTCTCATCACTCCCCCTCTGCCACAGTGAGGAGTGAAACCTCTGCCAGATCCAGGCAGGATCCTGAAAACAACCCCTCTTTTCCAGAGCCTCTAGGGGCAGGGCTGTAAGGGCTCAGCAGTGCCCATAGGTACTGGGTTGGGTGCCAGGCTGTGCAGAGGTCCCAGGCTCTGCACTACTCCTTAGGGTCCATGTCTGCTAAGCCAGCACTGCTCTGCAAGAAGCTACAGGTTCCTCCTTGTGCATCACCCCTCTCCATCCCCATCCACACACTTTACTCCTGCCAGAGGAACACAGAATCATTAAGTTGGAAAAGGCCTCCAAGATCATTGAGTCCAACCTTGAATCAAATACCACCATGCCCACTAAAACACATCGCCAAGTGACACACCTATTCACTTTTTGAACACTTTCAGGGATGGTGACTCCACCACTGCCCTGGGCAGCTTGCCTCACTGCCTGACAACCCTTGCAGGGAGGAAATTTTCCCTGATGTCCAACCTGAATCCCTCCTGGCACAAGTTGAGGCTGTTTCCCCTTGTTCTATGCCTTGCTCCCTGGGAGCACAGCCTGACCTCCCCCAGCTGTTCTCTCCTGTCAGGGAGTTGTAGGGAGAGAAGAGGTCCCCTCTTTTCTCCAACCTATGCACCTCCAACTCCTTCAGCTATTCCTCATCAGACTTGTGCTCCAGACTCTTCCCAAGCTTCTTTCCCTCCTCTAGACATGCTCCAGCCCCTCAATGTCTGCCTTGTTGTGAGGGGCCAAAAATTCCATTTCTTCAACACACCTCATCCCTGACTCTCATGCAGCCGGTGAGTTCATGCACGGGGTTGCAGTAGTCATCCTGGAAAATGTTCCCAGAGGGCTGGAGAGCAAATCCCAGGCACACACCAGCCTGGGAAGTGGCTGTTGGCATTTTCCACTGCCAAGGCAAGGTGGTCATGGTAAGAAGGGCTGGGGAGAGGGATACAAACAGAGCACTGGCTCTCCAAGAAAGGTGTAGGCTTCTTTGGGATAGATGTACCCCAAACAGGGCACAGGGAAGCTGCTCATTAAATAAGGGTGTGGGGAGCTGGACGGGCCCCTGCTGTCTTCACATGAGCATGTGCCATGGGATGGAGTGGAGGATTGTTTGGGATGTCTATTCCACCAGAGTGGAATGCAGGGGAAGACCGCGCTCTTGGTGACAGCAGGAAGAGGGGTGGCCCAAGGAGGGAAGGGGCTGCTTCTTTCCCAGCTTCTCCCCCACCACCTGGCTTGAAATCCCTACAGGGGACAGACCTGGGATGGCTGGGAACAGCCACACTGCAGTGCTGGGGGAACTGCGGAAGGAAGAGGAGGGGAGGGAGGAAAGCCCTGCTGCAGCCCTCTTTACCCTGCTAGGTTCATCCTGCAGCACTGGAGGGCTCAGCATGGTGGCACTGGATCCAGGGACTGGCACAGCACTGCTTGGTGCTACTGGGACGTGCCATGACATGGTGGGAGCTCAGGGCACTTGGGTAGGACCTTGGTCCCTGGCCAGACTGGAAGAAGGACCCTAATCCATCAGCACAGGGAACATCCATGCACCCACCCAGCAGCGCCCAGCCTCAGCCAAGCCTCTGCAGGAGAAGTGAACCTGCAGCTTGTACTGAGATGTCAACCTTCCCACTCCAGTCTGGGGAACCAGGGCAGCTCTTGAGGAGCTCTGAGGACCATGGTAGCAATGCCTCCCTTGCCTGTGCACGGCCTGAAGTCTGTCAATGGAGCTGTCACCTCTCTCTGGGTGACCACAGCAGTGACACTTGTCCCTCTGTGGTCCAATCACCAATGGTCCCATCACCCTGCACAGCCAGGACAAGCAGCTCATATCCAGACCCTTCTCTCCTCCAGACCTGGATGAGGTGAGCACCGTGTCACCCACGTCCCATCAGAGACCTGGCAGCCTGTGCCCCCACACAGGGGCCCTGGAGCCTACCTGAGACCTGCCAGACCCCCCCCTGCCCCAGCACCTCCCAGAGAGCTGGAGTCTTGCAGAAGTCAAGGACACTCAGGAGAAACCTCTTGCATTGGCACTGATAAAAGGAGGTTAAGCAAAGCCAGCTCCCAAGCACCCACTGGTGCCATATGCCACAATCCCTGCCTTAACCTGCCAAGGGATGGCAAGGCCCCAGTGGGCTGCATCCCTGTTCTCTTCCTTGGAGGAGATGGAGAAAGCTTTTCCTGAAGAAGTCCATCAATCTTAGTCAGTTCCTTTCCAGAAATACACAAGATTTTAAATCTCAGTCATATCTTTCACCAAATTTTTTACCATTAATCTTTTGCCAAATGGTTTGGTAGAGCTCAGCCCTCCCCTGTGCTGTGCCAGGGAGAGGGAAGGTGGGATCTGCCCCCAGGTCTCTGGGGAGGGCTGAGGCCATGGATTCAGTCAGGGACATGGAGCACTTACCTGCGGGTGCCTCTGTGCTGGTGACCAGGGAGGTGGGGTTGATGGCAGGAATCTCTAGAAAAGAAAGGGAGAGGTATCTTAAGGATGAGATCCCCAGCTCTGGGGGTGACCACCAGGCAAAAGCCCTCTGAAAATGAACCACAATGAGATTTTGTTAGTCACAAATGAGAGATGATGGGATGAATCTGACCTGACCATTGCAGACCATTGAATAGACCTGGAGATGCACAAACTGAGTTCAGTAAATTGGGCCAAGCTACAATTCTGCAATCCCTAAGAGCCCTAAGTAGTTGTGTGAGGATGTGTGCTCCAGGGGATGGATGCTTCCCAGGTGCTCAGCTCATCTGAACTGAGTCTGGACAACAGATGGGTGCTCGGCTGATCCCAGCACAGGGATAAATGTGGGAAAAGATAACACTTTCTCAGGACTCTTGGCAGCAAAACCTGGGGGAATTTCTTTCCTAAACTCAAATTTGGGGAAGAATGGAGAGAGAGGAGCCAGCTTCACCAGTCACCTCTACTGCCACTGCTTCAGCATCTCAGCAAATGCTGCAGGGTAGGAAGCTGCTCCTCTGCCACTTGGGTCAAATTCAAACCCACTGTGACAATAAACACAGTTTTATACTGACCACTGGCCTTGCCCTAGAAGTGATCGCACTCAGGGTTCAACTGGGTGAGGAGGGCACGTGCTGTACCAAGGATGGGACCCAGCAGAGCTGTTTCAGCCAGCTGGAAGCACTGACCCAAGGGGTCATCCAGAGCCTCCTGCACTGGGGCAGGTGAAGCCCAGGTCACTCCAGAAAGCGATCAGAGTCCTACTTGACCACTTCCTGGAGAACATCCATAAAGACAGAACAGCCTCTTGTCTGAGCCTCCCACCCACCACAAACCATCCAAGGTGAGCGGGGGACCAAGAGGCATCCCCTAGTGCCTGTGGAGGTCCCTGAGTGCAGGGCAAGGCGTGGGGCACTCACTGATGCAGGGGGCCACTGGCGAGCGGCTCTGCTGGTAGCCCTTGGCACAGCGGTTGCAGGTGAGGCCGGTCACGCCGTCCTTGCATGGGCACTGCCCTGTGGTCTGGTTGCAGGTCTTGCCGGCCGCACCAACTGGGTGGCAGTCGCAAGCTGGGTGGGAGAGAGAGAAATGGTTATGTGAGGGGGGAGGCACAACACCCCCAAGGTGCAGTCCCAGAGGGGTGAAGAGGAGGGGGACCCTTCCAGAGCACCAGTGGAAATCAGCTGCTGGGGCTGGCACAGCACAGACCCAACCTTGGCCCCACATGTGCTGTGAGCAGCACAGGCAAGAGGGTGAGTGGACAAAGGGGTTGGCCAGGATACGGCCTTGCTGACAGGGATGCTCAGGATGAACATTTGGAACCTCTGCAATTCCCACAGGTGCCTGCAGCCATCAGCTCTCATTTAAGATCTTCCCCTACCTCAACTCCAGGGAGATGTTCCTGTCGCAGCAGTAAAAACCATTTTCTCCACTTGCTCCCCTACCTCCAAGCTTTTCAGTCCATGGAGCTGAACCAAAACTGGGTTTTTACACAAACCTCGACCTTGTCTTGGTTTTAGAATGAAGCAGGTTTTCTCAATGTTTCCCAAGCTCATAAGCCTCGATGCCCCTCCTGACTCCTGGAGACCCTGGGCAAAAGATGACCTCACGCCTTTCTACCACAGTCTCTCTAGGGCCACACCCGAGGTGGATGAAAGTTGTCTTTGCTCTCAGAAGAATGCTCCATCATGTCACACTGGATGATGGACCCACTGAGGGTTGTCTACATGGAGGGATGTGGGAAGGACACGCTTGCTCAGGAGAGGACCTTCCCATCTGCTTGCCTGGAGCTGGGCTGGCAATGAGCTGGAGGAGGTTATCTTGGCCTCCATCAGTGTAAGAGTTGAACGTGATTTCAAAGCAAAACAAAAACATCCCCCCCACCCGCCCCCACAGCCCCCTGATGTTACTGTTTCCCTAATTTTCACCAGATGGGACTGGTGGGAGCACCATGGCACTTGAGCCCCACTCCTGCACAGCCAGAAACCAGAGCGAGCAGCCTCTAATGGGGACCAGATGCTCCATCCTTATCAGATCTTGGCTAGGAGTGGAAGCGGACATCTTTCTGACAGGGATATTTTGGGGGCTCAGCTGTGATAACAAATGGCAGCGAGCAAGGGAGTCTTGGCATGACACAGGGCTGCTGGAAACACAGGGCCTTTCTTGGGCTCCAGCGGTCTGTTCCTGGTGTAAAGTTTATGGACAGACATAAATCTCAGCCCAGTCAGGATCCAGTTCATCTAAGCTGATCTCTCTCCATGCGGTGGAAGGTGGATTTCAGTGACTCTGGATGTTTTACCCAGACCAGTAATTAAGGCAGCTTTGCTCATCTTAAGTGCACAACCAATCAGTGTCACTGGGGTATGAGCTTGGCCTCTTCCAGACCAATCTCTGCCCGCTTGCTCTACTACAGCGGGATTTCCCACAGTCCCACAGAAATACACTGTTCCTTCCTGTTCCTATGGGAAGAGCATGCCAGGCAAGAATGCTTATCCTGATGGGTCCCGCATTGCAGCATGGTCCATCCCACCACTGCGGCTGTAGCATCTCCATCCTTCCACACCCTGACATAACATGTGGAGGGGGCTGGCTCAGAGAGCCTGCCCCAGCCCCAGAGAAGGCAGACCTGGGCCATAGTGCAGCTCTGCACTGCTGCCCACACACTGAGCCCTGCTGCTCCCAGCCCCTGGCTGCCAGGATCTGGCCCATGGAGCTTGAATGGTGGATTAAGTCACTAGCTTGGAGCTTAACTCATCAAGCTGTGCTTGCCAGAAAGCATGTCTTGCACCTCATATTGAGGGTATTTTTGCATCTTAAGGCTTAGCTGCTACTGCTTCACCAGTTTTTATCGGAGAAAGCTCATGGTTTACAGCTTTGTTTAAATTACTGGGATTAATGCACAGCCATCCTTTATTTGACTTTTCAATTAGCACCATTGAATTAATGCTGTAGGTTGCTCTGCCTTTTCCATCCTCCTGGCTTTTCCATCCCGCAGGGTCCAGCAGTGATGCTGGCAGTGGGAGGGAAGCACTCCCCGCTCACCGGCCAGTGGCTGAGGGCTCTGCTCAGTTAGACACAACCTGCAACCGGTATTTTTGTGCCTACTTCAAGGATGCTGCATCCCAGCAGAGAAACACCATGGTTGAAGAATTATTTAGTAACACATGCTGGGGTTTGTTTAAATAAGATGTAGTAGTTCCTGGCCTCTGGGTTAGTGGTTTGCCTCCTGAATATTAACTGAGCCATCTGCAGCCTGGTCTAGTGGAAGGTGTCCCTGCTCATGGCAGAGGACTGGAACCAGATGATCTTCAAGGTCCCTTCCAACTCAAACCAGTCTGTGATTCTGTGAGCATCTGCCTTCATTGCCATGCTCAGCCTCTGCCCTGGGCCAGTGCTGTGGTAGGTGCAAAAGCCTTTGTTCAAATGCACAGCACACTGTTCCCATTCACCTGCTCCATGCCTGCTCTAAACATCCACTGAGAGGATCCTTGCCTTGCCTTTTTCTTGCAGGAGTGTAGATATCTGAGCTGCAAGTGTGGGACACATCTTTGGAATCAAGTCCAAATTGTCTTGTCACATCTCTATGTATTTATACACCTCTATGGGAGCACCAGCTTTGCATTGCCAGCACCTGGGACATTGTTCCTCCTCTAATGAGCTCCCAATCCCAGCAGATCCACCTCTAGATAAGGGAGGAGTGGAAATGCTTTCTCCTTTACTGAAGGAGGGGCAGCCAAAGAAGCAGAAGCATTCAAGGATTTTATTATTAACTGTGTTCTCTGAGGGAGAGCCAGGAACTGGCTCCCCAGACCCAGGGTACTACCTTTGCTGCCAGATCCTCCTCAACATATGCACCATGGCAGGGGTCGGCCCTGTGCACATGTTCATCTGGCTCAGCTGAGCTTTGCAGCACCTCCAAACCACAGGCAAACCCTGCCAGCCCTCCGGAAGCAGCATCCCCCACCCAGCCTGGCAGAGCCCTGCCCGTGGCTTGGCACAGGGACAAAGGTTTGTCTGTGAGGAGGGACCTGTCCCACTCCTCTGCAGCCCAGGCACTGCTGGCTGCCATTTCTCCTGTGCTGCAGCATCTGCACTCACCCCATCGCATCAACTCCTGGACATCCTGGAATGCTTTGCCCACCCTGTCCCCTCCAGAGGAGCCACCTTGGATCAGAGACACTTTCCATCACTGTAATGCTGCACAATTACTGCCCTGTGAGTGTGGTGGAGCAAGACTTGCACCGACAAATGGTGGGCACATGCAGATGGGAGCAGTCAGGCCCCTCTGCCTCCCCCATCCTTGGCCTTGCAAGGGGAGGGACTTGAGCCATAGCCAGGTAGGAAACACTGTAACCTGCAGCAGTCCTGCTCCCACAAACCCAGGCTATATTCAGTAATCTTCCCTGGTCCCAGCCAAATCCAGCTTGCTTTATGAGGTTTTGGCATTTTTTCTATTATTGCTCTTTGGTAAGTGCTCTCTTTCCTATCTGGAGCAGAAACTGAGCCCCCCAATGCCCAGGGAAGTGGTGCTGGGGGCCCTGGGGAGGTGAATGCCTGCAGGGTGTCCACTTTGCTTGGTAATGCATCAGGTTTGGAGCAAAAGTAGAAGGAGCTGGTCAGAGAATTACAGAATATCCCAAGCTGGAAGGGATCAAACATCATCATTGAATCCAGCTCCTGGCCCTGCCTAGACCCTCCACCAACCCCACCCTGTCCATCCCTGGCAGTGCTGTCCAAACGCTCCTGGAGCTCTGGCAGTCTCAGGGCCGTGTCCATTCCCTGGGGAGCCTGGGCAGTGCCAGCATCCCCTGGGGGAAGAACCTTTCCCTGATATCCAACCTAAACCTCCCTAATCCAAAGAAAAGCAGAAACTGTTCCTTGGGGAGGTCTGGGACTCTGGGACGTGAGGTGCTGCCTGCAGGAGATGAGTGGTGAGGTGAAGGCAGCACAGCCACCCCAGTGGCTCTCAAGTGTTGGGGGAGAGCTGGGGCTGCCTGCCAGCCCTCGGCACTTGACAGAATCCTCATGGGAAAGAGAATTTTGCTGCAGGTGCCCCAGTTTGGTGGTGCTGCAGCAGGAGCTGGGCGCTGCTGCCATCCATCCCTGGCCTCAGCAGAGCCAGGACCCCTCCCAGGAATGGGACACAATCTGGGATGCTGCCAGAGACCATCAGGATGCATGCCTTGTCCTGCCTCCTCCTCTTCCTCTCTCCCAGTGTCTCCCTGTGTCACTCTGAGGATGCTGGCACCTGGCAGAGCTTGGGACCTGGCTGCCACCCAACACAATCTTCATCAATGGTGTGGTGCAAGGGGCTGCCATGCCCACAGCCACAGCACACAGTCATGTGTCAAGTCAGCTGCTTAGGTTGTTGACAATGATTAGCTCAGTTTGCTAATGAGCTGGCTGCAGGTAGGGCTCCTCCTGCCAGTGTCCACTCAGCCCTGCTCCCGCTGTGACAATGTGGGAAGTTTCTGCCTTCACTCCATCCTCTCAAGCATACCTGGCAGTAGCAAGGATGAGAAGAGGCACTGTCACATCACAATCAATGGAGGGATTTCCTTTATTATATCCCAGCCTGAATGAGCCAGACCTCCAACAATACTAATGAACTTGACAGGGGAACCCCAAAAGTCAAACCCTTCAATTTGGGTCCATGGCCACAACGTTAGTGGTCCAAAACCAGCTCCAGTAATTCCTGAAGGCCCTACATAAACATACGAGCATCGTGTTCTTGCAGCAGTGAAGGGGCCCAGTGCTGACGTGGCTGCGAAATGCATTGGAGAGAGATCTGAGAGGGACACTGTGCTCCCTTCCAGGAGGGACTCACAATCAAAGACAGAAAAACAGGGATCAGGGATGAATTCTCAGCCTCTAAACAGCCATGGCTGACTTCCTGCCCATCTGATGTTCCAGTCTGGATCTCAACAGTCCTTGAGGACAAGCAGGGTGTTTTCTCATCTCAAATTCTTTGGTGAAACTATTGTTTTGAAAAGGCTCCACAGACAGGCTGAGCAGGGAGAGGGAAGAGGAACCAGACAGGCTTGTCCAGGAGTTAAGAGGAGGGAGAAGAGAGGTACAAGTCCCATGATGTTTGGCACAGGCTAGGGACCTTGAGAGGTCAAGCTGCAGTTTGATGGCTCCTGGCCAGCTCAAGGCCAGTTACCAAGAGCCATGGTGCTCAGCATCTCCCCAAAAACAGGTCCCAAGAGCCATCCCACAGCAGAAAAACACAATGTGGGGTCCAGCTCCACAGCCCACCTGGGAGCTGTGACTTTCACTAGCATCCCCAGCCCTCCAGAGCAGGGAACCCATGCTCCAAGCATGTCTATATGCCAGACAACATCCATATCAGAGACAGGTTTCCAGCGCATTTAGTCACATCTGCTTCAGCACCTCTCCAACATCTCTCCAAATGTTGGCCAATAGAGATGGTAGCTGCAAACACACCCGAACCCTCCCATGCTCCTGGCAATCTGCTCTCTGCCTTCCTGTAATCCTCCTCCACCCTGAGTTGATGCTGGGCTCAAAGTGCCATCTCTGCCTGGTGCCCTTGGGGTGGTAGAGATGATCAGGGTAATGGCAGCTGGAGCTGACCTGCAGCTGCCAAAGTGAGCATAAGGATATTTCAAGGACGGGAAGGGAGAGCAAGGAGACTGAGAGCGATTCTGTCACTCATCTGCCCCCGTGGAGACCCCCCAGGTTACCTTTGCAGGCTTTGCGGTCAGTGATGGCCTTGCTGAGGTCGCGGTAGAAGCCCTCCTTGCAGTAGTGACAGTGCCTGCCCGCCGTGTTGTGCCGGCAGTTGAGGCACACGCCGCCACTCTTGCGCCCCGACAGCTTGAACAGCTCCATGTTGAAGCGGCAGCGCCGCGCATGCAGGTTGCAGTTGCAGGCTGTGAGGGAAGAGGAGAGGATGAGGGCTGAAGGTGAAACTCAGGACCCTCTGGGTGGGCTGGAGCTGCCCTGATGTCCCCCGCTGCAGGGGGATAGTTGTGCTGGAACTGG
This sequence comes from Irena cyanogastra, assembly GCA_013397155.1. Taxonomy (NCBI): domain Eukaryota; kingdom Metazoa; phylum Chordata; class Aves; order Passeriformes; family Irenidae; genus Irena; species Irena cyanogastra. The sequence goes on from VWZV01007377.1 coordinate 203,336, forward strand.
GATGGACACAGCGCAGCACAGGTCGTCCCAACGTGCAATCCTGATGTGCAGCATCCACCACACTGTGGGGCTGGTGCCATGAGGTCGGGGAAGAGGAGGAAGGACATGTGTAGGAACTAGCACCACTCGTCTGAAGGCAAGCAAGTGTGGGATGAGGGCTGCAGCTAGGGGATTTGGCAGTGCCAGCTGGGCACTTACAGCCCCATGGTCCCCCCTGCCCCTTCCCTGGCAGCTCACTCTGGTGACAGAGCCCACCTGGCCTTCCAGCAGGACCACCCACCACACGCCAGGCTGACAGCCTGCCCCTGCAACCGAGCCCCCAACTCTTTATATCTATGGCTCTATCTTGTGTGCACGAGCCACACATGCAGAGAAACCCACACAGCAGCCCCTGTGTGCTCACATCCCCGTGTGTGCATGCACAAACATGCACAACCACACAAACATACATGTGACTACAGGCAGGTGGACCACATACATGGTGCACACAGACGTGCACCAAAATACCCCCAGAGCTGTACATGTGCCCACAGGCAGGCACACACAGATGTGCACAGAAACATCTGCACACCTTATACGTGCACACAGAAATTAGCCCCACGAAGCACACAGCCCTCCTGGCCGATTCCACGTGTGCGAGATAAAAAGGCAAAGCACTGCCCATTCCAACTTAACACTCTTGCAAAAAGATAATGGGAACAAGATTTCCTTCGGCAAAACGTGGTGCCCTGCTCCCCCCTCCCTGTGCTGGTAAATTGAGGTTAGGTGAGAGCTTTTCCAGGCGTACTGTGAAATTCATTAACGTGTTGGCCCAGATTTAACTGCCTGGGCCTTGTCTGGCGGCCGTGTGAAGTTGCCTCCTCGCAGCCAGTGGGAGCTTCACCCCACACACATCAAACATCGCCTTGCCTGCCCCGGCGCTCTGGCCACGGGCACACTGCAGGGAGAAACAGCAAACCCCAACCGTGAAAAAGAGTTTTTTGGAGGCTTGAGTTGAGCGGAAGGTTAGTGCCAGCACATTCAAACCTCGGCTGCCCCCAGAGCTCCCCCGAGTTATGAGATTAGTGAGAAATCACATGGCAGGCATCAAAATAACACCCGGTGTGGCTGTAGGTACTCTCAGGGGCTTGTTTCTTTTGAGCTATTTTCTTTTTCCCTGGTGACAGCGGAAAATAGGGATTTTTAAGGCAAATTCTGGGTTGTGCTGTGTGGAAGGAAAGCAGCAAATACTGCCCAAGGCCCCAGTAGCACAGCATGCTGTTGAACTGGGGATGTTGACATTTAAACAGGCTTTGCCAGGGCTGGAAGAGACACAGTGAAGTATCCTGACAGCCAGGGTGCTCTTGCACTCTCCGGATAATGGGACAAGGACAAGAAAAGGTGGTTTTTGCTACCAAACTGTGGCAAAGGAGCAATTTTTGGGAGGACAGGGGCCTTCTTTTTCCCTTGCAGCGCTGAAAGGCAAGTGGGGTCATCTCAAACGGCAGTTCTGTGTCCCTCTGGGAATGTCCCCAGCATTCTCTGGGGAAGGAAAAGGGCTGGCAGCCCAGAGGGGAGGTGATGGGCAGTGGAGGAGAACTGTTGGGTAAATGATTTGCTGCCCTCAGCGCAGGTCCCTCTCTGCCTCCAGTTTAATTGGTGAGAGAGTAACTGGCAGGGCTTTCTCCTGGCATCATTGACCCTGGCACAACCTGATCTACCCCAGGGCCACCTTTCTCTTGGAGCATGCTGCAAACCCTCTGATCCTCCCAGGAGCTGGGTTTGGGGAAGAAACCTCCCCTGGCAGCCCAGCATCATCCCCTCTCCTTCAGGCAGTGGTGCTGCCCGCTCTGGGCCACTGTCAGTAACTGCCAAGCCAGGATTCCAGAGCCAAAGGGGCACCTGGCTGGGCTTGGCCACCCCAGGCTGGGTGGCTGACCCCACTCAGGGACAGGGTCACACCAGCACGTATGGCAATCCCCTCACCCCCTGATGCAGCCATCCGGAGCTAATCGGGGCAGACAGGTCCCCCTCTTACCCAGCTAAATACTCTCACTGTTCCTCGGTACTGAGGCAGTTGTAAGCTCGGTCTCCCGTTAATCACTAATTAAAGGCTTGAATGCTCCCTGCTGTTTGGGGTATTAATAAGAATTTAATTGCACAGTTTGGGGCTAATTACCTGGTAGCTCGCTTCCGCCCTTGTACAGTATGCCCAATTAAACAATCATATGATCAATTAAACAATCACAAGATCTAATAATTTTCAATAATAGACTAATTAAACGTTGACACCTTGCAATGGAGCAATCTTTTGTCTCCCTTTTGATGGTGTTTGAACCCCTTCCCAGGCCCTGGCCACCCCAAAACCTCTCCTCCTCCAGGCTGCTGCAGACGTGGGAGCCTGGAATGACAGCATGAGGGGCTTTGGGACAGAGACACTGGCACGGAACAGGCAGCGCCATGCACCGAGGCACACGTGCGGCAGGCAGCGGAGCCCGCAGGGCAGAAGCAAGGCTCACCGCCCCTACAAGTTCCCTGGGAATAATTAGGGAAGGCAGCCGGATCAGCGAAACCCTAAACCGGCTGCTGCTGCCAATCCGCAGCAGATTTGAGCTACGCCCCTGCTTTGGCTGGAGGAGAGCCTGGCTGCGACACAGGGCAGGATGAGGCTGCACCTCTCGGTTCCATGGTAGCCGAGACCAGAACAGCCCCTTTCCTATCATCAACACTGTCCCTCCATCCCGGGGAAAGTGTTGGGAGAGAAGGGCTCACTCTGCTCCTGCCAAGAAGCAGCAGGAGGAGCAGGAGAGAACCCTCCCCAAGGGGCTGCGAGGGACAAGGCTGAGGCACTCCAGCGCCATCCCTGGTGGAACAGGACTCAGAATGGTCAGACAAGTGTAAATCTCCTCTGCCGGGGTGGTTGCCTTCCCCTGCACTCTAGATCCGCTGCGACTCGGAGGGGGGGTGGGGGGTGCCCAGGCAGGGGTGGCAGGGGCATGCTGTCCGCTTGCCCACCTCCCAAAGCCAATCGCCTTCCCCCTGCTCTCCTCAGGAAAGGACCATGGCTGGTGCTGCTGAGAACTCACTGGTTTCCACCACGTCTACTGGGGAGCAGGTGCAGAGAACCCTGTCAGGGGAATTCCCAAGGGAAGGGAAAATGTACAGGAAGGGGCAAAGGGCACAAGGGAATTACATGTGATCCTCCAAATCCCACCACGCTCCGGGGGTTGGTGTTTTCAGGCACCGACATCCCGGTTGGAGCATCACATCCCCCCCGAGCAGCCGGCGAGGCTTTCCCAGGAGAGCACCGCCCCTTCCCCGCCGAGGCCCCGGATCAAAGCAAGCTCCATGCATTATCCTGGTGCTCCGGAGAGTGCTCCTGCCGCGGCGGCCACAAAGGGAACAAGGGCTCCCGCATCACCAGCGAGTGCATCAATTACTTCCAGTGACTGCCTTGTGCTAATCCGCTTCCCCTCCTTCCCCGGGCCGGCTGTTTGGGGGCCAGGCTGCCGAGGGGGCGACCGGGCTGCCCCCAGCAGCTCGTGGGTGCAGGCTGAAACCGGCAGCAGTGGTGGGGAAGAGGAGGTGTAAGTCTGCAGAGATAAAGATGGGGGGTCCCCAGGATTCTGGGAATCCTGCTCCTGCCAGCCCCTCTGCTGGGATTATCCTTCACACAGCCTGTCCCAGGCTAAAAACTGGGGGGATACATGGGTGGGGACACGTCCCTCTTCCCTGCCGTGGACACACCAGAGCATCCCAATACTGGCAGGGCAAGCTCCCTGTGGGACATGCAGCCCCTATGGTGCGTCGGGAGAGCCTCCTGTGCCTGTGGTCCGATGATCTCCAACCACCAGGGCACGGGCCCACGCACTCTGCAGCACAAAGCTGGCACGGTGCCCTCTTGCCAAGCCAGCAGCTTGGCAAATCCACTGTCACTGTCCTGGCTGCAACACCCCCAAACCTCCTTGCTTGCCAAACTCATGCTGACCCCCTCAACACTGCAGCACAGGGATGTCCCCACAAACGCCACAGTCACCCTACGGATGCCGTGGTGGGTTGTGCCCTGTGCCAATGCTGAGAACCTCAGGTAGCACTTGCCTGTTTTGCCTGTGAATTTCCCAGAGGCAAAAATTCTGGTGAAACAACAAACATTTGTCCTCACCTCCAGCTGAATGGATGCATGTCCCAGCATTGTGCCATGCTGTAGGACATCAGTTTGTCCCCGTGCTGGAGCAGGAAGAGACTCCCATGCATTGGACTGAGAAAATCCTCCATGCAGAGTGCTGGGGAGCACAGAGCCAAGAGCTGACATATCCCAACATGACCTGAAGCTGTACCAACCCCACGGATCCATTCTCACCTCCTTTTCAGGGCGCTGCGATCCCCCATCCTGCCCCTGGCCTGTCATTGAGCGGCCAAGCTCCTGCATCCACCCACTCTCCTCCTCTTCCTCCCCAGCCGCGCCTGACATCCACCATCACGGGCCAGCATCACCGCTGTCTGACCATAGGACAGAGTCCAAAACTCCGCAGCCCCCAGGCTGAGCAAAGGGAAGTTCCCGGGCAGTCTCTCCTTTTAATTGGTGCTAATTGCTGCGTCTGTTCGTGCTGGCTGGGGAGATGTCATTGTTGAAAGGCACAGAGGGGAAGGCTCGGGAAGCTAATCCAGCTTTCAGCCGCTAAGCCCTTCGAATGCGGGTGATGGAGAAGCTCTTTCAGGTCCCTTCAGAGAGGGCACAAAGCCCGAGAGAGGAAAGGGAGAAAGAAGGGGAGCGAATCAACAGGAAAAAACTACTTTCACACGCAGCTCGGGGAAGGGTCTTTGTGTGCGGGGCTGTCGGGGTGCTTGAAGGGATGGCACTGCGGCCCTGCCTCCTCCTCCTCCCTCTCTCGTTTATCTTTTCAGCTTCAGCTGCCAAAAAGGTGTCACAGCTGGGGGCAGAATGCTCAGAGCAAGGGACCCTCACCCCACCCTGGACGAGATGGACAGAAAACCTGCAGATGCTACTCAAAAATGAGCCTCCTCTGGTTTAACCCCTTTTGTGCCAGCAGAGCCACCTCTACTCCTATCGTGCTGCTTTTCTGGAGGATGTGGTGGTGAGGCAGGTGCAGAGTGGGGGGCATAAGGGGGCAGCGAGTGGGGTGACGTCCTCCTTGTGTCCTGGGGGTTTCCATGGGCTCACGCACCTGCTGAAGACCTCCCCTGCCTGATCTGCAGCAGTCCTGGGAGGCTGCAAAGCGGAGGGCTTTTTCTGAGCCTCAGAACTCATCTTTCTGAACCAAGTGAAAAAAAACCAAGGGCTGACACATTCCCACAGGGCATGAGGTGGCTTAAAGCATCAGCTCCAGCACTTGTTTTGAATCCACTGCCTTTTTAGCCATTCTTAGAAGAAATCTGCTGTAACATGTATATATTGAAGCAGACAGCTGGGTTCTCAACAAGACATCGATCACAAATACTAACAAGTCCTTCTGACCTCTGGCACATCCACTGAGCCTTTCAGAGGCTGATTAATGGTACAGCTCTCCCTTGTCTCCATCCTCCCGCCACCCCCTGAGACCTGGGCTCCTGTCCAGGAGGAGCGAAAGGCTGTTCTTCCCTCTCCCAGACGTTCACAGGGCTCTGGCATCCTGCAGCCCCATTCCAAAGCAGGACAAAAAGCATAAGTGTCCATCAGAATCCCATAAAAATTCACAAGCAGGACAGCCAACTAATACCAATTTGATGTTTTGGAAATTTTTCATTTTGGTGACAATATTTTTAACTTTGGGAAACTTTTGCAAGGACAGACAAGCTAAAACCACCACACATACTGAACACGAAGGATGAAATTTCAAATTGGGAACCTCAACCTCTGCCAGGGTTTTCTGCCTCCTCCCTGTCCGCAAGCACATCTCACAGGGAACTGCTGCGATTGCCCCTCCGGCCCACGGACAGCTAGTTTGCTGCCTAAGGGAAACAATCTCAGAGGGGCATCCCAGACTGAGGTCTGCTGACTGGCTGGAAGACACCAGTGATTTTTGGGAGGGTTTTGGTGCTTTGGCTCATGGTGGAATCACTGCATCTCTTACAGGACACCTGCAGCAGAGACAGGGTAGATGGTTCAGCCTTTCCCAATCCTCCAGCACAGGGGATGCTCCCCAGGATCTCTGGACAAGCATATCGCTTTGGCTTGGCACCCATCACTTCCTACCCTGATGACCTGTTTTAGCATTTCAGCCCCAGAAAACAAAAGGTTTAAAAATGCCTTACCCAGACACTCGTTGGCCTCACGGGCACTAGCCCGCTGCCAGGGCCGGTCGTAGTGGAAAGGCTTGCAGCGGTCGCACTCAGGTCCCTCTGTGTTGTGCTTGCAGTCACATACCAGCTTCTGCTCCTTGTCCTTAACGCAGCGTGCCGCGTGCCCGTTGCACTTGCAGCGCCCGCCGACCTGCAGCTCCCCCACTGCATAGTAGTAGGGGGTGGAGCCCGTGCCCTCCTCCTCCTCCTCGCCGGCGTTCCAGCTGCCCAGGTCACGGAAGAGATGCGGGCGGCTGAAGACCACGCGGATGTCAGTGGCCGTCACCCAGTCCTGGAGCACGGGGCTGCTGTCGAAGTCCTGGGCTGAGGGTCGCCCGTCGAGGGTGCTGAAGGCAATGAGCCCCCCGGTGAGTGGGTAGAGGTCGGTGAGGCCGTCAGTGCACAGGGCCTCCTGCTCGTTCTGCTTGGTGACTGTGGCTTTGCTGGGCTTGCCATAAATCTTACGGCACTGGGAGGAGTAGTACTGGTAGGGCACCCAGGTCTTGCCATAGTCCATGGACTTGAGGATGGCAGTGGACTCGGGCCGGGGCGAGCAGAACTGAAGGCTGACGTAGACCACCTCAAACTTCTTGCCAAGGGAGAGGGTGAGGGTGACATTCTGGGGTGAGTGGTGAAGGGTTTCCGAGCGCCAGCAGGTCATGTTGGAGGCGGTGTTGAGGTCAGTCAGGTAGGCAGGTGGGTGGGCTCGGCGGGGGTCCGAGGCGTTGCAGTGTCGTGTCGGGGGCTTCCCGCACGTGCTGGAGGCTTGAACCTCTTTCCCAAAGGCAGCATTGACAAATTCAGGGATGCAGCGTCGAGGAGCACCGCTCTCATCGTAGCAAGGGTCTGGGGGGGTCTGCTGGGCCACGAAGGGATTCACTGTCTGGGACAGGCCCAGCATGGTGGTGGTGAGGAGCAGGCGCAGGAGCTGCAGGACCTCCATCCTTCTGGGGAGAGGGAAGTGGCTCCTCCCTGGAGGAAGAACAAGAGTGAGTGGTACCAGCAGTGTCATAGCAACAGCACCACTTGTATTGGGAGGGCTGGTAAGGGATGGAAAACTTCCCCATGTCTTCTCTGTCACCTGTACCCATCTTCCTCCCCTGTATCCACCGATGCAGTATCCTGGTAGCAGGGCAGGGAGGCAATAACTTTGTGTTGCCTCCACACCAATCCCTCACTGCTTATCAGCAGGACTGAAATACCATGGAAATGGGAAAAGGGCCTGAGCTTTGGGTGGGAGAGGTTGAAACCAGCCCTTCCCTGGCCTCTTACAAACTGTCCTGTGGTGACAGGAATGTTCCTGTCTGCCAGCAGCCCTGGCTGTCGCACACAGTTTAGAGACCCTGTCACTGCATGAATGACAAGGGCTGGTGGTGGGGAAGAGTTAGGGGAGATCTGTCAGATGCAACAGGAGCTGCAAACCCCAAGTTATCCACCTGTGGCACAAAATAGCTCCTGACAGAACAGGAGAAATGGCAGCAAAAACACCTTGAAGGCACATTGTGCAAGAGGCAGGAGCTCGTTGGGATGAATACCTGGAGCTCCTGGACACACCACTACTTTCTTTGCTGGCTATGGGCACAGTGGCTTCTCCAAGGCAGGGGCTGGATCCCCCCATATTCCTCTGCCACACTACCCCGCAGCAAAGGAAGTTATTCTGGCCTCACGTCCAAGAAACCCAGGTCTGGGTCTGGTGTGTTTGTTAACTGGGGGAAAGGCCAGGACCAAATGCAGGACCTGGCTGGGCTCCTCTTCCAGCAGCTGCAGCATAGGACCAGGGAGCTTAGTGGCTTCCAGGGGTTGTAGCCCATCTTCTGAGTCATTGGCTTGAAGAGTGGAGGGGGTCTGGAGGTCACATTCCCTCCTGCTGGCTCTGAATGCATGAAGGACCTCCCACAATGCAGATTGGCCATGTCCCATTCTTGCCATAGCAGGCCCCTGAGTCTCCTGGATGGGTGGGTGGAATCAGCCCTGCTATCCCATGGGTTGTGCTAAGCCAAAGCCAAGTTGTCCAGCCTCAACCAGTGCCATGACCAAGCAAGAGGAGGGGATCCCCTGATCATCCCCTCTCCCACTAGTAAATCTTTACAGGGTGACTTGTGTTTCTCTCTGAGGAATGAAGCTCTGCATGACCCAGCCCAGTATCCCCAGCTCCAGCCTCCACCTACAGCCCTGGTGCCACTCCTGCCTGTCCAGCTGCCCACTCTGGCCAAAGGAGGCTCCAAGGAACAGTCCATTTCAATGATCTGGTAGGTTTTTTTTGGTTAGTTATTCCATTTTGCAAAGAAAAAGGAGCCATGGCTGTGGCTCTCCAGGCTGCCAAACCACTAATGAGGGGAAGCTCCTCCCTGCCCAGCCACAGTCAGCCCAGCAGCCACAGCCTGTGCCTACCAAGGGAGCAACAGGGACAGGGGTCTCAGCCCATCCTGGGATATCTCCCGCAAGGGAAAACCTGCCCCCGCCACTTCCGTGCTGTTTCCTCATTGCTTAATCCCCTGCTGATGGAAAAAGATGTGAAAAATTGATAGCTCCCTTGGTGGTCGCTGTATCGCCCCAGCAGCACAGTTCCAGCTTTACCACAATGTCGCAGAGCCTTCTGGTGACATGTCAGCCCATGGCTTGGTGACTTGACTGCCAGCATGACAAAGGATACTGTCCCTGGAGTGCCCAGAGCACTGAGAACCTGAGGAGTGTGGCTGCAAGGTTAGTGACTGCAGGGATGTAGCAGTCGCCACAGCAGTGGAGGTGTCATGCCACGAGCACTAGGCAGTGAAGAGCATCCCCCGCTGCAGGCAGCCTACAGGACCCCGTTGGGACCCCTGGTCCCACTGCAGGCAGCTGCCCTCTGGGCAGGAGATGAAGCTATGGCTGCTGCCAGATCCCTGCATCTGCTTGTTGAGCAAAGGCTGCAGCTGGTTAAACTCTCAACACAATCCTGACAGGATGATCCCTAGACCCTGCCTGGTGCTGAGCAGCACACAGTGGGCACGAGTCCCTGCCAGCCCACTGGCAGAGCGCTGCTCCTGTATTCTCACCCAGTAAAGGGGCTGCAAGGTGCTGATGGACCCCTCCCCAATGCCTGGCCGCTTACGTACTTGCAGAAGCCAGCACAGCACCTTCAGCCCTGTGGTGCTGCCAGCTCTCTCCCCCCACACTGTCCCCCTCCAACTGCACGGAGGGCACACAGTCAGGCGCTGCAGCCATCACCTCCCATCCCACCCACAGGGCAGCACTAGCAGGGACACAATCCTGTGGGAAAACCTCTGCACCAGGAGGAGAGTGGATAAACCCCCAGGGGTTCTCAGCAGCTGCATCCACCCACTCCAAGGAGAATCAGGATGTATGGAACAAGGCATCTACTAAACCCTGCCAATAAAGAGTCTCCTCCACCTCCCCTCTGCTATGTGGCAGCAAGGTGACAGGAGTAGGGAGGTGCTCAAGCACAGCCTTTTAATTTCTTGTCTGGTAAGACACAAAGGTATGGGGAAACCCTTGCCCAGGGGAAAGCAACAGCAGCAGCATCTCTGGTAGCCAGGGGAAAGGCCACAGGCAAAGTTGTTATGAGCACTAGAGCAGCAGGTCTAGGACCCAGGACCAGGTTACTGCTGGTTTAGGCATGCATGGGGACATGAGCATCTCTTGCTCATCCTCCCTGCCCCAGTGGGAAGCTTTGTCCCTCCTGCCAATCTTACCAAAGCACAAGTCTCTGAGGTTCAGCGCCAAAGTTTTGGTGGCTCTGCTGCCAGAAAGCAGCCATTGGGAGAGCCAACACTCGCTCAGCAGTGCATCAGCGCTGCAGAGGCAGGGCATGAGTGGAAATCATTATCATCCGCAGGACCACACACAGGCACGCACACTCTGTGTTCAGCTCACCCATTATCCCACTGAAAGAGAACTGGGGCCAGTGGTCTCCGTGGACCTCACCTCCATATTGGAGAGGAAGGCAAGCTGCAATCTGCTCCCTTTTATGCATATTCAGCATGACCCTGGGACTGCCGGCAAGCTGCCAGAGAGGCCTGGGAGTGGGTATTTCTCTCCCTGTTCCCCATCTGCCCTCCCCCTTTCCACTTCCCATCTTTGCTGCCCCTACTTCAGATCAAATGGAGACACTACTGACTAAGCAGAGAGAATTGGGATGACCCCTGGGTGCTGAATCCAGCCCAGCACGTTCCTGGATCCGGCATGAGGAGGGACATGAGCAATGGAGCCCCTTTCCCAGGGACAGCATCCCAAAGGTGTCCCCAGTGAGGCTCTCGGGTGGCTACCAGCTCCCTGCTACCAGCAGCAGCGGGGCTCACCCTTCCCAAGGAAGCAGCCGCCCTCCCAGCTCCTCCCCAGAAGTGGCTGCATTTTTGAGGTGGGCGATTTCCTCACTCCTCCACCCCGGGAATGCTAACAGCCATGCGGCTTGGAAGGAAGTCATGCTGCCGGAGCGCTTCAGAAGTGCTTTAAAAAAAAATTTGCTTCCACATCCAACACCTCCACACCCTTTCTCTCTACAACCACAGGGCTCCCAGAGTGATCAGCAGTGCTTCCCTGCCTTGTGGGAGACTTGTCAAGGCGATGCTCCAGCCCACCGTGGGCTTCTTTTCCATCATCTTTCTAGGAGGCAGTTCTACTGAGGGTGATCCTGGGTGCAGATGCATGCCTGGAACTCCAGGTCTCCCCAGGCTGAGCCATCGGGTTGGTGCTTGGTCCCCAAAATAGAATGGATAAGGCAACTGCAGCAAGTGAGGCAGGGCAACGAGAGCAAACTTCCCATAACATGGATGCTGGTGCCTACAGCAGGCCCAGGATCACCACTGGCAGACCAGAGCCACAGCAACTTTGCTGAAGTAACTACAGGATTAGGTGGAAAAACATAGGGCAGGGAGGGAAGCAGGTTATTAACCAGATTTGATCCCAGGACCTTTGCGGCACAGAAGCAGCCTTCTCTAATTAAAGTGGAGGGGAAGGCACGAGTGGTGCTCTGCTGTTGGAAAAATGTGGGCTTAGAGGGCAGGTGATGGCTAAAGCTGAGCAGCTAGCACTGCCCTGGAAGGGGATGGAAGAACCCCAAGGAAAGAGGGGAATGGTGCTGCACTCCTGCCAGGGACCTGTGCTGCTTCCCCAGGTTGATGCCCCCACACCAATGCTGCTGCCATCTGCAGGCGACTGCATTTCTCCTCCAGGCCAGGACAGCATGGTGCATGGGGGATTTGCATCACTTGAGGCAAAGACATGGCCTTACTTGGAACTTGTTGAGATGGAAATGACTGGCCTCCATGAGGTGCTACATTGCCCTGTGCACAGAGATAAGGTACTGGGTGCCAATGTGGGGCAGGGATCAAGCCACCCACCCTCATGGGGCACAAAATGCACAACAAAAGCCATGGATCAGGAGGCAGAGATTCCTGGGCAAGGACCAAAGCATCTGAGTACTCGAGGGGGTCCAACAAATAAGACTCTCATGTAAGACTGATGCAGGACTGCTCATTCCTGTGTCATCCCCACTAAAGCCTACCAGCACCTCAGATATCCTCTGAGAAGGAAGCCACTGGGAGGATGGGACAGGACCCAAAGCTGAAAAGGAATTATGTGCTCAGAGAAGCTGAAACCAGGCACAAATGACCAGAGCATGTCCCTTAACTGGGGTGTATTTGCTGCTACAACCTGCACATTTCCACCTTGTTACAGGCTCTTTTGTAATGACGGCATCTGCACTCCCTTGCCATATGTGCTGTGGGAGCAACCCCCTGCAGCTCTGCCCCAGCCCATGAAGAAGACACATCCTGGGGGGCTGCCAGAGTCCCTGGATACCCAGGCCCCTCTCCCACCATGCCGATGCCAGCCCAGGGAAGCTTAATTCCTCCACCCAACAAATAGAATCAGGCCCAAACTCTGCTCCAGCTGTGGATAAATCATTCCATGTGTTTCTGGGATATAAAATCACAACTGAGAAGTATTTAAAGTGAAAGGAAAAACTCCATGGAGCCAAGGTACTGGTCCGGCTCAGCTTTCCAGAGGGAGGGAGTGTGCGCTGGGAGAAGCTGGAGGGATGCAGTGTGGCTGGGAGTGCTAATCGCCTTCCCAGCCGCTAATGGAGCAACTGGTGCCCACTTGGGACACGGCTAATGGCACAAAGGAGATGCCTCACTTTCCTTTACAAGCTCCCTCATCTCTCCTGACATTTAAGTATCAGAAGCTTCTGAGTGCTTACAACCCCTCATCTGCAGGGTTCCCACTCTGCACAGCCCCTTGGGCTCAGCCCCTGCACGCACAGCTCAGGGGAGCAATCACACAGCAACATCTTCCTGCAGCAGGCACTGCAGGTGATGGATATTGCAATGCACTCTTGGCAGGTCAGAGCCAGAATTGCACAAGCCATACGATACCCCAGTGGTGCCAGGAGACGCATACTGCACACAGGAAAGGATGGGCCAGATTCTGACCTCAGTGCTTTGGCATCAGCCCGAAGTAACTCCATTCACATGAGGCCAAACCAAGACGTAAGCAACTCCATTCAAATTTACACCGGCATACCTGTGGTCAGAATCTGGCCTGGCTTGAATTAATTGCAGTCTGATGTTACAAAAGGCAGCAACAGAGCCCAGATTTCCAAGGTTATCGAAAACAATCAAAAAATAAAAGAAAAAAAGAAATCCACCATAAAACAAACAGTCCCCAGGCTACTCAGCTGTGTGCATGGAGCTGTCAAATGCATGATGCTCGGACACATCGCTGCTCACCAGTTTCAGTAACTCATCAACTGTGCTGATCACAGGAAGGAGGGACCAACACCCACTGCTGGGTCCCCCATGCCCACTCTGCTCACCACTGGCCCTGGATAGAGGTGGTCCTACTCTGGGGAGAGGAGACTTCAGCATAGTATCACTCATATGATGTGGACCTGAATCCATTTTGCTGTAATGCTCCTGCATCCCTCAGCTAGCGCAAGCTGAAGATCTCCTCCTAAAGTTCCCAATGCAGCAGCAGCTCAAGAAGACATTTCGAGCCCTTGACCTTGCAGGACAAGCAAGCACTGCCTGGATGCGTTTGGACTCAATGGTCCTTGTGGGTCCCTTCCAACTCAGGGTGTTTTATATTTTTTTCTACCCCATTTATTAACCTCTACTACATCTTGACCGGTTAGTTTTTTTACCCAACTCTAACCCCACTGCAGTCTCCCGAACCCCTTTGCACATTCCTAACACAGTGCTTGGCTCTACTGAGTGGTCTCAGCAGCATCCCTCAAGGTGCAGAGAGTTTTCCTCCCACTACCCCCAGTGGATGCAAGGGACTCAGAGTTCCAGCCCAAAAGTCCTCATTGCTTCCACCCCTTTCCACTCTATATGAGAATAAAGTGATCTGGTTTCCATAACATCCCTCATTGCATTTTCACAACATGCTGGGCACAGATGTTGAAAATAGTCTGGATGAATATTTAAAATGGTATTCAGAAATGACAACATTTGGCCAGCTTTGAAAGATCTCTCACATCAGACAGAGGACGGCACACAACAACGGGCTGGAAACACACTGCACTTTGACATCATTTTTTTTTACCCCCTCTCTGGCTATTGGTACAGTATTTCATGCCCCTGGTGTCCCACAGTCTGTTATTGCTTGAGTGCCAGCCAAGCCTACAGCATTAGGAAGAAGCTGTCATGTACGTTTTTAAACATCACGGGGCAAAGCAGAATATGGAAAATCTGTCGCGTTTCCATACTGAGTGCAAGTGTCCTGTGCAGGCTCGGGGAGGGGCTCGAAGGGGCACAAAATAATTGCTTCCTTATGGGGCAGGGCTTGACTAACCAGGGTGGGGGAACAGGAGGCAGAGGTGCTGCCTCAACACCCTTGACATGGTGGGCTGCTTCCCTGCTGAAGACATCTCAGCACACTCCCCCAAGGTGTGCACTGATGCTCACCTCTTCTTCAGGGCTGGGGAAACCCCCTCTCAGAGTCACACCTCCACCAGCAGCCAGCCAAGGTGGAACCTCCGTTCCATCCAACCCAGACAGAAGACACCATTGTTCTGGTGCTCAGACAGTGGTGGAAATGCTCCTCAGCCTCAATGCCTAGCAGACTGCATTTCTGGTGAGCATCTTGCACTCAGCTGCATCCCTAGGTCAGGCTTCTCTCTTCTACAGCCTGCAGACACACATCAGTTCCTTCCCACCCTAGCATTACACCTGCCCTCTTCTCTGCAGGGACCTACCTTCCTTCCACACACAGGTAGAAGAGGAAGGGGTGTTGGGAGTCCTTCAGCTCACCCTGCTCTTGGACTGCTGGATCTCCTGTCCCCTCATCAGCCTGCTCTAAACAGGTGTCAGAGCAGTACAGCAGCTCCCTCTGTTTTGTAAATGGGATATTGCAGAAAAAGAGAAAAAAAGTTGCCCTCCATCCATCCAAACACCTTGGAGGGTGTTTGCAGCACACGGCTGAAGCCACATCCCTCTCCACTGGCCACAGAGAACTCTAGCCTCTCCTGGCTCTGAGAGACAGGCAACAGCAAACTTGGCCGGAGAAGAAGGATCTGTGGCATTTCCAGCCATGCAAGCTGTGCACATCTATGTCTGCACTCAGTATTGTCTCAGCCTGGCTACTGGTCCAACACAAATGGCATGGATGGAGGTGCGGATGCTCAGCCTGGCTTACATCCCATACTTTTATGGGATGAGCTCCCTGAGAGAGGAGTATTCATGCCCAAGTACTGCCTAGATGAGCATCAGGCCAGCAGGACCACTGCGCTGCCAGAGGAGCTTGTGGTCCTGCCCATGGGGCCTTCCTCACCCACCCTGCTTGGCGACACAGCAGACTGCCAAGCACCACATCCCCATCACACCAGTTAGTCCTTATCCCAAGAAAGGTAATTCCACCCACTCACTCTCCAGTGGGCCAGGGAAGCTGTGGGTAGGATGGCATTTTGAGGAAATGAGGTCTGAGCAGCTCCAAGAGAGGAAAGCAAAAGCAAACCCACCAAATGCAGCCCATCTTCCCTTCCCATGAAGCTGCTCGCTCGCACGTTCACTGGCCAGAGCTCTCACCCCAGCTGTGGCTCAAGGGCCAGGTGCCCGGGGTGCCGAGGGTCTCGCCCAGTCTGGCTCCAGAACTGCAATGGAGCAGAGCACATCCCACGGGAGCCGTTTCCAAAGGGAGCCGACCATCTGAGCTGCCCTGCAGGGGAGTCTCTCGGGGCAGCCGTGCTGGGAAGGGACCAGCGATGGACCCCAGCCTGGGATGGTGACAAGAGCGATGCCGCCTGCCCAGGTGGCTTTGTGCCGGCGCAGCCCTCACAGGCGGAGAAGGGCCTGCGGTGGGAGCGGCGGGCAGGGGACCACGTGCATGCCTCGTGCCCAGTCAGCCGGGGCTGGCACCGCAGGCTCGGCCTGGCAGGGCTCCCGCCGCTGCCCGCACCGCACCCGCACTGAGCGGGGCCGGGGCTCCACCGCGCTGCGACACTGCAGGGCTCCGTACAGCGCCGAGAACCCCGGAGCCGGCTCTGCGGGGCGGCGGCAGCGAGCCAGGCCGGGCCGAGCCGAGCCGAGCCGAGCCGGGCCGAGCCGGGCCAGAGTGCGAAGTGGCGGCGGCCGGAGCTGGCCGAGGACGGGAGCGGGGCTCGGCGGCGGGCGGGCGGCCCCACTGCGGGGAGGTCCCGTTCTCGGCGGTGAAGGGATAGAAAGGGAAAGAAAGGGAGGGTGAGTGCGGGGGGGAGAGGGAAGAATAAAAGGCAACGAGGGAGGGAACGGTGAGGAGGAGAGCGGGAGCCCGGAGCGCCGGGAAGTTGGGAGCGCAGCTTACCGCGACCGGGCAGGTAGCGGTGCCGGTCTGGGCGACAGGTCCGGGAGTGGCGGCGAGAGGAGCCGGGGCCGCGGCGGGGCGGACGGCGGGCAGGAGTAGCTCCTTCCCGGTGCTGGCCGCAGCAGGAAGAAAGGAAAAAAAGTGAAGAAAAAGGTGGTAGTGGGAGGGAAAGCAACGATAACAAATTTCTAGGGAATCGTGCGTAGGGGACGAAATAAGGAGAAATAGTGGAAAGCGGGTGCGCTGCTCCCGGCGGTGCGGGCGGGTCCCAGCGCCGTGCCCGCAGCCGGCCGCGCTCCCGCCCGCTCCACCGTACCGCCTGCGGCTGCTTCGGCTGCGGGAGGGAGTGGGGGGAGGCGGCAGGGGAGGGCGAAAAGGAGAAGAAAGGGAAAAGAAAAAACACCCCTTAAAAAAATTAAAAACGAAAAGCAAGAATTGGAGAAACTGAATCCCGACCGCCGCCTAGACGTGGAGTAAAAAGACTCCAATAAATCCCGGGTTGAAAAGAAGGGAAAAGTCACCTCCCCGAGGAAATCAGAAGCAGATTTCGAGCCATTTAATCACATGCAGGGAGGTGTGTGCGTGTGCGCCGCCCGCCGCCGCTGCCAGCCCTGCCTCCGCCCTCCGCCCCGCCGGCAGCCCAGCGGGCAGGGCCGGAGCCGAGCGGGAAGCGGGGCCGCCCCGCCGGCGGGCAGCCCTCCCTGCGGGGTCCCGGGGGCCGCGGTCCCACCTGCTGCCCGGCCAGCCCCCCCGCACCCCGGGAGTTCGCTCAGCCCACAACGGGTCCATCCCCGCGGAGTGCGGGTGGCTGCGGGCCGTAGCCCACCACGCCGAGGGCTCAGCGGTGCCGCAGCCAAGGCAGCCGGTTATTCTCCCTCTGCTTCCCAAAGCAAATAAGGCATTCACCAGGCGGAAGCAGCTCCTCTTACGGAGAAAACAGGAGTCTTCGCTCCATCCCGTGGTACAGGGGCTTTTCACGCACTGCTGCACCAGAGTCGCCCTTGGTCTCTGATTTTTGGGCAGGGAGAGAGAGAAGCGGGGCACTTACATACCCAGCACAGCTGCCTCCGAGCTGCCCCTGCCCTCTCTGTTATCCCCAGGCCACCTGAGAGTGGGCCACGAAAAAGGTGAAACTAATTTAATCAGTTTGTGCGAGCTGGTGGAGGAGAGCAGGAAACTAGGACCTGGATTCTCTCCCTCGCTGGGGCCGTGCTCACAGCCCTGCAGCCCCCACATCTGCCAGTTTGGCCTGAAGAACATCCTCTTGTAATTGCCCTTGCAATGGATGTGAGGACTGAAGACAGCACCAAAGGTGGGAAGAAGGGCAAGGTGCCAGCACAGTGCCCACCCATTACGTTGAAAGGCCCCACCCACCATCACCCTGCTCCCAGGGGACCCCCGGTTACCCACATCCTGTTGCTCTGGGACAGCAGGTTGCAGGAGCAGCTCTCCCAGCCGGCTGGCAGATGCTCGCTGAAGGAGCAGACCCCAGCTGGCCGCAAGCCCCAGGGGAATTGCTGTTTGCTGCTCTCTGCCTTGTTGCACTAAATACGTTTCCCCTCCTATTCCAGCAGTAGGGATGTGGATAAACAAGAGTGAAGTCACCAGGTGGCAGGACAGAGGAGACCTGGGCCACGAGCAGGGGAACATCAAGGCTCTGAGTCCAATGCTAAAGGTGTCTTCTAGCCCCCCTGTCTCTCTCAGGGACTCTTGTGTGTTTGGAGAGCTGGGCAGTCAAGAGAGAAGCCACAAAAGCAGCCCCAGTGCAGATCCCAGATGAGACGCTAGTGCAGGGCCAGTGTTTGCTTTGTGTGGGATCAGATCAGACTGTGGGACAGAGTAAGGCCCAGAGTTGTCAGGGAAGTGTGGCAGCAGGGACAGGCTGGGATGATGAAGACAACAGGGCAAAATGGGGCATAACTAGAAGATCCTGAAGTGACACGAAGCAGGAATTGTCCAAGGGATGGATCTGAAGGCATTTTCCTCACCAGGAAACAGAAGGACAACCTTGAACATGAGCTGTGATACTGAGCCAGCCTGGCCTGGCTGCTCCAGGGTGGTGCTGAGCTGGAGGGGCTGCGTCACCACAACCTCAGTGCTGCTGTTTTCACACCCATTGGACTCCCACCATCCTGTGACTCAAACATGATGTTGGAAGCTCTGACCACCATATGGAAAAGTTTTGGGACTGCTGTCCACAGGCCTTACATCAGTGAAAGCCCCATTGAGATAGGCAGAAGCTGTTTCCTGAATCCCTGTTTCCCCTGTTCCCTCTTCATAGGATGGAGAGCCTGAGAGAAAGATGTGAATCTGGGTTTGGCAAATGAGAGTGCTACAGATGTCAGCAGGGATGGAACACTCACTGAGGTAGGCATCAGGCTATGAGACTCTGTTGGTGTTCCTCAGCATGCTGACATCACCCAGTGTTCGCTGCCTTCCTGGGCAGGACTGGCAGGATGAGAGGGCAAGCACGCTGTGTTGCCACCCTGCGGTCTGCAGGGAGCTCTGCCTGTCGCAAGCTCCCATTCTGCATCCATTCCTGCTCCTTGTGCCTCATGAAAGCACAGCATTTGGTGCCAGCCAGGCCTTCCAGTCAACAAAGGATTGCTGAAAGGATACAGACATCCACAAGTTGTTGGAGCAAAAGCACCGGCATCAAGTCAGCTGGGGTAGATACAGAATTGTCAGATGGGTTGGAGGGACCTTAAAAGATCATCTAGTCCAATTGCACAGCAGGGATATCTTTCACCAGACCAAATTGCTCATTCAAACCTATCCTTGAGCACTTTCAGGCATGGGGCAGAAACAGCTTCTCTGGGCAACCTGTGCCAGGCTCTCATCACCCTGACAGAGAAGAATTCCTTCCCAATATCCCATCTAATCCTGCCCTCTGGCAGTGGGAAGCCATTCCCCCTTGTCCTATCACTGCGGAGTCCCTCTTCGGCTCTGTTGGAGCCGCTTTAGGAATGGCAAGGGGCTCTAACGTCCCCCTGGAGCCATCTATCCGCCAGGCTGATGCCCTCTTCTGCCCTCTGTACCTCGCCTCCCCATCCCCCCCTTCCCCTGCAGCCCACGCTCAAAGCCAGCCCAGCCCTGCAGAAGCCTCCCCTGGCCACTGCCTTGTGCTCGCAGAGCGGCTCGGACCGATCGCCGGACAGCGGACGACGGACAGCGGACACTCGAGCCCCGCGCCCCCCGCGGTCGGTGCGCGGCGCTCGCGCGCCCCCTGGCGGCCCCGCGGCGCAGAGAGGAGCGGCGGCGGCGCAGGGCCCCGGGACCGGGGTGCGCGGTGGCGCCGGGGCCCGGCACTCCGCGGCTAGCTCGCTCACACATGAGCCCAACTGTAATCCAGTCCACAGCCCCGCCGAGGAAGGAGAACGTCACAGCGGGCAGTCCCAGCCCAATCCCGGCGTGCTGGAACGGCTCCTTGAGGTGAAGGCTCATGTTTCCAGACAAGCAGGGAAGAGACCCTACCTACTGCCTCGCCACGTCCTTCTTTAACCTCCTCACTGGAGAAGGAAGAGGTTTACTGCCAGAAGGGAGGACTCTTTCCTTTGACTGGTCCCACAGGCCCCTCTCCCAGTGCAGTAAGGGAGGAGGATCCCGTTTCAGCCACTGGGTTGTCTTCAGGATGACTCCATAATTCTCATGTTTCTTTTCTTTCTGTGCTATTTACTCTTCCAAGGGCACCTTATCTGCCTCCCTTTTGGGACTATCAGTCTCCTGACAGACACATCTGCCTTCCCACCCTGTGCTCAGAATCTGTCTCCACAGATGGTTTCTTCTGGAGTGCAGGTCACAGCAGCTGTTGCTAGGAACCGATATGTGACCTTGCAGGGATGTACAGATGCCCTCCTCATGAGATGTGATTTGCCCAAGGCATCCTGCCATGCTCTGTCACAGCAGTGGCTTGGGGCTCACCTGAGCCTCAGCATCCCTTGGGAGTCTCCCCTCCACTCTGACTCTCCTGCTCACCACCAGCCTTCCTGTAGGCCCAGTGCATCCATGATGCATTTGGGTCCTTCCTCTTGATCTGCACAGCTGGGGAACACAGATGTCCTAGGCTGCCTGCCCAGCCTGAGGTCCAGGGGCTGGCAGCACACAGGGTTTTAGCACTGTGGGGATATGGGGGCAGCCCAAATAGGCCCTGCCTGGGGACCTGTAGCCCTGCTTTGGGCCACAACAGCTCTTCTCTGCCACCCAGAAAGGTCAGTAGGGGTAGTTCACCCTGATGGAGACAGGGTTTGTTTGTTGAATGGTGTGCAGTGAGTGTGGCTTGGGGAAATGGAACCCAGTGTGATATCACCAACAAACCCAGCAAATAATTCCATATAACCACTGCAGTGACATTATGTGGACTTTGCCCTGCCCTGCCCCTGCTCACCCCAGCATGAACATTGCACAGGTCAGGCACAGTGCTGGAGCTTCAGCTTACAGCCCCAGGCCAAGGTGGGGCAGCCCAAGGGACTGCAGTAGGCTAGCAAGGCTGGAGAGATGTTGAACCTGCAGCAGTGTGTGCTGAGGCCATGTTCTGGTGTCATTGCCATTCCTGGACTTGCACTGGAAAGATGCTGCAGTGGCTGGGGACAATGTGCAACACAGCCCTCAAACACACTCTATGCCCTGCTCTTCTAGCACATCTTCAGCTCTATGTTATCCTCCTGTGGTGACTTTTAGCCCATGGCAAAGGGATTTGCATGGCCCTGCTCACAGTGAAAACGTTCCTGGACAAAGCTGGATGTGATGGAACACATCCCAGCTTCCCCTGCTTAGCAAGCAGTTGGGGTCAGGAATTGATTTTGTGCCTCTTTCTCTCTCATCAGCTTCCTGAGCTGCAAGACCTAAGCCTGGCCCTTTTCCTTGCTTTGGTTCATCTTTATCTAATTCCATCCCCGCATAACTGCCTGTGTGTGCAGACCGCTCAAGAATGTCACCCCTACACGTTATACTCCTGTCTGTGCCCCCCTGCTCTGCAGTGACTGCTATGGCATCGGTATGTTCCTTCCCCACGGCAGGCAAAGGGACACGCGTGTCCTTAAGGGCGCGATGGCAGCAGCCGCGGGACCCTCCAGCCCCGGGGGGAGCGGCGGGTGCGACCCCGGCCCGGCTGGGCCCGGCGGCCGCGAGATGGAGCCGTTCCCCCGCAGCTGCGGCCGCGGAGCTCGGTCTGTGCCGGAGAGAGGCTCCGGCAGCCGCGAGCGGGTGGACTGGAACAGCGGGATAGGCCGGTCCCACGGGGCACTTCACAGCTGAGTGTATGTTCCCATCGGCAGGAGGATGCCGCGCCTGTCCTCTTGCCATCAGGGGAAGGATGCTGTGCTTGTCACAAGCGGGAGGACGGTGTGCGTGTCTCGCACGCCTTGTGCCACGGCAGAAGCCTCGGCATGCTCTCGGGACAACGGGGGCCTCTCAAGAATGCACAGCTGCCCGCCAGCAGCATCTCTGCTGAGCGGGATTGTGTGGATGCAGAGTGAGGGTTTCTCCAGGGAAACATCTCTCCTGAATTTTAAAAGCTGTTTTCCAGGGCCTCAATGCTGTTCACGGACCTGAAGTCAGAAGCAGAGTTTAGCTTTAGCACAAAGGGGCTATTTTAATAAACCTCATCAGCTACCTCAGCATCTTCATGCGCTGGGGACCTTGCTCTCGTCTGCTCTCGTTTCCCCGCTCCAAGCCTTGTGCAGGGATCGGAAGGAGACGGGCGGTGCTCTCTCCAACCGGAGAAATGTGAGCCCTGCCGGCTGGCACCTTGTCCGCAGTGTTGGAGGAGCAGCCGGCCACCACAGAACGATGTGGCAATCGGAGCACAGCGTGTGCCTGGTGCTTCAGCGGTGTTCCCAGCGAGACACCAAGGGAGGAGGTCCACAAACCTGCCTGGCAGATGGAGGCTGTCCTGTGTGAGCCGGGAGCAGCTTGCTGGGCTGGCTCTGGCATGGCTGGGGTTGAGGTTTGGCTTGCATCTTGTTTGCTCCAAACCAATTCAGTGCTTGGGCAGATTTGGGTTAGGGTTCCAGAGAGCCTCAGCAGCTTGGGCTGTGCCTCTGCTGCTCAGTTGGGCACGGCACAGGGGGCCTTGGTTGCCCAAGGGTAGGGGGCCCCAGCCTGCTGCTGGGACCATGAGCTGCAGCACAGAGATGCCAGCCCAGGTCTCCAAGGCAGCAGGGCCTGTTGCTGCTCCAACTTGCCTCGAGCAGCTCCTGTGGCTCCAGAGCCTGCTCAGTTGCAAGCAGCAGCAGCTACTGTGATATAAACAAATCCTTGTTTTCTGATGTGGTGGTGGGATTGAAGTGCCTGCTTCCTTGTCCTCTTTGGGAGTGCTGGCACATGAGCGGGCCTGTAGGGATGAAGGCAATTCACAGCCCCAAACTTGCCAGAGCTCCAGAATTGTTTAGACAATGCTCTCACCCACATGGTGGGAATGTTGGAGTGTCCTGTGCAAGGCCAGGAGTTGGTCTCGATGTTTGGGGGCCACTTCCAGCTCAGGAGTTTCTGTGATTCTGTGAATTCCTGTGAAGTAGCAGAAGTGTGAGCATATTGTCAAATGCATGTGGCCACACTTCTCCAGTCTTCCAGACTGTCTGGGGAGGTGATCCCTCCACTGCCTCTGCTGATGATCTGGGGCTGAGCTCCCAGCAAGGCAGGAGCCATGGGGGTCTCTTGCTGTAGCCAGGTCAGACCGAGCAGGTGGCACAGGCCTTGCTGAATCAACTAAAGACCTTTGAGGCTCTCCTGAAAATGAGTCTTTCTGAAAGGTGGTGGTGGTATGTGGCTGGCAGCCAGATAGTTGGGGGAAGAAGGGATATTGAGAGGAAAGGCTGGGACAAAGGGCTGGGAAGGAGAGACCAGGGTAAACAGTGAGAGAAGGAAGGCAAGAGAGGAGAGGTGGGAGAGAGGGAAGGGAAAGAAGCTCATAGGAAAAGATGGTGTGAAGAGGGAGAGAAGAAAGATGGTTTGGGGGGTTGGGGGGAAGAGAAACACACAGAGAGTTTTGTAACAACTTAAATTCATTCCAGACAATGTCCAAGGAGCCCTGGCAGCACGGGTTGAAACTAACCCTGCCTTTGATTTTATGAGTTCATTATATGTTGTTTGAGACAGTGATTCATGCATCTTGGCTGCTTCACATTTTCCCTTGTGTCACAAATAAAGAGGGGACCATGAGATGGATTCTTTGGATGGAAAGTATTCCCTCAATTGTTAGGTAGATGTCTCTGTGCCATGCAGAGATCCCAGGAGAGTGGTCTCCTGGGCTGCCCCAGCTCCCTGCACAGCACACACAACTCTGTGCCTCATGTCTTGCTCCCTCTTAAAGGGAAAGTACTGGGAATGGCTGGGCAGAAGAATGCCCAGTGGTGGCCACCTGTGTTCTGTGCCTGCCCTTCGCTGCAAAGCCCAGGATGGGCCAGGGGATGGACAACTGGGAGAGCTCAGACCTGTGTGGGGAGCATATCTAGCCCCCAAGGATGGTACTATGACCAGTGCCCCAGAGCCCATCTCTGCAGATGGTGAGGGAAGGTGACTCCAAGGTGACAGTGCCAGCCTGGGACCATGCTGAGATCATACTGCAGCACTGCTCTGGGTGCTCCTCACCTCCATCCCCACCCCAAAAGCATCACTGCACTTACAGGTTGTCACTGCTCAAAGATGCCAGGCACTGGATGAACTACAGGAAAAACCATTTAGGAACAAGTTGGTGGCTTCCAGACCATTTTGGTTGGGAATATTTACAACCCTAATAATAGGCTCTAGTCAGAAAAGTAACAAAACCTTCCCAAGACAGCATCAAAGTTTGCATTAGAGCTTACTGAAAAACACCAATGACTTGGTTGGGTATTGTTACTATTTTTAGCTTTCTATGTCATTTCAGGCTTTCCAGTGAAAGGAAGAAAAAAGGCTCACAGATTTTTAAAACACACTGGTAGAAAAAATACAGGCATCCGAGACTGTACACCAAAAGCTCTTTGCCTGGCATTTTCTGGTTTTGATTTAAAATTTCTCTTTCAAATGAGACAAAGTTCAGCAAACTGTTATATTTTGACCAGAAGGGCATTTTTCAGTGTGGTTGGTCCTAGCCTGAGCCCTATAAATGATATTGCTTCTACACTGGTGAGCTGTGACCAGCCTGCAGAGCTTCCCATGCTGCCGTACTGACCAGTGGGAAAGTGCCTTGAAGACCCACACTTATTAGGGCATGGAAACCTCTGCAGAGGCCTGAAGCAGCTCAAAAGGAGAGATGAGACTTCCTCACAAGCTTGCACTAGTGCCAGATGAGCTTCATGTGGATTTCCAGGTAGAACCACCACACAGAAACCCATCTGATGTGATGTGGTGAAGAGGACAAGAAGCACTGAAGTGGGGTGGCTGAAAGCTCAAGGCCTGGCAGGGGGGACCAATAGTCCAGCCCTGCAAGCCCCAATCTGCCCTGCTCCAACTGAGTTGCAGAGACCCAGGTAGCCCACACTACCTCCTTCCTTCAGGCCTGGGCTCAGGCCTGCTGATCCTGTGGGGAGCCTCTTCTGAGGATACAGCACATTCCTTATTCTGCTGAGATTGCAGGCCAGCATCTTTCCCCAGCACAAGCTTCACTTCAGGAAAATGAGGTTTTTGGTGGTTTTTTTTTTGTTTGTTTGTTTGGTTTTTTTGGTTTTTTTGAATGTTGTTGTTTTTAAAGAGAATTCTTAGGAAAAACACTCGCTGAGATGGATCAGCTCATGTTCGAAGTTATCCTGAGGCAAGAGGCAGAGGGTGTGGGCTGTGATACACACCCACATCTGTACAATGAGGAAGGCAACAGCGCAAAGCAAAAACAATTGCATGAAAAGCTTTCCAACAACAAAGTTTGCAAACCCACAGAGCCCAGGCTATTTCTTGTGGTCAGTGGGTAAGAGTTCCCAGATAATAGGGCCTGACAATGGAACAATGGGGGCCAAAAGACTTGGTTCATGATTAGGAGTTATATAACAGTGGCTGGCATTTATTAATAACACTCGTGTTGGGCTTCATTTTCTTGGTTAGCACCTTTCAGGTTCAGAGCACTTTACAACCCCTGGCTATTCCATATTGGATGCTTGGCATGAGGTGACCTGGAGCAGTAAGAACAACCTTCATGCCTGCTTCTCTTGCAGACCCTAAAGGGGAGAAAGGAAAATGCCAAGTAGTGGGCTTTCACTGGCTATTTGTGACCTCTCCTATACCCCACAGTCATGGGGTGGTATAAGATCACAATGAAACCTCATTTGGGAAAATGGAGTTTTCTGAGATGTGTTACTGAACCTTAATGTTTATGAAGTGCTCCTTTTCCTGGAGAACAACAAAACCTGGGACTTTCCCTGGGACTCAGGAATAAGTTTGGGTGAGATCCCAAATGGGAACCAGCCCTGGAGGAACAGTCCCACAGCCAGCCTGCAATGATGGCATCTGCCTTCCGGCAAGGCTCTGGGAGCAGGAGTGAGACATCCCACACTGGCAATCCCAATGGCTGCCTACCACGTCCTGGGACCTGCTGGTTGGAGCAGTGGGCACAGCTGCTCCTGGAGGATGCACTGGGGCCAGGCTGGGCCAGGACGGTGGCTCTCTGTGCCCGGCTCTCATGAGACCCTGACGCAGAGCAGCAGTCATCCTGCTGGCACAGGGCACGAGCGGTCCAGTCTGAACAGGTTGTCTCCTTCTGGTCTGGCTATTTATTGCTCCTCTGACTGTTGCTCATGGTATGTGCTGACCACTCAGCCTGCTCATGAAAAACAAGAGAATTCCCGTCCAAGCTCTGGTGCCAAGCAGGCAGCGACGCTTTTCTTCTGAGCAGGCCTGAGAACCTCTCCTCAGCCCTGGGAGGCAGATGTCTCAAAAGCAGCTCAGACCTGGGAAAGTTGTGGTCCAGGATCAGGCTTTAGCCTCAAATACCCATACATCTCATCAGACAGTCCCCAGTCTGCTCCAGAGGCAGAACCAGCGCGGGCAGGAGAAAAACCTGCCTGTGTTCATGGAGACAAAAGCAAAAGGCCTCGTGGCCCCAGAGCTTTACTCCTAACCAGGAGACATGGGAGAGCTGCAAATTCCCATAGGAGAACACTACAAGGAGAAAGAGGCAGGGCTTACACCTACAAGGGATAGGGCCTTGTGCCTTTTTCCACGGGTTCTAGAAGTGCATGTGCTCCAATGAGCAGTCCTGAGGCATGGAAATCACATTTCCAGCAGTTCCTCTTATAGGAAAGGCCAGGAGATGTTAAGCAAAGCCAAGGCCAAAGAGCCACCCCAGGGACAGGCCTATGACAAGCCCCAGGAGTCCTGGGGAGGTGCCTGCACCTGACTGGAGGCGCAGGGCTGTGATGCTGAAGTGATTCCCAGAGCCCACTGAGCAGTAGCCAAGCTGATGCATCCTGTAGGAGGAAATCTCTCTTTTTGGTAAGATCGAAATCATTCACATCTGTCCGGATGTGCCCACCTCCACAGGAGAGATCTTGAGATAACAGATACCATGACCCTGCTTTTTTTTTTCATCTGATCTTTCAGAGATGCTGGCAATTTTAGCACTTGTAAACCATCCTCCCACATGGGAAGAAACCTCCCACAACATCAGCTTATGCTGTCTGGTGGACAGCAGATTGCACTCCAAAAGCCAGAAGCACTGATTGTTCAGAGACTCAGCTCACTGGCAACCATCTGCCAGTCAATGGCTCTTCCTCCTCAAAAGTGTTTGGGGGCTCACCCTGCAAACTGGCCCCTGCACATGTTCCCTGCCTGCATGCCAAGTGGTGTGTAGGGCAGAGACAGCATGATGCCAGTGGCTCAGCATCCTCTATGGTGCAGCCAAGTACAGTAGGGCTGCTAGCAGGGGTCACTGGTGGCACAGAGGTGGGGTTGGGTTGCCCTCAGGTCTTTGGCTGCTGAATGTATTGCTGGTGGTGTCAAGGGAAACCAGGGTGTTTCTTGGGGTTCATGTTCCCTTCTGGGTCTGCCTCAGGCTTGGGAAAGTGAGTTCTGGGGCTTCTTCCTGCTCCTCCTGGGCACCTTCCTGCACAGCTGGAGTGAATGACAACCAGGCTGGATCAAGGGGACCCCACACAGTATGACCATGGTCATGCTATGTGACATGGATACCACGAGGGGAATAGTGCCTCTCAAGCCCCCAGCCCAGGACATCTGGCCCTGATGATCACTGGTGGACTGCCCAGGGCAGGCCAGCATATGGGATCCAGCTGCCTGTGTCTGACTCCAGGTGAGGCGGGATGAGGTGAGACTGGCTGGGTGAGACGAGCAGCCAGGGGAGATGATGAGAGTAATTTCAGACCTTTTAAATCAAGACTTAGATGTGCCCTTTGCTGCTGAGATTGAAATCAGGACCCTCGTAGCTTCAAAGACGGTGAGCATAAAAGGTCAGATTTCTTTACTGGATGTCCCAGGCGACAGTTATAGCCAGAACTGTCTAACAGCACAGTGCTCCAGGCAGGAAAATCCTTTTGTTATGTGCCCTGAAGTGCTGAGCAGAAAAGGCTTAAATACAAATTAGTTTTTTGCAGGGAGAAATACATACTGACCCAGGCAAGCAGATGAGGATTAAAACATTCTCCTCACACTTACTGGGAAAGGATAACATTCACCATCTGGCCTGAAAGGAACTTCTGGTTCTTTTTTGGCACCCTAATCTGAATGCACAGAATCTATGGGTTCAAACTGGGTCAAAAGGCTCTGGTGCTGTCTGGAAGAAACCTCTAAAATCCCCATCATGACTTTTCCCCTACAATTTAATTTGTTGGGAAATTGCACAGGCAGAAAAATAATATAGTTTCAAGGTAAGTTTGGTCTAAAAAAGTTTCCTGCCAATGCCAAATGCAGTTCCTGGGGCTGTTTCCTTCTGGCATTTGTCTCTGCACCTATCTTTCATGCCTTCCCACCCCCAGATGAGGTGCATTTAACCCCTCTGGCGCTGGCGTCTCTGGATCTTAGTGGCAACTACTCAATGACTCATCTTTGTATGTTTCTCTGTCTTTGTTGCTGCCTTGTTTGAGGTTTTACCCTGTTGGAGGTCAGGATTTTTTTGGACTTGTCCTTCGGACATGGCCTGCACCTTGGAGATCAAATTGAAGAGCTTTTAAGAGAGGAGAAGGAGCTCCATGTTCTCTGAATCCTTGCCCTGAGGATTCTCTGGCTGTGTTCCAACAGGTCTCAGGGCATAGCAGAGCCATCCTCCCCCCTCAGAGCTCAGTGTCACAGAAGAGGAAAGGAAGAAGCAGGGCAGCCATGACTGGAACTATAAGTCCATGGGGTTCGTTAGCAGCAATCAGTGCCTTATTTACCAGTGCACTCCTCTATCCCAGGATTAAGTCCTCACATCCCATGTTTCAACAGGCTTGCCCAGAGCATGTGAACAAGAGCTCTTATTCTCCTGTGTAGGCATCCATAGAGTCACCTCTGGTATGTGCTACACAGGAGAGGTTTGCAAATCATTTTCTTAGGCAGATGTGCCACATAGTCCTTGACAGCACTTTTTGATGACAAATGGTATAAAAATACAAAGTTTTGATGAAGAACGGAGGGGAAAAAACCTGACTGAATTTTCACAATTCCTTTCCTGGTTCCTGTCTCACTACAGTTGGTTGACTGTTTCTAAATTCACCGATGCTTCAAAAATTTCTGACCAAAAAACATAAGGATGTTTTTAGAAAAACATTTCTCAAATTTTCCCTTCTGGTTTGGCAATGTATTTGACTCACTGAGAGAAGACTCCACTTGGTTTTTCTGACTAGAACCACACTTTAAAGAGAACAGCCATTCCCTTAATTGCAGCTGATAAATCTTGTGGGCACAGATGAAGATAAATCACATTTTGAACCCAGAGTACAAATTCTTAGGGTTTAAACATTTGTGTGGTATTTGTTAAGAAATTTGAAGTCTTATTGAAGTAACTGAGCTGGACAACAGGGTTGGACCTGGCCCAGGACAACAACTGTGCCCAGACACAAGGCCTGTATGGAATAGGGATACAGGGGCCTGGATGAATCCCACTTCACTCAGAGCACTCATGGAGGATATGGCCTTTCTTCTATGCAGGATATCTTTGGTTGTGTTTCTTCCACTTCTCCCTTTGGGAGGATGGAGGGATGCTCTGTCAGCCCCCGTGGGCAGCCTTTATATTCCAGGCATGCTAAAACTCCTCCTTGAAGAACAAATTTGCTTCAGCCCAGAGGAGAGTCATGGAGTACTTCGGACTTCTTGTGTCTGCTGCTGCTGCAGCCTCCAGAGGAAAAAGAGACTCCTGTCACCCTGGGGTGGCCCAAACGGCACCCCAGGGTCAGCAGTGGCTGCTGCAAAGCCGGAATTCTGGAAAGGTGCCGCGTGTCCAACACGTGCCATCCCACTGGGGCACAAAGCTTCGGCAAGCTCGGGCTGCTCCACAGGACGGCACAGCTCCCACGGAGGGACGAAAACCTCCTCGGCACCACCACACTGCGATTCCCGTAGGGCACTTGGCAGAGGCTCTTTCATGTCCCATGGCCGGATGCTTGAGGCGGTGCATTCCCGGCCTCCTTTGGATCCAGGCACCCGTCGGGCTCCGAGCCCGCGGCGGTGCCGGGATCCCCCCGGAGCCAGCGGGTCCCGCCCGCCCCGGGAGGGCCGCCAGGTGGCGCTGCCCTCCCGGTCAGCGCGGGGCCGGGGCCGCGTTTACGGCAGGGCCGGAGCAGCGCCGACAGCATCCCCGTGGGGCTCCGTCAGGACGGAGGACACTGCCATGCCGTGTCTGGCCAGTGGTCCCTTCACCAGCCTCCGCTGCGACCCCCAGAGCAGTGTCCGGGAGCAGGCAAAGCCTGCGTGCTCCCGCTGAGAAGCCACGTCCCAGCCCTGTCCAGCAGCCTGGGCAGAAGGCACCTCCCGGTACGATTGAGCCCAGGGCTCTGTTGAGTACCATGACATCACAAACACCATCACCACGTCCTTTGTTAGTGTCCTTCTTTATCCAGCTTCATGGCTAGGCGTTGACCCACAGGCTGCCTTTGTTGGCTCAAAGAGGTGTCCAAGACTATTGCTGGCTGCAGTTCTCGGGTGCTAAGGGGGGAGAAAAATGTAGGCTCTTTCCTAAAATATGGTTGAAGAGCAGAACACCAAGTGCAGCTCAGTGCTTAATCTCAGCTCCAGGATGAAATACAGTCTCTATCCCAATAAAGTAGACAAACTGAGCCAAAGCTGGAGGCCCAGTCCTTTGTTGGTACCATCTCCTGGAGAGAAAGTGTCTTTTGGCAGAAAATGTGATGGAAACAGACTGGACAGTGCTTGAGGACACAGCCAGCCTCAGAGGGGATATGATGGCTCTTGCAGAGCCCTCCAAGAAGCTTACAAACACCTGTACATGATCCAGCATCCATGACAAGGAACTTTTTTCCCTGGCACTGTTGTTCTGTTTCCCACCCCAGACTCAGAGCTGGCTCTCCAAAGGCTGTCCCGCTCACAGCATCCAGGGATGCAGCCTTTACTTCCCTTCTCAGCCTTCCTCTGCTCCACTCTGCCTCCTGCTACCTCCCCAAAGGCTGTCTCCAAAACACCCAGTGCTGAGACAGAGAAACTACAAGGAGCACTGGACATGCTGCTGCTCTGTGGGTGGAATCAGCATCCTGGAAACTCCAGGGTCCCTGCTATAGACCCCCAGCAGCTCTGGCAGCACTGGCTCCAAAGCCTCAGCTTCTCTTAGTGGCATGCAAGACTCCTCCTGGGGAAAAGCTGAGATCTTACCTAAAATGAGGGGGTGAGTGAGCTTGGCTGGGCACCTTGCTCTCATTCTCCAGCACGGGGAGATCACTGGTCTCCATGGACCATGTTCACAGGTGGCAAAGCACAGGACATGGCTGACCTAGTCAGGTTGTCTATGAGCAACCATGTCCCATATCCAGATACCCTTCACTCCCAGATTCCAGATACAAGAAGGAGCCTTTCCCATCACATGCTCTGTCATATTGCTGGGACCATGAGCTTTTTTGAGGACTCCTCTCCCTTTTTAGGATATCAGTGTGATGCTGGAGAGGAGGGTCTCCTACCATATCCCAGCAGTGGTCCACGGGCCCTGGGTGGTCTGTGTCCCGCTCCAGGGTGCCCGGTAGGAGGCCAAGGTTCTTTGGGCAGGTCATTGAAACTCCTTGGAAGGAATGGTGGGGCCTATGAAAAGATGGGCAGAATCACTCCACTGAAATTCACTGATGGACTTGGACACGGCTGCAACAACCACATCCCACACATCTGTTTCAGGGTTTGTGTCAGACTCATCCAGACGAAAAAAGTAAAATATGTAGACTGTTTAGCTGTTTGCAAACAGACCCTGCGCTTTTTTTTTGTGAATGGATTCATTCACCGTCCCCCTTAAAGGGCAATTTTAGCCAATGGCTGCTTCGCAAGCGCTGCCTCCCAGCTCCTTGTGATTTGCTCTTCAAGGCTCTGCCTCTCTGATTGGGCTCCCAGTGCCACATGACGCTGTCCCTTCTCCCTGACAGGGTGTCTGACGCTTTTGGGCAGAATACCAAAGGGCTAATGCCGAAGAGCAGCCATGTCCCTGGGATGCTGCTGCTGTTAATGTTTGGTTTTAATCACTCAGGGGGAGGGGAGGCTCGCGCACGGCTTTGGCAGATGAGCCAGCAGCCGTTCTGACACCTCTGCAGTGTCAGTGAGTAAAGCCTTACACTCCCTCGTCAAGAGGGGTCAGGGTCCTGCTCTGCCGAGCAGCGGCTGGGCACATGGTTGGGTTTGCCGTACATGGACACGGCGAAGGAGAACTGCACAGGAGTGGAAAGGGATCCTGGGGTATGTCTTGCACAAAGCAGAACCCCCACCCTTGTACCCAGTAGCCCTGAGGAGCTGGTGAGACGAGCCAGCTCTGCCCACCCTGCAGGGCACACCTGGGGTCAGCAACAGGATCACTGAGGTTGGAAAAGACCTCTGAGGTCATTGAGCACAGTACACCCTGGCACTATTAACCTCAGCAGCGTGGCTTGATTTTCACTGAAGTGATGAACAAGGAGCTGGGGGTGCCTAAGGAAGGGAGTCCAGCTCAGCTGGAGCTCCTGACCAGCAGCAGTCAGCAGGATGAGCTCACCAGGGACCTGCTGCTAGACCAAGCGGGGTGTGCAGAGAGACTGGCTTTCCCTGATAGCTCCTGGTGGCCATGACAGGCTGCAAAGGTGATTGACAACAAATATTCAGGCTGGAGGAGGAGATGAACATAATTTTGCATGTTGAGAAAAAGTTTAGCCTGGGCTTTAAAGGTTGAGGAGGGCAATTACTGCCTCCAGTCCATTCATCTGCCTTTCTAGGAATGATGAGTGATGGGCCTAGGTCATCACCTGAGCCTGAGTCAGGTATCTCAAGAGCTGGCACTGAACATCTGCAAGCTCTGGCCCCGTGAATCTGAGTTACCCTGGCAGACCAGAGTGCTGACAGGAACTGCATTCCTGGACACTGGCCTTAGTTGAGGGGACATGAGCTAAACAGGGAGAGGCAGGGCAGAAAATGGGCATGAAATACCCTTTGCCAATGAGACAAAAGAGTTAACCTGCTGCTGGTGTCAAAACCAAACTGGGATGTGAAAGAGGAATGGAAAGATGACTTCATCCCATCGAGTCAAATGTCAGGAGCCATCCTGAACTCATTCTCTCTCCCAAGAGAATCTGGATAATGTAAATCTGGGGTTCATGCAAGAGAAAGCAATTCATCAAGTGATAGAAGGGCTTTAACATGCAGAAGAAAGAGATGGAGACCTCTGCAGACCTGAGAGAGGGGCTCTTTGCTTCAGTCAGGCTTTGTAGGGACTACAAGGAAGAGATCCAGCTGTGATCCAGCCAAGAGAGCTGCCCCTGAACAGCACGTGGTGTTGGAGCAGGTGAGCTCTGGCCAGTGCTGGCTGCGGAGAGGAAAGCTGCGTTTGCTTCCCTGTAATGCCAAGGGCACAGAACCTCCATTGGGTCCTGTGGAATTTCCTTCATCTGCTCTGCCCTCCCCAAAGGAAGAAGTTGTTAAACAGCTGATTCTCCAGATAACCACCTTCTGCTTAAGCATGGAGACTTAGTGTGGAGAAGGGAGAGTGCAAAGCGTGGGGCTCACTGCAGCTCCACAGGGCATGGGCATGGTTCCCCTGCCAGCACCAGGTTAGTGGAGGAACAGCTGGGTGCCCACGAGTGGGGGTGCACAGCCCTGTCAGTGAGTGCCCATGCCCGTGCATGGCTCTTGACAATGTAATGGCAGGAGGGACCTGAGTTAGAGGAGGGCACCCACCCTCAGTGCTCCAGCCCTTTTCCCAGGCCATGAGCCCAGAGCACACTGGGAAAGGCCCACGTCTTCAGAAGCTGGCACCCACCACATCTCGGGGTTCTGCCGGTTCTGCCCCCTTCCCCCTGCAGCTCATCCCTTAATCACAAGCAGCTTGGGGAGACAATGCACCAAAGAATCAGGCTTGTTCCCCTTTGTCTTGCTCTCCTTTGAGGCTCGGCAGTTGGAAGTCGAGGCAAGCCATCACGCCCACGGCCTGGCCGTCACACGTCCAACTCACCCAGGGCAGCCAGGCTCCTCGGCACGAGGCACCGCGCATCAGCACCGGGTGACCGCGCTCCAGCGCTGTGGCAGACTGGCAAGGCAGAGCCGGGCGGGCTGGCACACGGGGCTGCCCTCTGCTCCCCAGCCCTGGCCCTTACTGAGCACCTTGGCTCTCAGATCTCATGCTTTCACCTCCAAACAAGCCATCATCTCAAGCGGGACCACTGAGTTCTCCCCAGAGATGGAGGCAACCCCCCTCCTCCCTCCAGCACATGGCATGGAGGCTTTTAGGCTGGTTTTCACCAAGTTCACACAAATCTTGCCTTCCCCTTTCCCAGCCCCCCCTACCCCGCGCAACTGAACTCAGCCATTGAGCCCAGCGAATGGTTTATTTCCCAGGTTAGCACAAAGCAGGGGTCTCTGTGTGCCCCTGGAACCAGCAGAACAAAACGCACAAAGACGTTAGAGGGCCATTTGTAACCAAATCCCAACACACCAGATACTGTTGGGATTATGTCAGAAATATTTTCCCAGAATGCCTTCCCCCCATGCTCCCTCCTACAGATGTTCGGCCCCCACACCACAGATGTTGTTCCTCTTGCAAAATGAGCTTTCCCCTTTCTCTCTGAAATGCCCCTGATGTTTTGCACATTGTCTTTGCTGAAGTTTCCTTTTCACCCTGCCCTCTGCATCCCCCCCTTCCCTGATCTCTCACTGACAAATGTGTGGAAAGGCCAACCTGCCTCCTCACACGAGGATGAGGGGATGGCTTCAGGGCTCTGCAAGGATGTGGGCTATGGGATGTCATTGTCCCTCTTGGCTTGTCCCCACCATGCCCATCTCAACAACTCTCTCCCTGTTTTAACTTCAATCTGTGACCTCCAGGCCCTGCAGGCCTGCTTCACAGGACTTGCTGGACCTCAGTCCACTCAGACAATGATGGAGGGATACAAGCCAGACCCCTTGGAGGGTCCTGGTGCCTTCCCATGGGCTTGGTGTCATGCTGCTCTCCTGTGCTGCATGCTAAGCTGGAGGGGGCAGGGTCTCCTTGCTGCTCCACAACTGCCTTGGGGGAGAACATCTCCTCACTGGCCAGGGCCTTTGGCAGCAGTTTGTTCCTCAGGAATGCCGGGCACGTTTCAGACACGTTTCATTCACCAGCGGGAATGGCCAGACCTTCCACTCCAGCACCAGCAGCCCACACAGAACACGCAGGGGAACGGCCTGGCAGCCCCTCAGGGCCGCGCTCCAAGCTCTGTGACCACCCGACAGACAGATCTCCGTCGGCAGCGGCTCGCACTGCCAGTGCCGGGCTCCTCCCCGGCCCGGCTGCCCGAGCCTGCCCGTGTGGAGCCGGCCCGTTTCTGCCTTGCCCTGGCTCCGTGAGCTCCGGCGGGAGTGCGGGGATCGGCCTGGCACCGGCACACGAGCTGCGGGCACTGCACGCCGTCGCCGGGTCCGCTGAGCCCCGCACACACCCAGCGACGCTGCGGGCAGGGAGGCCAGACCCGGGGCTCCGTCGCGGCAGCAGGTCGGGGCGCAGGGCTCGTCTCCATCCTTCCCTCCTAGTAGCGGCAGTCGAGAAAAAACATTTGTTCCGACACACGCGGGGCTGCCAAGTTGTGTCAGGCGCTTTGATGGCCGGGGCAGTAACCTCGGCCGCTTCCTCTGCCAGCGGGAGAGCCGAATCCAAGAGCCGCAGAGCATGGAATCGCCCAAGGACTTCAGGTGACACCTCCAGTCCGGGACAGCGCAGCTCTTTTATGCGTTACGAGACATTTCTCTCCCGTCGGTGTTTTCCTCTCTCCCCAACAGGTTATAGTTGTATAGCAAAGAAATCCCAGAGCGGAATCACGGAGAGATAGAAACTGGTGGAGCTGTCCCGACTTTTGGGGCATCTCGTGATTTACACCAGCGTGGCCCAGGCAAAGCCCCTTACTCATCACCTGCTCTGAGTAAGAATCCAAATCTCCGCTGGTCTCCCAGAGAGCTGGAGTGCAGCACGGGATTTTTCTTCAAAGATAGAGTTTATTGCTAAAAATGTTTTGATCAGTGATAGCTCATATTTACATTGATATGTTTTTAAAGGAATATTCAAGTAAACATTTCCAATAGTTTCTGGCATAATCTCTAGCTTTTTTTTTCCTATACACAAACGTTAAAAATAAATAAACTGTACACAGAAAATTTCCTTTAACATCTCTACATGACTATATGTATTCCCACACAACAAAACAATTCCATTCTTTCATAGATTTGTAATTTTCTTTAAAATTTCCTTCTTAATTAATTGTTATACACTTAAAAAAAAAACCCTAGAGAGCTTGGCAAATTAGTTCAAACATCAGTGTCAAGGTCTGAAGAAGATAAAAAAATACAGCACAGAGAAACAAACATTCGGGGATGCTGCGGTTCTTGTTTTTCGTTTTTTTACACCCCCTGCCCCTTTTCTCCTTTTGATAAAAACATCTTTACAAGAAATTTCTGCCCTTCCCTTCAGCAGGGAAGTGCTTGGGTTCTGTGGGGATGGGTTTAAAATGTGGTCCTATGTCTTTAAAATAATAATAATAACAATAATAATTATAATAATAGTAAAAAACAGCTGCGATTTCCCCCCCTTCTCCTTTAAAATCTCTCTATTTACACGGCTGGTAGTTTTTTTTCCTTTTTTTAAAAGTTTTTTTTTTAATTTTCCTTTTGTTAGAAGGCTATATACGTATAAAAATAGACATCTGATTGTAGTGCTTTACTGTGCCTTTGGCCTGCCCTGCAGTTCCTGGGTTCGCTTCCCCTCCTTTTGAATAAAATAATATTAAAAGAAGTCCAAGGGAAAGAAAATTAACAACAAAAAAAATCAATCAAACAAACAAAAAAAACCCACCAAAAACAAAC
Organism: Irena cyanogastra; assembly: GCA_013397155.1. NCBI lineage: Eukaryota > Metazoa > Chordata > Aves > Passeriformes > Irenidae > Irena > Irena cyanogastra. The sequence continues at coordinate 239,768 of VWZV01007377.1, forward strand.
AAACAAAAAAATTAACAAACCCCCCCAAAAAACCCCAAAAAACCAAAACAAAAAACCCCAAACCCAAAGCGGTTCATCGTCTCCCACTTCGCTCTGGGAATGGGAAAAAAACCACCCCCCAAAAAAACTATCCCAAAAAAACCCGCCCCCCCTCCCCCAAATAACCCACCCGAAAAGCCTCCCCCCTCCCCAAAAATGATCCGGAGGAGGAGGGCGGCAGTGCAAGNCGAGGCGTTGGCCGGTCCCGGCACGGCCACGGCCATGAAGCCGGGGTCGAAATGGCTGCCCAGCTTCTTCCTCAGCGTCCTCTCGTCCAGGTCCTGCTCCTTGGGGTCGTACTCGGGGTCCGGGTGCTCCACGATGTCCTTGACGGGCAGGTTGTCGCTGGGCGAGGGTCGCAGGCGCAGGAAGGGCTGCCCGCCCGCCGGCAGCCCCAGGCACAGGCAGAGCAGCAGCGCCCGGATCGCCGTCATGCTCCGGGCGGG
>VWZV01007377.1:240352-283494 GCA_013397155.1 Irena cyanogastra
CGGGGCCCGTTACTTTAAATAGCCCGGCCGGGGTTGTGTGACAGCCGCATCTGAGGCTCGCCCCGCGCCCGCGGCCGCTGGCTCCCGGGGCTCCCCGCCGGGCCGGCTCCAGCCGCGGTCGGCAGCGCCGGGGGGTCCGAGCCTCCCCCGCGGGGGAGGGCAGGGCACGGCGGCGGCCGAGCCTTCCTCCTCCTCCTCCTCTGCCGCCGCCGCCGCTCTCGCTCACTCGCTCCCCCCCAAAATTCACAGCGGACTGGTCTCCATCGCCATGGTGACAGCTGGGCCGAGCCCCACGACAGCTCGTCTAGACGGTGTGACAGGGTTTGGCGTGAGACCGGAGCGCGAGAATAAAACCTTCCTTTATAGCCGGGCGCGCCGGGCGAAGGGGCGGGAGGAGGGTCACGGCGCCGGGGCGCTCGAGCGGCCCCTGCGCGGGCACGGCCGGGACACAGGGCTCAGGCGGCGGCGGGCGGCGGCAGCGCCCGCGGCCCGGCCGGGGTCCTCCTCATGGCGAGAGGCGGGGGGGGGCCGCGGGCCCTCGGGGCATCCTCGGCGTGATGAGGCTGGGGGGCTGGAGGGTGTCCCCGGCAGCGGCGAGGCGGCGCGTCCCGATTCCCTGGCGGCTCCTCGGCGGGTACGGGCAGGGTCGGACTCGGCCGTCCCTCAGCGGCACCGGCGACCCATGCTGCTGCCGGTGCAACGAGGACCCGGTCGTCCCCACCGCGCTCAGCGCATCCAGCCGCGGCTCCGCTCCGTGCCCTGCGCTGCCTGCTCGGCTCGGTGCAGCCCGGCTCGGTGTCGCCCGGTGTCGCAGCGTACCGTCGCTGCCTCCCGCCCGCCGCGCTCTGCCGCGCCGCCGCTGCCGCCCAAGTTAAATACGCGCCCGGCGCGCGGCTGCCCCGCCCCCCCGTCACTTTCACCGCGCGCTGAGTGACAGCCCGGTCCTACCGCTACCCCCCGGACCCGCCCACCTCCCTCCGCGGAGCCGCGTCCCACCTGCGGTCCCGGGCCCCGGGCTCGCCGGTAGCCGTCACGCCAGCAGCGGGCACGGTACGGGGCTGGAGGCGATGGCCCCGGCGCAGCGGGGCACCGCACCAGCCTGGGGTCCGGGAACCGCACGGACTCCCAGGGAGCGGGACCCTCACTCTGCCTCTGCCTTCCACAGCTGCTTTGCTGCCCCATGTCTGCTCCTCCACAAGAGCCCAGCCGCCATCAGATCACCTTCCAGCTTTACGCAGAGCTTTAGTAGAATAGGGTGCCATGTCCTTAGAGCCCCTCTGGGACCGCACACCGGGGTGGGACCACTCCAGCATCAGCATCTCAGCACCCTCTGCAAGGGAGCCTGCAGCTTTCCAGGATGTAGTTGTTTTCGTTTCGGTAGTGGTGGCATCACTCTCACTCTGGAGGGTGTCCCTGCATCCCTCGGTGCAACACGGTGGGATAACCCGCCAGGTTAAAACACTGGCTCTTCCTTCACCTCCTTCTCAGCTGTGTGGGGCTACATCTTCTTTTTGGAGAGGAGCTGGACCCACAACCTTTGAAGCATAGAGACTGCTAGCCTGGTATGTGTCAACAGTGCAAAACCCCAAACCCTCCTCACCTCCTTTACCTCCACATTGCTGAGCACTGAGCTCACACTTGAACTATATCCAGAAATTGGACACACAGCTGGTTCCTCCAGGCTGACAGTGTGTAAGAGCATTCCTGCCCATGCCAGTCACTCCCTCCCAAAGCCATGAGATAACCAGTTACCCACTGGAGCCAAGGCAGGGTGCAGAGGGACTGAGGTGGATCATGGGGCCAGTTTCTCTCTGCAGTGTGCTTCTGACCTAGCAGTGAGGGGCTGCAGTGACAGGTCATCCCAGAGCATCCCTCTGGCACATGCTTGGGGTTGTACAGGGCTGGCTTCACTTACTAGAGTAAGTAACAGAGGATCTCCCCCGGCTTCTATCTCTTTATCATCCCAGAAATGCCAAATGTTGTGTTCAGACAGGAAACATAAACAAATCCCCCTAAAAGAGAGGCTGGACATCCAGCCCTGAGTCTTTATAGAGTCAGAGCATCTGCTGGACACTGGGGAGACAGAGCTGCTGCGCCAGTGCGGGAGTTGATCCCAGTGCATCCCAGTAATTTACTGTGTCTGGGGATTTAAATCTGTCTAGCCTTTCTTCCCTCATTCTGTGTTTCTGCTTTCATGATCCCAACTTGGTTTGCTGAACTTGGAGCTTTTCTTCACTCATTTGGCTCACACATACTCCACAATTAGACCCATGAAACTGTACTGTTTCCCAGTTTTTTCAGCATTAGCTCTCAACAATTTACAAAAGAGATGGATATTGCTATCCCCTGAAGCTGAATATTATCCATAAAATGTTCTCATTATCTGTTTTCTGACCCCAATGCACATGCAGTGCTTGAAGCGAAGGCAACCTGGATGTGCAAGATGTGCTCTGCCATCGCTCGCTGCTGGGTGGCAAAATGCAGCCCTCTCAGCAGTGTCAGACCCAAAGCAAACACAGAAATGAGAAGCAGCTCAGGGCAGAGACACCCAAGAGTCAGGAAGGGGGCGATTACTCAGCAAGATGTACTGCTGTTGGCACTGCTGCCTGAGTAAATCCTGGTGGGGTGATTAACATCTGACTGTAATTGTAATAATAAAATCCAACATGTATACAGCATTTTTCATCCTGAAGGATCCCAAAGCACTCAAGTAACTTGACTCCTTCGGTTGTCTCCTGGACTTTATAAACATGCTTCTTAATCACCCCACCCCAGGCGAAGATGTCTTTGCTCTGGCCACGCTCACCTTGCTTCAACAGATCCTCCATTGGAGAAGAGAGGCTCTCCAGGGTGGGCTGGAAAAGATTTCCCCTTCTGGAGGCAAGATTCCTGGAAAATGGTGCTTGGCATGTCCCAGGGTTAGCGAGGGGGAAGGCACTGATAGCTCCAGGGGGCTTGGAAGACTGCAGTGGGCTAACTGCTCTGCTCTTGTGCTAGCCACTGTGAAGCATTTCACTTGGTCTTCTTCTGAAATTCCCAAGGGGGAAAGGGGAAATGAAGACAAGCCACTAGGCAGGAAATTTAAGGCTTCATTCTGTCTGCAAGGTCCACCATGAGAGCCAAAGGCTTCCCTTCCCTTCCCTTCCCTTCCCTTCCCTTCCCTTCCCCTCCCGGACCAAGAGGCTGAGCAGTGCTATGCATTCTCATACACCTTCTCTCTTACTGCTCCCTGTGGGCACATAGCCCAGCTCCCAGTCTAGCCCTTAATAAGAGGATTTCAAGTTGGAAAGGGCATATATCCCATATAGAAAAGCCTTATCAAAATAATTCTATGTAAGAAGAAAGATGTGATGTTAAAGGCACTTTCTGAAAGGCTAAAGTGGTTATCAGATGCTTATTTTTGCTTCTTTTCCTTATCTGGCATCCCTTTGCCTGCTAAAGAAGACCTGGAAAATTTTGTGACAAAGTAAAAGGGCATTTTTAGTTCATGTTTGAAACTCTGTTTTCACTGGAAGGCTGTAAGCAGGTAAGCTCCAAGTAGCAGCAAAGCATCAGTGGTAGTCTCTTACCAACAAAGTTTTTAATCTGACAAAGTGTTTTATCTTTTAGCTTGTGTCAGACAACACTAATTGAACTCAAAGCCAGATGTAAAGATATCAAGCAAAACTCTGTTTGTTACAAAGTTGTTCCTATTCCTTCAGCTGTAGGCACAGAAGCTTCATATCCACACCTGAAACCTTAGAAATGTCTCTTGCCAAAAGCAGCACCACACTTGGGAAGATGAGACTGAGAGGAGAGAATTGAAGAGAGGGAGAGGAGAAGACAAAAAGAGAAGAAGAAAAGAGAAGAGAAAAATAGAAGAGGAGAACACAACTCCCAGCCAAATGTATTTTGTCTCTTTTGGTTGTATTTTTCATGCTGCTTTCTGTGTGTTTAAGTTTCCCAGGATCTCTTTATGCTTGAGAAGTAATGGTGATGGGCTGGCATGGCAAATATGAGGAAAGGCTTGGGTCTGACAAGACAAAAGCTCTGATTTTCACTTAAAGAACCAAAAAAACCCTCTGATGGTGCATCAGGTTTTCATTAGAGATATGTTTATTTTCCAGTAGAAATACATTACCCTGCTCTCGTCAGTGAGTCTAAAGGAGCAATTCTCAAAGTCTGCCACGGCAAGTGGCTGGCAGGGCTCCACGGGCAGCCTCGGCAGCAGCTCAGGGGCTGGCTGGCTCCTGCTGTCTGCTGTGAGCAGGACACATTCAGGGCCTGAGAGCAGCTGGCTGGCCCCAAATCCTGGTGAAGGTGACGGGGACAGCAAAGGCCACACAGCCACAGGGGCTGGTGGTCACTTGGCACCTCTGCACAATGTGTCTTTAACTGGCCAAATTCTCCCTGGAAAAAATGTCACCATAAGGGTCAGATGAACGGGACATGGACACACGGACACACAGAGTGTCCCTCATGTTCATCACAGAGCTACCGAAGTTTAATTTATGTAAATAGTTCAATAGTCCTGGTTTTAATGACGTTACTCACCAGCTCACATGTTTCTCTTCAGGAGAATGGGATGGGATGGGATGACATATGGGACGGCAAGAAGGTGGCCCCAGTCACCTTCTGCTAAAATCTATGTAGGTCTTGGACCTGCCCTGTTCACCCCCACTGTCTGCTCCTCAGCCTTGGGCCACCAGCCCCAGCGACTCCCCCTGGCTGCCCAGTGCTGTCCTTCCCCAGTGGAACCAGGAAGGAGCATCTGGCAAAGGTGTTCTCTGAAAGTTAAGCTAAAGTGTCCCACTGGAACCCTCCAGCCGTGCCTGGGAGGTCAACACACACCCTGTGCTGAGTTCAGATGTTCCAACAAGCTGATGGGGAAAAAAAATCACCCCTGAAGCTCCAAGGAGGAGATTATTTGGAGGTTAGGGAATTAACCCTAAAACTAACCCTCAGAAACAAATTTTCTCTGTATCAAGCAGGGTGGTTTTGCTATTCTGAGCTTTTTTAGCCCTTATCATGACACATTTTTCTGTTTTTCAAGCTTCTTGTGGCTTTCACTCTCTTGGCATCATGATTTTTAGCCCCATCCCTCTCTGCCTCACTCCTTTCCAGTGGTTACTATCCTTAGAAATGTTCAAAAGACATATGGATGTGGCACTTTGGGACATGGTCTAGTGGTGACCTTGGCAGTGCTGGGGTAATGGTTGGACTCGATTATCTTAGGGGGCTTTTCCAACCTAATGGAATCTATTATTCTATCCCTCGTGTCCGAACTTATTTATTGCCGCACACCAGGCCCAGTATCTCTGTGTTTTCTCTGGAGCTGTACCTTCCATTTCCCTTCAACTGCCTTGAGCTGATCCTTCAGCATTCGCACTGTGATTCCTGCTCTCTGCTGTGGCTGCAGCACCTGCATCTACCATCTGATGCCACTCTCTTCAATGCCCTATTTCCCTCTTGTCCCTGAGTTTTCTAAAATTATTCTACCAGTGCCAGTTAACAGTCAGCCCAATTTCTGGCACATTTTTAGTAGTGCCTGATGTTATAAATGCTTTTAAAAAACCTGCCCTATCACTATTACAAGGGAAGAAGTCTAAGGTGGTAGTTTCCTCCCTCCTCTCTTAGAGCTTGGAGTTGGTTACATCCAATTTACTATGGGCTATAGCCTGGACAACTGGGAGAGGTGATGCCCAAGCTGTTGGAGAAGGCTGCTCTGAGCTAAAGGTTTGGTTGGTCTCAACCCATTCCTAGTGATTACAGCACTCATCAGCCACTGGGCCATATTGACCAGGCTGGTGCCTGCATACCAGGCAAGCAGGAAGCAGGAGATTGTTCCCCTGCAGCCATCAGCAGGTTTGCTGTCATTCACACTGTGAGTATTCACACACATCAGTCGTCCTGGTCCAGTGCTTGTGGGAAGGAGATCTCACCCTCCAACAAGGGAATCTGCAGAAGGAAAGTCCCTGGTAGGGGCAGCAGTTTGATCTTCCTACCCTCCCTGAGCCTAAAGCACCCACCACATACCCTGAGGGCTTGGAAAAAGTTGGGATATCAGGATGGATCCCTCTAAAACTCTGCAGGGTGAGCTCTCCTCTCCCAGGGGACCTGGAGGAACACTGCTCAGTGCAGAGACCAGGAATGATCACTGGACATCGACCAACATTAAAAAACAACAGCGTGGAGCTCTGAGGTTTCTACTCGCTTGGCATACATCTGTCACCACATGTGTTGACACAGAGCAATGCTGCCACGTCATGTTGTACGTGGCAGTTGCTGTCAACACCAGTTCAGGGCAGAGAGAACTGCTCAGGGCAGCGGTTTTTTGAAAAATAGCTGAATAAGCTGAATAAAGGGCTGGACCAAGCCTTTGGGACACAGCCTGCCACTAAAGGTGGCCATGCTGGGGAGCACTCTGGCTCAGGGGCTCCTGAGACACAGCCCAGGGAGAATGTGTGTAAACCAAAGACAAATGACCAGCCCCAGGCCAACCTGGTGACAAAAAGTTTGCGACCCTTTCCTTCCTGCTTGGACAAGCCTTTTGGAATACAGGGAGACCTGGTGGCCAGTGCTGGGAACTCTTGCCAGGCAGATGAATAGAATCACAGAATCATTAAGGTTGGAAAAAACCTCTAAGATCATTGAGTTCAGCTGTTAACCTGGCACTTCCAGGTCCACTGACAAGCCACAGCCCTGCACAGCACATCCAGCCATTGCCCAACTCAAATGAGAATCTATAAGGACCCTCCTCCAACAGCAGCTGGACCGAAGATCCAGCTACAGCCCATCCCCAGCCCACTTCCCATCCAAACAGCTGTCCCACAGAAAATGCTGCTGAAGGACACAGCGCTTTCTTTCCACTGCCTCTTCTCACCTGTCGTCAGTGCTAGCTGAAGCTCTCCCTCCTGCAGGCCTCTGGCAGGTTGGTCTCAGCCTGCCCTTGATCCCTTCTCCAAACCACTGCTCCAGGCTCCCTCCTGGGTGCAGGTCCATCTTCCATCACAGGGATCCCATCCCAGCCAGTTTGAGGCCGAAGGAGCACCAACAACAATGGTCCCAAGGACACCAGGCTGTGGCTGTAGCCAATGTGGGACGGAGAGCAGGGCTGTGACTGGTGTGTACTGGAAGGACCTCAGGAAGCTCCAGCTCAGCTGACAGCAAGGACAGGACACAAAGGGAACATCCAGAGGTTCAGTCACCTGTATTCAACCCTACTGCCCTTGCACCACCTGGTGCACTGCTACCCGGGACACCTTGTACTGAGGTTCCGTGGCACCTGGGTGACCTGCCACGCTTCACCTGCCTCTGCAACTGCAACTGCATCTGCTCCCCAGTCTGGCACACCAAGCACACCCCATCTTCCCCTGGCAAAAGGGCTGTGTCTTGAGAGTTGCACTGGAGGCAAATGTGCGTGGGCAAATTTTTTACAGCTTTTTTTTTCCTCTTAAAGGCTTTTTTTTAACCTTTAAGGAATTTTTTATCTTTGATTTTTTTCTTCTTCAAATATTGTCCTGGTGGGTGACCTCAAAAGGCAGAGAGGCATTCTGATGACCATGCTGGGGTGCTGCCTGTGGGACTGCCTTGCCAGCTGACACGCTGGGTGACGTGTGCCCCTTGCTCCAGGACATTGTGGGGTCTCAGAGCACCTGGCTCCAAGCTCACACACATCCACAACCTTTGCTGGGTTTTTCCTACAGTGCCACTCCAACCTACTCACTAGCTTTGGGAAGCTACATCCCAGAGATTCTCCCAAGGAGAGGCATCTCCTCCTTCCAGCACTGCTCCCCTCCACCATCAAAGCATCAAAGAAGGGAAGGGCTAGGAGGGTCTGACAGTTTAAATCACCAGGAGTTAGGGAACCTCAGTGACTTTGAAGAGCTGGGCCCAGTGCCCATTAAACCAAAGTCTGTGGAGGCCAGAACAATCCTAGGAGAGTGTATTCAGGGGTTAATACTGCAAATCCTGGTGCCTCTCCTGTACAAGGGACAAAGGTCAGTTCTGGGGTACCTGGGTTTGCTTCCTCCTATTTCACGTAGCTCCAGTGGGACATTTCTCATTGCAGTGACATGGGTCCCTGCCTAGGAGAAGCTAATGGAAAGCAGCAGGAGGCATGAGCTGACACAGGATGGAAAACAGGATCCTGTGTCAGCATGTGGCCTCATGCTGTCCCTGAGGAGGTCACTTTTCATAGAATCATGGAATCTCCTGACTTGGAAGGGGCCCACAAGAATCATGGAGTCCAGCTCCTGGCCCTGCATAGACACCCCAACAATCCCACCCTGGCATCCCTGAGATCATTGTCCAAACGCTCCTGGAGCTCTGGCAGCCTCGGGGCAGTGCCCATTCCCTGGGGAGCCTGGGCAGTGCCAGCACCCTCTGGGGGAAGGAACTTTTCCTGATATCCAGTCATGTCTCCCTCTGGTCCATTCCTTCTGCTTCACAATGCCAGCAGAGTCAACTCCATGCTAGCAGCCAAAGGGAAAATTCCTTTTATGTTTAAATCCCAGGGAAGTTGGCTGTGCCTCTGAGAGTGATTAGCACTGAGCCACCTCATCCCTCAACAAAACGCATCCCAAAGCCAGGCGGGGCAGAGCAGGTCTGCTGGTGTTCAGGAGATTCTTCTCATGGAAGAGATTTCTTTTCACCCTTTTCACAGTCTAAGGAGGGAAGCTGGTACCAACCCGGAGCATCCTCTGCAGCCCAGTGCTGGGGGTCACACCAGCTCTGAGTAGTCTCCTCCCTTTTGTTTTCTCCCACAGCCTTGTTCCCAGACAAGGAACAGGAATCTTGCCTGTTGCAGATGGTTCATCTGGAATTTTTTCCTTCAGTCTGAAAATTCAATTTATTTCAGCTACAGGAGACAAGGTTATACATTTGACAAGGATCATTCTAACTCAAGACACAGAGCAGCATCCCAGTTTTTCTGTGTGCAGGCTGGAAGTCCTGCTACCTGCTTCAAAATCTGTGGGAACAACAGCTTTCCAGCTTTCCTTGGGCTTTGGTCAAATCCCTGGGGGAGTTTATATTGCACCCATGCAGCCTCCTCTCAGCTGTGTTCTGCCACTCTATTTGTTTTCCCTTGATTCAGCTCCAGCTTTACTTGTTGTCATGGTTTAACGAGCACATTTGTCAGTGAGATGCTGTGGAGATGTAGGAAGATAAACACAGAGTCAGGTGACTCAGGGACCTGGCAGGAAGGGAGCTGGCACAGCCAGGGGGTGGGTGCCAAATCCTCCCTAAATTCCTGTTTGAGAAGTTCTGCCTGTGAATAACAATTCAATGCAATAACATCATCTCTGACTGGTTCTAGCTGTCCCTTAGAGCCTGAGGAGCGCGACACCCGGAGAAGAGCAGCTGTTGTGGGGCAGGGAATGAGCATCCCGGAGCATGGCTTGCAGGACCAGCAGCAAATCCCAGTGTCCACCAAGTGCTCCTCATCCCAAGACTTCTCCAGATAAGATGGCTTGGATGGGAGCTCCAGCTCCGCAGTCAGGACCCGTTGACAAGGCAGTGGTCAGGGCTTGGGCTGTACCTTGGGTGCTGCTGCCTGAGCTGGGCTTTGTCGTCCTCCCCTGGGACAGCCGGCATGGCTCACAAGGCCAGAACCTGAGAAGGCATTTGCATTTTAGCCCAGATTTTCCCAGTTAATCAGGACCCTTCAGTCTAGTCGCTTGCTTATTTTTTTAAAGCAATGAAAGAGATTTCCCAAATCCAGGCAGCTCTAAGATTACACACAGGCAGAGACACCATCAGTCTCTGTCAGTCATTCGCTCTGGCTGCAAAGTTGGCGGCAAAGGAGTTCAATTGCAGGAGCAGTGGAGCTGAGCCTGGCTTCAGGCCTTGGTGGGTGTGTGGAGCTGCTGCTCTGCCCTGTGACATCTCACTCCCCCTCAGCCCATGCAAATGCAAAAGATGCTGATTCGCATCCAGAAGCTCGTGGGTCCTTGACACGATCTTTTTCCTGATGGACATTTCAGAGGGCATCGGGAAAGAAGGAGCAGAGGGAGGGAATAACATGAGAAGGAACGACATCAAGCTGGGGAGAGCTGTGAAATGTCTGCTTCAATGTGAGAATGGGCTCTACAGTGCCTTCCCACTCAGGAGAGAAATCCCTTCTGTTCATACCACCCTGAATGGGCTCTCCATGGGCTGTGGAGTCTCCCATGAGAAACAGTGAGCTTTTCACTAAACACTGCATCATCTCCCTCAGAGCCCTCTGAGACTGGGAGTCTCACCTAGGGACAGACACTGTCAGGCAGAGAGGACAGTGCCTGCCTGTAGGGTGGCCAGAGGAGGGAAGCCCCAGCACTGACTGGTTCCTGGTGAGTTCCTTGGCAGGCAGAGCTTCCTCTGCACCCCCTGTTTCAGCAAGCAATGGGAGTGACTCTTGTTCAGCCCCTGCACATGGAGCCAGCCACTGTGGGATGCCATGGGGGCCAGGACAGGTGCCACAGGAGAGGGAACACAAGCGCTGATTGCAAGAGGCTGGAAGTGAACTGGGGAGGAACAACTGCACCTGTAGCTTTGAAACTGGGCTCTCCCTTGGTATCTGCATGGAGTCCCCAGCTCTGCTTCCCCAACTGGTCAGGAACTGAGGAAACTATTTCCTTAATTTGATCTAAACTCAGGACAAGTCTTGATTGCCTGAACCTTCATTTAACAACAACAACAAAAAAGCAATATAATATTCCTGTAAAAATTGGATTCAGCATTGTCTAGACTTTCCTGCTCCAGCATCTGGCCCCCTACAGGGAATATGATTTGGAGAGTGGAGTTGAGGAAGGGGTATGAAAAGTGACGCTTTGCAGCATATGGCATCTGAGGGCTTGGAAGGCAGGGTGATGAAGACAGAGAGGATGTGAGTTCCTTGCCGGAGAAGAGTGGGGAAGACAGCACTTGCTGCAGGAGCACATCCTGCCCGTCTCTCCATGCTGATACACAGCCCAGACTTGAAGCTGCTCCAGATCACAGCAGGAGGTTGGCAGTTTTATTCCAGTGAGGAGTCATCTATTGACGTTCTGCACTAAAGGACATTCCTTGTTATTCAAGCCAACTTCCATTAACCAAGCCATACTTACGGTCCTTCCTCTCAGTGCTTTCAGACATCCACAGTCCTCGTCCCATCCCGTTCTGGTCACCACCAGGGTTCCTGCTGTGTTCTTGCACTCTTGACTCCTGCACCAAGCCAGAAGCAATAGTAGCACAAGTAAGAGACAACATAAACCTGATGCTTGCTCCCATGCCAGGAGCACTGAGTGGACCTGGCTAGAGACCGGCCGTATTGGAGCTGGCTGGAGCCAAGCTTTGTGGGTGTGTTGAATGGGATAATCTACTAAAATTAAGTATCTTATTCTGTAGCTCATCACCTTGTCTGTCTCATTTTGTAACTCTTCATCTCAGCTGGGAGGATTTGGACACTGGCTATCCAAGCAGCACTATTTGAATGTTGACATGTCCCCTCGGCTCACGAGAGACTACAGTTAGATACACCAGCAGAGATGTCAAAGAGAAATGTTTACATCTGTGCTAATCACAGAATCACTTCCAACCCAGACTGGCTTGGGCTGCAAGGAACCTTAAAACTCATCTTGTCCCATCTCCTGTTACAGACATGGACACCTTCCACTATCCCAGGTTGCTCCAAGCCTGCATCCAACCTGATGAACGCTTCCAGGGATGGGGCAGCTACAGCTTCTCTGATTCTCAGCTTTCAACAATCGATCTCATATGAACACATGCACTGTCTGGCAGACCCAAAGCAACCACCTGGACCAGACTGTCACCAATGGCAGAACAAGCCCTGAGGGTACACATTGCTGCCCTCTTCCAGGCAGCCCTACTCCAGGGAAACACAGCAGTACACACTCCAGCTTTTGCTGCTACACTCTGCTCAGCTCCAGCTCAGCCACAGCCTGTCTGCCTGTCTTGTTTCTGTGATCCTGCTTTGCCTCAAGGCCTCACTCCAGTGTCACACACCCACTGACTCTTTGCCCCAAGTTTCCCATCTCCAACAGCTAACACAAGCTGCCCCAGGAGCCTTAGTGCCCACAAAACTCTTGATTTCACTCTCCTAGACTCCATACAGGTCTCCCAGGTCCACTCTCTGCTGCAGCAGGCTGGCAAGGAGTGTCACCCAGCCCAGACCCTCCATTGGCATTGGGCACAAGTATCCTGTTTGCTTTCAGCTTGAGGGAAGCTTCATGCCACTCCCAAGAGATTGGCATAAAGCTGTGCCACGGGAGGTGTAGGTTGGAGATCAGGAAAGGTTCTGTCCCAGAGGGTGCTGGCACTGCCCAGGCCCCCCAGGGAATGGGCACAGCCCTGAGGCTGCCGGAGCTCCAAGAATGTTTGGACAACGATCTCAGGGATGCCCAGGGTGGGATTGTTGGGGTGCCTGTGCAGGGACGGGCTGGACTCAGTGATCCTTGATTGGGTCCCTTCAGAACCTAGAGATTCTGTGATTCTGTAACTCCCCATGTGTTCCACCGAGGTCAGCCCTGGCTGCCTGCCTGGCTGCCTGCCTCCAAAGACTCCTCCAGTTAAAAGGGTGCCAGTCACAGGAGTCCCAGCATTTTGCTGACTCATTTCCAGTGGAATCAGGAAGCTGGAGTTACAGGGAGAAGTTATGAATGAAAGGAGCTGGCGCTGGGTTCCATGCAGACCAAGGGCATTACTATCCTACGCGACGTGTAATTAAATTGTGGAGCTCATGGCCACAGGATGTCACGTGGGCTAAAAATACACATGGCTTTGAAATGAGATTAGACAAATTCACTGAGGGCAGGCTCGTGGTGGCTGTTACATGCATACCACTCCTGGCTCAGGAAGTTGCTAAGGCATCAATTGCTGGAAAACGGAAGGGCATCACAAGGGCAGATCTTTTGCCTCTATCTGCCTGCAATTTGTCACCATCGCTGGCTGGGACAGGGCTACCTTGGCAGACCCAGCCCACACTGCTGCTCTCCCTGTGCAAAGAATGGCAGTGGCAGTTTTGGGGATCCTTGCACTCTGCCTGGTCCCATCTGTGTGCTCTCCTCCATTGCTTCAGAGCTGCCTCACCCAAACCTCTGAAACCAGAGCTCAAACCTCTCCTGTTGCACACAACCACCCAAAGATGTGCTGCTGCTGCTTCGAGGTGAGCAGTTCCTGGCCCTCTGTGCCCTGATAAAATCATAAGCCCATTAACCCTTTAGGCTTGTCCAGTCTTTACACTCTGGGGAGTTCTTGCGATGGATGGGCACCAAGTCAAATTGACTGCCCCACTGAAACTGGAACTGATGGCCATGTGCTCTTCCCAAATCCCAGAGCCAAAATCTGTCTCTGTCTCTGCAGGCCTTGGGGTGCTGCTGGTGTAGAACCGATCCTTGTGCTCTGTCAATGCCTGGTTGAGACCACATCCCATCCTGGCAGGTTCCCAGGGCAGGTGATCCAGAAGTGCTGTGGGGCTGACAGCAGAGTTCTGGTCCCGGCAGTGGGAAGCCACCTCACACCACACTGTGTGCCCCAGCTCACGCTGCTGCTCTTCTCCATCCCCACTAGGCACAGTCTTTGCACACTCCAGGGATTTGTCCAGGCTCTCTCATCTCTCTTCCTTGGTACTCTATCCTTTTTCCTACACTGCAAAGATTTTTCACGTCCGCTGGACTGCAGTTGGTCAGTTTCAGGCATCTTGCCCTGCTGTCAGTTCTTTTGGCTGGAGTCTCCACTCTTGATGCCTTCTTCTCTGTGTCCCTGCAGCATCCCTTGGTCCCTGCAGCATCCCTGTCCTTGGACAGAGACACTGGAACATGTCCAGGGAAAGGAGCTGAGGAAGTGGCTGCTGCACGAGAAGTGGCTGAGGGAGCTGGAGGGGGGGCTCAGCCTGGAGAAAAGGAGGCTCAGAGGGGACCTTGTGGCTCTGCACAACTCCTGACAGGAGGGGACAGCCGGGGGGGTTGGGCTCTGCTCCCAGGGAACAGGGACAGGAGGAGAGGGAACGGCCTCAAGCTGTGCCAGAGTAGATTTAGATTGAATAATAGGAAAAATTTCCTCACTGGAAATTTGGCCAGGCATTGGAACAGGCTGCCTAGGAGAGTGGTGGACTCACAATTCCTGGAATTGTTCAAAGAATTATGTGGATATGGGACGTGGGGACAGGGTCAGTGGTGGCCTTGGCAGTGGTCGGGTTAATGGTTGGACTCAGAGGTCTTAGAGGACTTTTCCAGCCTTAGTGATTCTGCAATTCTGAGAAGGAGTCCACAATTAAGGCCCATGCTATCATGCCTTGTCAATATATCCATCCTTCCACGATCCAGATCTGCCCTGGTGTCTCAGTCTCTTTTGCTTACCTGGCTGTACCCTGCAGCCTGAGCCCTGTGATTGTGCCTGTGGTCTGGCTTAGAATGCTGGGCAGGGAGCATGGAAATGCTGGGCTGGCCATGGTGCCATGCATGTGGACAGGCTGATGCAGGGGTGGGGCAGCGTGCAGCCTCCTCTTCCAGGAGTTTCCTTCACCCTCCCTGGCACAGGCATGAAGGGCTGGATTCTCTATGGAAAGTGAAGGAATAAAATTCTGATAAAGACTTCGACTTTGGGATTTGTTTTTGGTTTTTGATAGATCATGAGGAAAAAAAGAAGATAAAAAAAATAGTAAGACACTCTCTTGAGGAAAATCTTGGAGCAGATGAGGAAGAAACCATGGGGAAAATACTGTTTCTTTGTATAAAACAGGAGAAAGGACACGATCATGGCAAATCTGAATTTGTGTGGGTTATTTTGGAGACATGAAATGTCACCTGAAAGAGAGGGTGGTTAGAGAGGTGTGGCTTGAGAGTATTTGTGAAACACCCAGTACTGAAGTAACTGAGGAAAGACACAAGTGACTGGATGGCCTCATGTGCTCACAGGCTTGTGCTCCAGTACTGCCCCAACAACTCTGCCTGAAAACAGTCAGCCTGAACATAGGGAGGACACAGCAGCTGCATGAAAGTGTTTGAAGCAGGAAGGGTGTAGGTGGTGTAAGCACAGGAGCAGCACTGGCAACTTGCAGTGAATCTGGGACTGGTCCCTGCTCTACAAACCTGGCTTGTACATGCCAGGTAGGTGGCCAAGCCTTAGGGACTGAGCTGAATGCAGTTGAGCACATCAGCTGGCACCTCCCCTCCCTGCCCCCTGCCCAGAGGCAGCACAGGCAGCCTAGATTCTGGGAAGCCTTTAGCTGGAGGGAAGCAGGAGCACAGCAGCTGGAGCAGCCAGTGACCCTGACAGAGAGTGAGGGCAGAAGACTCACAGCCATTCCTGGGTTCCCTGCTCTTCTCTTTGGAGCAAGGTTCACCCACGTTATTTTGAGGTGGGAGAGATAAGTCTGCAGCACGCAAGGGACAAGAGAGCAGTGCCAAAGCTGTAGTAAGAAAGCAGGGGCTGGGATGGGAGCAGGGCCATGCAGATACACCCATGGCTCAGGGACATCTCTGACTCTGGATGCTGCTGGGACAGGTGAGCATTACAGGGGCCTTAGTTGCATGATCAGATCAGATGGAGGTCAGGAAAAGTGGCTAACACTTTTTGTGCTTTTCTTCTTCCCTTTCACTCTTTAGTTGCCCACTTTTTATTTTTCCCTTTACAAAGGAGTAACTTTTAATTCACTTCTTAAAAACCTAGATTTTCTGTTTGCTCACCTCCTCTACAAACGTTTCTGCGACTCTGCTCATCCCTCTTCTGCCTCATCTCCATCCTGCCTCTCCCCATTACATGCTTCCCCCTCCTCCCTCACCCGCTCCAGGCCCAGCGTACCCGCCCCTGCCCCCTTCCCAGGCCCGGAGGTACAAATGATTAGATTTTCAGCCCAATTAAGGCAGTCTGTCTCCTGGCTGGGACAGAAAAGGTTGGCTCTGGAAGGTGGGAAACAAGCTTTGACAGGTCCTGGCGTCCCCAGCGCCCTCCGATGGCTCTGCCCGCTGGGCCCCTTTGTGCTGCTCCAGGAGCGGGACCAGGGCTCAGCTGGGGGCCGGGGGTCTCCTCTGCCCCTCCTCTTCTCCAGGCCAGCAAAAAGAATAGCTAATTAAGAGGTCTAAACGCAGGCGAAGCTAATTCCCTATTCAGAGCTCTGAGGGGCAGCGGGGAGGGAGGGGAAGGCGGCAGGCGGTGAGCTGGGGAGCGTGGCAGCATCTTCTGTAAGAACGGGGAGCCGGGGCAGGGTTAACCCTCTCCTCTCTGCCCTCTGGAGGGATGAGCCGGGCCAGACCCGTGGTTCCATGTCCCCTGGTCCCCTGCAGCAGGGATGCCCAGCCACCAGTGCTGCTGCTGCTGCTGCCTCGACCCAGGGTCGGCTCCATCCCAGACAGGCTCTCTGAGAAGATCTGCCACAACTTTTCCACCCCTGTTTCCCTTCCTTACCACACACAGGCAGTATCAAGGGCCTCGCTGGTGCCCAGCAGCACTGTGTCCCCCTGTGCTTCCTTGCACAGCTGCTCCGTCCCTGTCCCAGTGCTGTGTCTGTGAGCCCCCTGCTACCTGTTATGGTCCAAGCCTTGAGCCGTAAGCCACCTCCCAAGGCAGCTGGGGCCAGGCCTGAAGAGCTCAGCCACCTGCTTGTCACTGGATCCTGGAATGCAGGGTTCAGTCCCGTGGGATGCTGCAATAGCCCGGGGAGGCTGCTCCTCACCTGCCCGGCACAGGAGGCTCCAGGCAGGGCACGCTGCCTTTGTCTGCTTCTCACAGCCTGGCCTGAGCCTGGCACAAGACCTCTCACCTGCAGGAAAAGGGTTGAAGATTCCCTGGAAGAGGAGCCAGGAATTCTGGCCAGCCCAAAAGGATGCCTCTGGGATTTACTTTGCTTTGGATAAAGGGAACCATGTCCACCCAGGTGACATCAAGGCGCACAAGGTGAAATGCAGCACTCCTGAGCGCCTGTGCAGGGAAGTCCATGAGTACTCCTGCAGGCAGGATACTTGCACAAACCATCCTGTCTCTCCAAAGCCAACTTCCCATCCAGCTCCAAGGCTGGACTGCTGAGCCGTGACCCAGGCACAGCATTAGGCAAAGCTGGGCACTGCTCCTGGGTCCCCATGTGAAGGGATGGGGCATGGAGAGGAGCAGGATTTCTCATAATGCTTAAAAAACTCTTCCAGAAGTCTGTCTCTTTGGGGTTCTTGTGGGAGCTGAGCTTCCTGGAGACTCAGGTCCTCATTGCATTAAGAGTGTCCCCAAGGTATGAGAGGAAATAGCAGGTAGTGATGTCTGCCTGCAGTGCCAGCCTCCTCCCTCCCTCCGGTTCCTGGAGAATTCGCATACCCTGGGCATGAACATGTCTGGGTTCACATTTGAGTGAGGACATCCCCGTTCCAGGTATCTCTGTCCTCAGCCACCTGACCTCCCACTCCAGAGGCTGGACGCTCACCAACTCTGGACCAGCAAAACTTTGGTCTATTCAGGACAGAGCAAGTTGCCAAGAAGCTGGTTAGGTATTCCCAAACTCCACCCACTTTTTCCATCTCTGCCATGCATGGCACACTCAGAAGCCCCTGGTTCTCCTTGGGCAGCCCAGGGCCCCCAGCCCGTTCATGAGGCATGGTGCAGTGGGGGATGCTGCTTCTGGGGCAGGACCGAGTGCTGCCCACTGAGCTGCTTCTCCCCAGGTACTGCCTGGAGCCAGGGACTGTGCACAGGCTCCTCCATGTCACCACTGCTGTGGGATACTGATGCCACCTGCATTGGATTGAGTCCCGTGGGTGATGGCAGGTGATGAATGGGCAGCCCCAGCCCATCCCAGAGGTTTGCTGTGGAGGGATGGGGGTGTCCAACAAAAATGAGCCTCCCACCATGAATCACTGCCCTGTTGAGAGTGATGAATGGTGCCAGTCAGCAATCCAAAAGCTTTTTGCTGCCAGAGAGCTGGGAACATTCAGGTCCAGGAAAATTCAGGCCAAACTGTGGTTAGGAGGAGACTGAAATCTCCAGAGCTTCTCAACCCTGCTTGGTAGAACCATCCTCCATCTCCCTGGCTCTGGGTCTCCAGAGGAGCTGGACGCAGCCACAGGCTGGTGCAGAAGGCATGAAGATTTGTTCCTAATGCTTTTCACCATCCTAAGACATGGTGGGAACAGGACTCTGCTCTGAGCAGCAGGCAGGGCTCCAGCAGCTGTTTCCATCACAAGCCTCCTTGTGCTTCCCAGCACCTTGATGCAGACTTTGCTTCTGTCTAGCTTTACTCTGCTCAAGGAAGGGTTTTCCCCATGAGTTTCCAGTAAATTCCTGGGGTATTCTATTAAAAAAAGCTTAACATGGTCTTGCCTTGCCTTCAAATGAAGCATGGATTGCTTCTCCTTTCTGAAAGAAGTCCTCGTTCCTAGAAGTGTCCAAGCCCAGGCTGGACAGGGCTTGGAGCAACCTGGGGTAGTGGAAGGTGTCCCTGCCCATGGCAGGGGGCTGGAAAGGTCCCTTCCTGCACAAACCATTCCAGAACTCAGTGATGACTCATTCCATGACCTGGGCAGTGTGGAGCCATCAGGTCTCACAGCACCATCCATCTTGGTTTGCTGTACCATGGGTTGGATTCACCGGCACTACCCACAATATGTGGACAATGCCCACACTGGGCCACATGCCCCACACACTCACCAATGGTAAATCTCCTTCAGCCAAAGGGTTGAGACAGAGAGAGTGTTGTGGGGGGAAACATAGGTCTCTTCTCTATTTTTCATTAAAACTGAATTATTTTCTTTAGAAGAAGCTCGAGGGAAAGCATCAAGAAAATCTGGAGAATTTCCATGAGGTTTTACAATGTCATGTCTTTTAAAGGGATTCCACAGAAAATATCATCAGCCAAGTGCCTCCATACTGTGGAGAGTTGGGGGAGATGGTTCAGGGTGATATTAAGTCTTGAAGTCTTTGGGTGACTTGACCTAAATAAGGGAGAGGAATTTAGAGAAGAAGAAATGCCAACCAACATCTCCAGCTCAAATTTCCCCAGTCCAACCAGGGAGTCCAGATGGCCAAGGCGAGCTGGGTACTCCCATCCCTGGCCAAAGGGTGCATCTGCTGAAGGGGATTGTGCAAGCTGGGGCACTGGGAGGGGATGCTCAGGGCCCCTCAGGAGAAGCAGCCCTCTTCCTGCTCGGGCTCTGTGGTGTGGCCATTTCCTTGGTCTGGGCCCCAATTAAAAGAGCCAAATGGAAATTGCCGGAGAGAAAGAGTGAAAGAAACAACATTTCCTGCCTGAGGAGATTAACTCTCCAAATTACGTGTGAACAGAGAGGGAGGCGAGAGGGGAAAAGGAAACCCAGTTTCCACCCCAATAAAAGCCAGTTCATTTAATAAAGGAGGAGCAAGCAGGGGGAAGGTGGCTGAAAGAAAATGAGGCTGGGGGGTGTGGAATTAGCTTTGTCAAACAAGGAGCTTTGCTGTCCCAGAACTACTTCTTTATTGTTCCAATTTTTCATGCTTACTTAGCTCTCAATGCTGCACAAGACAACAGCTCATTATTGGGGGGGGGGGGGCCAGGACAGGACTGACACGGCTGGGGGGGTACTGTGAAATGGAAGGAAAATAAAATTTTTTAAAAAGGAGCCCTTTTCCTGGGGCTTCAGCTTCTCCCCCACTGTGTGGAGCTGCAGACATTGTGGCTGGCAGGGGCAGAGCCAAGATGGGAAAAGTTTTCCACAACCTTTGGCACCAGCACTGGGACAGAAGCAGCTGACACTGAAATGCCATCTTATGGCCCAGTGAGGGGGAAGGAGAGGTGACTGAGGGTGACACAGGGGGCTCCCCCATATTCTTAATACTCCTGAAGCCTGTTGCAGTGGCTGCTGAGGGAAGAGGGGCTGAAACTGGGCCATGGCAGGCAGGACTGTGGGGACAAAGCCCCCTCTGCCCTGTGGCCAGGCTGCTGAGCCCTTGCAGATCAGCCAGCCAAGGCACATCTGTGGCATCACTGTCTTCTAAACAACATCTGCTCTGACTCTGGAAAGCGACTTCCAGCCTCCTCCCAGGCTCCTTGTTTGTTTTCTCCCCAGGATTTTCCTGATCAGATTGGCTTGGCTTACAAAGCCAAACTCACACCAGAAAGGCTATCAGGATGTTTGTGGGTAGGGAGGTTATGCTCCATATTAGTGATGCTGCCTTATAAAGCCCTGTTTGCATAGGGTCATAACTCTCCGAAAAATGCTCCCTTTTAGGATCAGACGCAGGGACAGCTCTAAGAGGCAGGCAGCACTGTACAGCTGATGCTTCCCACTGAGTCAACTCCCACCCCCCCATGAGATCAGCACTGGGGACAGGGCAAGCTGGAGGGCCCGCAGGGGACTGGGGGACATAGGAGCACAGATCATGGAGAAGAGCGATTGTGGCCAGGCTGGATGGTTTTCTGTGGTCCTTGGTAGAAACGCAGTAAACAAGGGTGCAGACTGACCTACCAGGTAACAACCATTCAGAGATGTCAGTCCCCAGAGGTGACAGCCACAGAGGTGCAGTTAGGGGCCCTCCTGGCCCACGAGGAGAACTGATAGCTCCAGTCAGGACTTGCTTGGCACCTGCAATGGAAGGAGGGATTACATTTTGTTTTCAAATGTTTTTTGATATTTGCTATCCACAGCTCAATCCATGAGGGGATGCCAAAGTACTCCTGTGTTGAAGCTGTTCATGAACACCAAGACCCAGCTGTGCTGTTGTCCCCAGTAAAATTTGTGGAAGGCTTCCACAGATGAAGATGTTGGACTTGGAGATTACTTGTACCCACATTCACATGCTAGAGGTTGAGTTACCATTTCTAAGTGGAAGATGGTCATCCCTTCCAAAGCAGAAGCCTCTGCAAATGGATGTTCTCCAAGAGCGGAGCCAAAATATTCCCCCATTTTCCCAGCCTGGTTGAGTTTTCCAGTTACTGGATGCAGCTCCCATTTGGGAAGCTGGAAGTCAGTGGGGTCTGTTCTGGAGGCAGGAGAAGTGAGGGTTCCTCAGGACACCCTTAATCTTCAAGGTGTTTCCCCTTCCCCAGGCACAGTCTGCTCAGGTGCACAGTGCCACCAGCCAAAGAGAAGTCACAGAGGGGGCACATTGCATTTGGTGCCCAGGGAACTTTCGTAGCCCAAGAAGCTCCTGATGCACTGGACCCAAATCCAGGTACTCTGGGTATGGCAGAGGGTGCACCTGAGCTGAGGACATCCCTGTGTCCCTTTGCTCTGTGACAAGGATTGGCGATGGCTGCCTGGTCCAGAGCGAGCCCTGCTCTCACAGCACTGTGATATGAATGCTGGAAACTTCTCAACTATTCGGAAACAGTTCCTTTTCTCCAAAATATTTGAGGCATGCCTCACTTAGAGAGTTGCATTCCATTCCTCTCACCATGGCAGTGGCCACATGTGGCAGCTTGGGCTGCAAGCCTGGGGAAAGCCCACCTGAGGGGGAGGCTGCAGCCCATGGATTGTAGTCCTGCTGTCACTGCTCTTCTGGAAGTGTCCCAGGTCTTTTCATGCTTGGGAATACTATCCCAGCACCCTCCCAAACCTCTGCAGCTGCAAAACCTTTTTTTGAGACAGGAGATGGAGGATAAAGTGGACAATGAATGCCACAGTGCCATGTGCTGGAGTACCCTGGGGGCCTTTTGCATTGATCCCTGAGCCTGTTTGGCTTGTGGCAGCAGCTGTGGGCAGGATGACAGTCCATGGGATAGATGAAACACAGTTAACGTTGGAGCTGGAGTTTTACCTGGCAGAGATTGGTTTGGCCTCTCTTACCTGCCTGCAGCAAGGCACAGCAGTGATGGGGGCAGGCTGGGCCTCTCTCAGCCCTTGCACCCAGTGCAGGGCAAAGGTTTTTGTGGGCAGCAGTCTCACTGTGTTCCCCCTGCGTGTGTCCTGCCTGCAGCCTTCACAACCTGTGAGGATGTCCCAGTTCCTGGAGGACATGGCTGGGCTGATGCTCGGCTGCTCCCAGCAGCAGGTGCTCAGTGGGACTGAAGCTCAACCCCTCATCAGGTGCTTTTCAAAGCAGGATGGACAGACAGACAGCTGACACCTTGCATCACTGCTCAAAACCTTGCAGGATGGTAATTCCAGCCTCTCCATGAAAAACTGTTTCTCTGAGAATTTCCCCTTCCCTGCTCAAGTGTGAGCTCCAGAGATGTACATCCACCTGGGGCACAGTTTGTGTTTGTCCCCATCTTCCTTGGGGACTGGCATCTTCTTTTCTTCACCCCCCTCTTCTCTGCACTCTCCTCCCTCATGTCTGCCTTCAAACAGTAAGGAACAAATTCCAGGGATTTTGCCTGGGGGCCCACGGAGCGGGGATGCGAGCTGGTCTCCATCTGACTGCGACTGAGTCTCTCCCCCTCACTGGAAATTGAAAGCAGAAGCTGTGGAGCAGTGACAAAAATCTGCATTATGTTATGGCAACTGGATTTCTTTCTTTTTTTTTTTAAGATTTTATAATACATAGTTTTGAAACTCTGCCAGTGATCATCATCAAAGCGAGACGAGCGCCTTGGAAATAACAATGGTGGTGTAGGGTGGGGAGCAGGGTGCCTGGGTATTGATGTGTAATCCTTTTTAAAGCCCATTCTAGAGACAGCATGGAAGACTTTTTTTTGTATTTTCCTGAAGTGCAGATACAATTTAGTCTGGTAAGGGCAGGCAGCAATGCCAGAGATCTAGATTAGGGTGCTGGATTGCATTAGAGCTGCAGAGCAGCCAACTCCCCCCCACACTGCCTCTGGCCCCAGGAGGGCAGGGAGTGGGCAGGGAGGAAGGGAGGGCAGGAAACACAGAAAGGTCCAAAACAGAAGCTCAGGAGAGACAAGGGAGAGGAGAGGGAGAGGAGAGGGGAGAGGGAGAGGGAGAGGGAGAGGGAGAGGGGAGGAATCTCCCTTCTCCTGGGATAGGTGTTGTACCTGTTTACCTGCCTTGCACACCCTCAAGAGAAAACTTTCCTTATGGATAACACATCAGAAAAAAAAATTGCAAGTGAATTGTTCATTTGCCAGGATGACAGCCCCGGAACAGACATTTTTTTNCCACTGAACTCCTCCTGCTGCACAGAATGAAGGGAATGACACAGCACAGCACATGTCTCACTGACAGCAAATGCTGAGAAACCCCACTTGCTCAGAGAGACAGCGTGTCAGGGGTGCTCAGGTGCTCCCCAGAGCCCGAGTCTCACTTAGAGTCTCACTTATGTTCTTCAGGCTTGAAAAGAAAGCAAGGCAAATCCCCAGAAATCATTCACAGTAATTTTCTCACAGAAGCCACATCAGAAGCACCTATCACTCAGTACAAACTCATGAGGATAAAGCTCATTATTTTGGCGTCTTTGCAACATGAGATCACCAGCCATGCCAGTCGCCCAGGTGAGGCACCTCATGGGAGATTGCTGACCAGGTGGGAAGAGGCCACAGTGCCATGGGACCATTTTGCATCACCTGCTGCTGCTCTGGAGTCCAGTGACCTACAAAGCCCTGGGCCCGCTCATGCTGACCCAGACATACTCATCCAGGCTGCCAGGTCTGGCTTATGCTCAACCTCTTCCAGGCTGGATCTTCAGAGGCTGTTCCTTGCAGCTGCCATGGTAAATCAGGCTGGAAGTCCTCCTCTGTGCCTTTACCAGCAGAGTCCAGCCCTCAGGCTCTCCTGTTCCTATCACTGAAGCAGGAGTTCCCACATCTCCATAGCCTTGTTTCCTTTCTGGAAGGACAGAAAAAATGCTTCGTCCCTCCAAGCGACTCACAGGAAGTCCCTGTCCCCAGTGAGCCCAGTGCCAAGCTCAGTGCTCCAGCTCACAGGGGGTGGCTCAGCTGCATCTCCCAGACTCAGATCTGGGAGCAGACCTCATCCTGTGCATGCCAGGGTGGAGCAGAGCTGGGGGAGGCAGGCAAAGAGCTGCAGCAGGTCCAGGGCAATGGCTGAAAGCTTCTGAGACTCTCAGGCCAGGCCTTTGGAAGATGACAGATCACCTGGGCTTGCTGCTGCTCTGTGCCCAGAGAATGTGAGTGAGGCCACCAGTGTGAAACCGTGTTCACCCAGCCCATTCTTGCCAGGATGTGAGAGGTTCATCTAAGCATACTCTGGCTATAAATCATAGAGCCGTGGCACTATTAAGGCTGGAAAAGCCCTCTGGGATCATTGAGTCCAACCATTACCCCAGCACTGCCAAGGCCACCACTAACCCATGTCCCCAAGTGCCACATCCACACAGCTTTTAAATCCTTTCAGGGATGAGGACTCAACCACTGTCCTGGGCAGCTGTGCTAGTGCCTGACCATCCTTTCTGTGAAGAAATTTCCCTGATGTCTAATCTAAACCTTCCCTTGCACAGCTTGAGGCTGTTTCCTCTTGTCCTGTCCCTGTTCCCTGGGAGCAGAGCCCGACCCACTGCCCCCCCCGCCCACCGGCTGTCCCCTCCTGTCAGGAGTTGTGGAGAGCCAGAAGGCCGCCCTGAGCCTCCTTTTCTCCGGGCTGAGCCCCCCAGCTTCCTCAGCTGTTCCTTATCAGACTTGTGCTCCAGCCCCTTCCCCAGCTCTGTTCCCTTCCCTGGACCATGCACATTAAGCCTGGATCAGCTCCTCCACACTGCACATGCAGTGGCACTTTCAGGTGCCCTCTGTCTTTTCCTTCCAGATCACCTAACAGCAACTGCTCAATTCCCTCACACCATGGAGAATTGCACTGCCCATCAGAAACTGTAAATCTTTAAATTCCAGCCCAGCTCGTTAGAAGTGCCCGATGGCAGCAGCTCGGTGCTTCCCAGCTAAGGAGATAGCCCGCCAGCTAACGATGGGCTGATAATTAAGTCCAGTGCTTTTCAAGATCAGCTTCCCCTACCAGTTAATCCCAACAGCAAATAACGCTGATTGACTTTGCCTTTACGGCCTTGGTCTGTAAATGCAGGACTGCTCTGTTCCAAGAGCTCCCTGCCATCCTTTAACGAGGGCTCCCACTGCACCCCGGGGTCTGCCTGGGCGGGGAGTAGGTGCAAAATGTCTCAGTGAGGTGCGAGCTCAGCTGGGGTTGGGCCACCCCCTCACAAGGTGCCCGGTGGGGGAGCAGCCCCAGCTCACCATGTGGGTGCAAAGTGTGAGTGTTTTGGGGTGGCCCAGGAAGGCAGACCCAGGGCGGAAGACCAGAAAGCCTCCAGCTTGTGTCCTGCTCTCCATGGGGCAGCCTGGGTTTCTAGAGGCAGCAAGCACTGATGGGAGAGACTGGCCAGGGGAGCAATTCAGCTCCTGCCACCCTGCCCTGCTCCTTCTGCAGTGGGCACCACTGAGCTGCGGAGGCAGGAGAGGCAAGAGAGGAGCATTGTGAGGCTCATTGCCAGTGTGTCCCAGACAGAGTGCCATGCCAGGGCTGAATTGCCAAGGACAGATCCAGACAAAACCCATAGAATCACAGAATATCCTGATTTGGAACGGACCCACCCTGGGCATCCCTGAGATCATTGTCCAAACACTCCTGGAGCTCTGGCAGCCCCAGGGCTGTGCCCATTCCCTGGGGAGCCTGGGCAGTGCCAGCACCCTCTGGGGGAAGAACCTTTCCTGATATCCAACCTAAACCTCCCCTGGCACAGCTCCAGCCATTCCCTGGGTCCTGTCCCTGGTCACAGAGCAGAGATTGGAGCTGTCCTTGTGCTGCCCCTCAGGAGAGAGCTCTGTTTGCCCCATCCCAGATCTGAGCTGTACACGCACTCACAGCTGGGGACCTCACTTCAGCTCTCTGGGCCTCCCATCCCTGGGTTGTGCAAGAGACTCTTTCCTTCCTCTGACTCCCCTGTGTGCCAGTTCTGGGCATCCTCTGCAGAGATGAAGGGTGATCTGAGCTGTGTCCCTGAGTCATTTATCTTCCCAATATTCTTCCTCCTGCCAGGCAGGGATGCTCGGTGCCTCCAAGAGGTGGTGAATGGCACATGCCAAGGTTCTCCCAGCACTGTGCAAGCTGCAGATCTCCAGCCTGGCAGAGCCCTGTCACTGCTCAGGGTGGACATCCCACGGCTGTTTCCACCACCACGTCAGGCAGCCCATGGCACCAAGGCCCTCTGGCCATGGGGCTGCGTGGCCAGGGAGGACAGAGTATGTGGGCACTTGGCCAGACTTTGCCCGTCCTTTTCCTGGACCTTCTCCTTGCATGGCTGTGCAGGCAAACTGCTTCAGCAAGGGGTTAAAAACCCACTCTGGTCTGAGTCACTGCGGAATGGGCACATTTTCTGGAGCCCTCCCACAGGCAAGCCTTGCTACATCCCCTGTTAGGATGACATGGAAGTATTTCTGGCTTCCTACTTCTGATGTGAGCCTGAATGGCCCTGTCATGCCTGCTTTGAGCAGTTCCCTGCCCTTGGCATGAGTTTCTGAGAGAGACCATGGGGTGGAAGTGTGGAGACGTGTCCTCAGCTTGACCCTGATGCCCACAGGAGATGGCCTTGGTCATTATCACTAAGCCCCTCATTATGTTGAGAGGATTATGTGTTCATGGCTTAGTATCAAGAGGAGTTTTGACCCAAAGACAGCCAAAGCCTGATCCCATCTTCCTGCCCCCAGTGAAGATGCCATGGCAAGTCAGGTGGGGAAAATGGGGAAAGCTACCAGCAATGGTAGCAGGTCTTTATGGATGGTCCCAGACACCCATGGCAAGAACAGGAATCCCTTTGCATTTGTGATTTCAGACCATTGTCCTTTTCACCTTTTCATTCATCTCATGTACATCCATCTTAACAACAGAACCCTAGGCTCTTGCCCACAGCAGATCCCAGCCCCACTGTCTTATTCCTTGCTTTGGGTGGATGAGAACAGTATCCTGAGACACCATGTGTCCCCATTATGCACAGCACAGCCCCACAACCAGCAGGGCCTCGATGGGTATGCGGGGGTCATTTGGCTCTGCCCTGTTAGTGGGGGCCTTTCACCACCCAGCATCTTCTGGAGGCAGACAGCACCAGCCACTTGTCCCGGCTCCAACCTTGGTGACCATTGTTCTCCTGGAGACACTTTCCACATTTGTATAGGACAGGGTGGGGACAAGAGTGCCCTCCACTGTGACCAGAGATGTGCTGTGCAAAAGCCGCAGGGTCAAACATGGAGGAGATCCCTGGCTGCCTTGAAAGGTTGTCCCTCTCCTTGGAGTTGTGGAGTACAGAAGAGGAGTGCTGTGACATTGTAGGACAGTTCTTGCCACCAGCTGCCTGCTGCTAGCTGCACCTGGGCGGGAGCCTGCCGGGGCACCAAGAAGCCCAGTTCCATTCCCTCCTCACTCTCTTTGTCCAAAATTAGGACTGGTTGGTATTGCTGGGTGCTCTGCTCTCAGGGGATGGTCTTTGTCCCAACACCTTGTAGGCACTGTCTCTCTGTTCAGCTGGGGGATGATGGGCCCATCCTGGCCAGCTTCTCCCTGTGAGCTGTCCATGGGGAACAGCCAAGGAAAGAACCAGACATTAAAAAGCCACTTTGCCTGTGCCTTGCAGGTGCCTTGCTGCGCCATGGCTGCCACCGAGGTGTGAGGAGGCATCGTGTCTGTGTCCTCTCCTCCTGCCTGTGGGGCAGAGAGTGCTTGCTGACATCCAGCCTCAGGATCCAGCCTTCTCCCTTCCCAGTCTGAGAAGGTGCCGGTACGATGTCTGTGGGATGCAAGCAGGATGGTCACCTCCTCCCTTCCACCCTCGGACAGCTCGGAGGCTCTCATGTCTCCGTGTGCCTGGGATGGCGCCCAGCCCCAGCTGCCTCCTGCCCTCCTTCTCCGCGGGTGCTGCGATGGAGGGTGCCGAGGAGGGGCCGAGCACACCCCCACACCCCTACACGCTCCTCTTCGAAAGGATCGGCCTCTCTTTAATGAAAAGCAACAGATGGGTATAGCTGGCAAGTGCGGACTTCCAGGGCGGGAGCGTTTAATGATGTCTTTAAACATTGTGAGCGTGTCTGTCTCTCATTCGTGTCCCTTCTGCTGTGCAGTGGGGACGCCTCTCCCCAGGCCGGTGCCTTGGGAAGAACCCTCTCGTCAGCGGGGCAGGTCACGGACATGAAAGCATGCCTGCGAGCCCCAGCTCCCACCTCCTAGGAGACGGACATCGCCTCCCAGCCCGGGGACAATGGCGGGGTCTGGTCCCCCCGCGTCGTCTCTAGGTGATGTCACATCGATCAGAGCAGCCGTGCTGAGGGGAGGGGAACAAACACGCACACACACAAAGGAGCCTGCTTTGAAGTCCTGCGAAGGAGCGTGCCTGCGCCTCCGGGCTGCTCGAACCTCCCAGCGCTCGGGCCGCGGCCGCGTGTGAACGGGGCCGGCACGGCACGGACAGCACGGGGATGCCCGTGGTGGCCGGGCTGGGCACCGGAGCCCCTCAGCATCCGATGTTCTCCCGGAATGCAAAGGGGATGGAGGCTTTAGTTCTGTACACTCACCACAGCCCGGCTCACCTCTGAGCTCTCGAGCTTCTTCTTCTCCCGGGGCTGTGAAAGCCAAGTCACCTTTCTGTGGCCCGAGGGATGTGCAGGGACCCTCAGCATAACCACACCAGCCATACTGGGTCTTGGGATTGGCACACAGGGATGCTACCAGCAGTGACAGGGATTCACCTGACCACCTAGAAACAGGGCTCCAGTTTTAAGCAGTAATTAACCACCGTTGGGTTTTGTGCATTTCTTTCCTGATGAACCAGTTTTCTCCACAACTGGTAGGCCTGGGAGATTATCCAGTGAAAACAGAAATGGTTGTTGCATCACAGAATCGCAGGATCACAGACTGACACAATGGGTCAGGTTGGAAGGGCCCACAGTGGCTCATCTGGTCCCACCTCCCTGCTTGAGCAGGGTCATCCCAGAGCACATGACACAGGATTGTGTCCAGATGGTTCTGGAATATCTCCAGTGATGGAGAGTCCACCCCCTCTCTGGGCAGCCTCTTCAGTGCTCGGTCAGTGCACAGGAAAGTTCTTCCTCATGTTCAGGTGGAACTTCCTGTGCATCAGCTTCTGCCTTTGCCTCTTGTGCAAGTGCCTGGCCCCTGCTCAGAGCCTTCCCTGCAGACAGGGACAGACAGGGAAGAGGGCCCCTCTCAGCCATCTCTTGAGGATGAACAGTTCCAGCTCCTCCAGCCTTTCCTTGTAAGAGCATCACATGGCACCAGGAGCTGGAGATTTGGTGGGAAAGCATCAACTGTGGGTGCTGCCTGTGCTGACTACTGCCATAACCAAGCCTGGTGTGTGATCAGCCTTCAGCAACTTGGGAAGAATACGGGAATATTAAAATGCTATGGACTATATGTGTCAGTGGCTGGTTTTCAGACCAGTATCAGACCTGATTTTCTCCCTGTCTGTGCAGAGCAGCAATTCCCACCCACAAAATGAATATGAAACACCCATCACCCTATACCACATCTGCCTTGTGCTCATTTCAAGCCAACACTGCTGCACTGTTGGCATTACTGGAGTCACCACAATCCTTCCAGCTGGCTACTGCAAGAGGAAAAACACATGAAATCCTCATGGGGCAGCTTGGACCAGACGTCTTGGTGCCCCAAAGCAGTGAGATGAGCTATGGTGCCTCAGAAAGCTGAGCAGAAGAGCAGTGAGGAGCTGCTTATGCCTGCAAGAGGAGCACATGGAGCAGGAGCAGTGACTGCAGACTAGATAAGCTCTCATGCATCGAGAGCCATGTCCCCAGTGCAGTCCAGTGCTGGTGAGCTTCAGAGCTCATCTCAGAGGCTGCACTTCCTCCTCAGAGATTAACTCACTGTTGATATAATTTTCACTCATTTTACACACCCACTAAATGCCACATCAGTGCCAACCACCCTGGTTTCCAACCTCCACCCAGAGTATAACTTCTGGCCTTGGTCACATCACAGCTGAATGAAGCAAAAGAATCTGTTGGCTCCAATTTTTAAAAAGTGAGTAATTGTTTTCAGCATCTTCTTTTTGATTAAAAAATTAGGGATCAACCCCAAAACACACAAGAAGAATTCAATTTTTAGAGTGGCGCACTTGTCATCTGGAAAAATGAGACAGAAGGCAGCTAAAAATAGTATTCTCCTGAACTTTGAAAATCTGTGCCCACTTGTGCTGGTTTTCTTCCGCTCCAGCCACACGCAAAGCCATCAAAACCTTTTCCTCCACTCCTCTGTTTGGGCACCAGTTTAATCACAGAGCCCAGGAGCAGCGTGTGCCAGCAGCTGCCAGGGGCCGGCAGCTGAGCCCTGCTGAGAAGCAGCCTCTTTGCAAACCCTGGCTGCACAGTTTGTTTGCAGTGTTAAACACCCATGAAAGTGGCAGTGGTATTTAAAAAGAAGGATGTTTCTTCATCTTCTGAAGAAAGTCCTGGTCTGGCCTGTGTTGTTGCAGAGGGTGCTTGCAAACCCTCAGGAGCTGGGCCAGGCTGCAGCAGCTCCTGCCATGGGGAGGATGATGCTCCTGCCAGGACCCACTCCTGGCTGTGCCAAGCTAGCACCAGACCCACGGGCAATATCCCTGCTCCTCCAAACCATTCTGGACAAAGCACATACCTCAGCAGCAGCTGGGCTGAGCATGCCTTGGGAACACAGGTTTGGTGGTGCCCACAGCTTGCCCACGCTGCCATCCTTGCTGACGGAGACAGGAGGGTGCAGCACTCAGGGCACAGCACAGCTCTTTCTCTCTGCACTCACAGTGTTGGCACATGTGCCCACATGGCACAGCACATTTTCATTGGTAGAGCATCTTCCAGAGCACCCCCAACTTTAAAAGAACCCCCTCTGAAGCCCAACCTGGAATTCCTTGCAGTCAACCAAAAGGACAGTCCCATCTTTTGTGTGTTGGGTCTGCTACCTCACATCTGGAGGAGACGAGACACCAAATACAAGAACCAAACCATCCAACATCAACACCACTATGCACACCTGTGGCTTGAGAGAATAGGAGGGAAGAGAAAAGACATGAAAGAATAATCAAAAATTTAAGCAGAAGTTCTAGGGCATCTGAGAAGGAAGGAGGTAAAAGCTTCACGTAGCCTCACATCTTTTTCCTGTCAGAACTTCTCTGCTCCTGGTAGAGCTCCTCTCTGATAACAACATAGAGCATAATTGCCCCTATACACTGGCAAACACCCACTAACCCACTGGCAGAAAACCCCTGGGCTTTCATTTTCCACCCAGTGGGTACATTCTTTGGCATCTTGGATGTCAAACATTCTTGAGGCAACACGGTGAAAACACACTCAGCTCACAAATGGGGGATGTTTTGGGGCTACAGTAAACACCAGTGCTACTCCCTCTCGAGGACTTCTCCTCCCCTCTCTGTAACCCAGACTGCACCACAAAGGAGCAGATGCTGGCGCTGCTGCAATGCTGCAATTTATTTTAATTCCAACCCCTCCATCTCTTTTTTTTTTTTTNTTCCCATAAAAGTGAAGGACTGTCAACACCAGCTTTGGAGCCAACCATACTGTCGGCAGCTGTTGTGCGGGCTGTGCACACAAAGCCCCTGAGAACACCTCGGGCTGTCCCCCCAGCCCCCACACAGCCCTGCAGCAGCTCCAGCTCATGGCCCCTAGGCTCTGTCCCGTGGTCCGGAGCCCCTGCCCTCACTCCTCCCAGCCACCCCATCCCTTCTGCCTGGCTTGATCCCTCCAGATCCCCACTTATCCCCACAGCCAGGCTGCTCTTCCCAAGCTCCCTGTCCTTTCCCATTTCCCACAATCTTCCAAGGGGACAGCCAGCCAGGGATACCATCCCTTTGGCCAAGGCAGTGCTCCAAGGGCAGCTGGGGAGGGATAGGGCATGGGAGTGCTGAGGGAGCTCTTCTTGCACAGGGATCTCACCAAGGGAGCCCCACATGGCCCAGATGGGCTGGCCATGTGGAAGGGTTCTGCAGCACTCTCCATTCCCACCCTTCTGCCCTGATCATCCCCTGTGCATCCCTTGGCTCCCTCTGGGCACCAGAGGATGCTCAGTGGGGGTCTCCTCCCACTTGGATCTCTGCCATCATGGGGTTCCTATGTGCAGCCTCCTGTAGGCAGGGGCTGAGGAGCTCTGCAGACAGCAGCCCTTTGACAGCTGCTCTTCCACCAGCAAAATTCAAGTATTTTCCTGGAGTTTCCTGTGAAACGGTGTCTGGAGACATTTGGGAGAACATGTCCTCTGCACAGTGGGCCCAGCCCAGGCTGTCACCACCTGACACCTCAGAGCACAGAGCAGAAGCTCTTGGGCTTGGGGGTCACAGAACTTCTGCTCCCCAAGCAGCACCACCTCCAGAATCCCATGGAAGCAAATTGCTTGTTATTCAGATGCTGAAGGACCCCATCCCCACTGTGGGCAATCCAAGAGGGACCTAAGGGCTGAGATCCTCTCTCTACTTCCCCACAGCTCCAGGACGACAAGGGGGTCTGTTCTTCTCCCCTGAATCATGAGCTGGCTCTTCAAAGCCTGAGGGAACACTTTGTTTTCACACTGCTCTTCAAATGAAGACGTTTGGAATTGACGTCGGACGTGTTTTGTGCGTTGATGGACCTTTGCTGATTACTCCCTGCTCCTCCCTGTGCAGTAAACCCCTTATCTCAGCACTGCTGACATTGCCCACACATCCTGCTGAATCCCTCTGCCCCTGGGGTACCAGTTCCTCTCACTGCCCCTTGGTCTTGCTTACCCACGGCATCACATCACTTTGTCGCTCCTATGCAGCTCCTGGCGGTGCCTGGGTGTCCTGATCTTGGCTAGGGTTAAACCACAACACCAGGGCTGCAGGCCCTGCAGAAGAGCCTGCATGGGTCTGGACGTC
The DNA here is from genome assembly GCA_013397155.1 of Irena cyanogastra. Classification (NCBI taxonomy): domain Eukaryota; kingdom Metazoa; phylum Chordata; class Aves; order Passeriformes; family Irenidae; genus Irena; species Irena cyanogastra. The sequence continues at coordinate 273,035 of VWZV01007377.1, forward strand.
TGGGCTTCCTCCATGCATGGAAACCCAGTTGTCTAAGGCAAGGGATCCTTGTTGGGGGCTCTTCCACAGGTGGTAGACTGAATGTTCAGCAGAGAGTTGAAATTTCTTGGGGTATGGCCAGAGGGACTCTGAGACCCCAGTGAGCAGCACAACCCTTGCTTGTGGTCTTGGACCAGCAAGCACTGAGCACAGAGCATCCAAGCCTGCTCTGCACCCCACATCCCTTCTCAAGCTCCTAAACACATCCGACAGGAGGCCCCGAAGCCTGTCTCAGGGTCTTCTGTGTGGGTGAGGAGGCCACGAGAGGAGCCCCCGGGCTGGAGCAGGTCCCTGGCACTGCTTGAGGTTTGTCCTTCCAGCACACTGCGGTCCCAGGAGGACATGGTCTGCTGGCCTCCAGTTCCTCTGAGCTGCTCACAGGCTGTCCCGGCCAAGGACTCATCCTGCTCCTGATCCACTGGGACTCCAACTGCTCAGACAGCTGGGCTGAGCTCCATCACCCTCTCCTGCTCTGCTGCACAGCTGGAGCCTTCTCCATCCAGCAGCTCCAGCCACCCACGCAGCCTCCTGAAGGCTCCCCATGACTTTGGCTGTGACACCAGCCCCCTCTGCCCCTCTTTTCAGGGAACAAGGGGTGATTCAGGAGCCAGGGGGCAGCCTGGGAGTACGGGAAAGTACCATGCTTGCCAGGGACCAGCACAACTTTACCTTGCTTGGAGGAGATGGCTGGGAAATGGTTAACACTTTGGTACAGGATTGATTTCTCCTGGAAGGAAGGAAGTGTCCTCACACAGAAAAAAATGCAGAAATAACAGGGTTGGGGTGGGTTGGTGGTTTTGTTTTGTTTTTGGTTTTTTTTTTTGTTTGGTTGTTTTTTTGTTGGTTTTTTGTTGTTGTTGTTGGGTTTGGTGTTTTTTGTTTGTTTGTTTGTTTTTTTAAATAACTATTCTTTTTTTCCAGCCATTTGTGCCATTTGCAGCTGATGGGAGGGAGTACAATGCTGGATGCAGGGAATCATTTGGGTTTGGGACTGGTACTTCATTTACAGTGTACAAAACAAGGGAGAACATCTGTCCCCAGTGGAGTATTATGCACAGATCCAGGATTTTAGCATTGTGCTCATGTCCAGTGCTGTCATTACAGATGCACAAAGCAGACGGTCATGCACAACCCTGTGTTCCCTCCTCCTTGCTGTCTTCCTTGTCTGCACCTGCCACATCTCCCATTGCCCATGGTCCTGCTATTCCCAAATCTCTGAGTACTTTCCAGCCTGCTCCAGCCTTCTCTCATCCCTTTTCCTGCCCATGGATGCTTTGGGGAAGCTGCAGGCAGGAGCCAAAGGCTGGTCCTTCACACATCTCCAAAGCTAGCCATGGAGATCACCTTCCTGGGCCGATTGAGGGTCTCCAAGCCTGATTCAGTGACAGCCCTCAAAGGCTGGACTCATTCCTCATCCAGATAAAATGTGATCACAGACAGAGTCCTGCCAAGGGCTAGATACGTGTGGTGCTGCAGCTCTCCTCTTTGGTGAGCCTGGCCTCTGGCTGTGCTCCCTGATAGCAGCAAAAAGGTATTTTTGTCACAGCCCCATGTCAAACATGCCAGGCTTGTCTGCAGAAGAGGATCTGGGTGCTCTGCTGGTGTTTCCACAGGGGTGACTTGAGCTAGAGCAGAGCAGCAGAGCCACTGGCTTGGGAATGGCTGCTGGGAGCAACCCTGGGGAGCTTGTGGAGGGCAGGACACTGCTCCTGCCAAGACCCAGCCCTGCTAGGAAGATGGAAATACTGAGCCTTTGGCTAGGATGTCCTTGGGCACAGTCCTGTCACTCGGATGATGGGCCCTCATTAGCCCTGTCACATGCCTGAGGGTCCCTGGGCGGGCCTGACTGTGGCCAAAGTGGCTTTATCAAGAGCTTTTCAACTAAATCTTTGGCCTGACTCCAGCTTTCAGCATGTCCCTCTCCTGCCTTTCTAGGTTATTTCCTATGAAGCAATCACCCTGCAGTATTTCCAATCCCGCCAAAAGAAGTCATTTGACTTGTTAGTGAATATTCTAATGAAGAGAGATGCTGCTCTGTTGGCTTGAGTGAGACAGTGTTTGTGTGCAATGTGTGAGGGCTTCGATAAAAAAGCGACCTGGGGAATTTGGCTCTGTTGGAGAGGTCCCAGGTTCCCTGCTCCTGCCCTTGACTTTGGAGGGTGGAGAGGAGAGGGGCAGGTGAAAGATGAACCAGAGGAGAGAAAAAAGGGAATTGGAGGAGCAGAGCAGCCCATACTAATTTTATTATCTGCATATAAATGTGAAGGTTTGCACGTGCCAGCTGGAAGTTTGCATGCGCCAGCTGGAGGTTTGCATGCCAGGTTTGTGGCCAGGAGGAGAGGCAGTGATGACAGGGCAGAGAGGGCTACCAGTGGTCAGGAGAACCTGCTCTGATAGCAGGGAAGTGAGCACGTGCCTCACTGCTCCCACTGAGCTGCTCAGGCAATTAATCTCCCTTGCCTTGGGACCGTGGAGCAGAGAAGCAGCAGACTGGTGGCTGTGTCCTGTGATTTACAATACATCTGATAGTTCTAGTCCATTAATAAAGCATGCAGTTGGCCATGAAAGGCACATCTGCCTATTTTAAAAACTTTAATAATGGATAAAGCTCTGACACATGGATTTCTGTAAGAAAACTAGCACTGTAAATAGCATTCCAAAATTATGTATTCGATCAAATTCAATGGGACAGTTATTGTATGCTAATTAAATACTACTGAACTATTTGACGTTTGGATGGTGAATAGAGACACGATTTCAGAAATGCACAGTCCCTCAGAACACCCACACACTCCCAAGATTTTACAGCCTGCAATCCGTTCTGGTAATGGGCTGCAGGCAGGACAGGGATTCACAGTTCAAGTGACCCGTCTATAAGGAGCTCTGGCAACACGGGGACATGATTTAGTGGTGGACTTGGCAGTGCCGGGTTGAGGGTTGGACTTGATGATATTAGAGGGCTTTTCCCATCTTAACACTTCTATGATTCTCTGAGCACAGATGTAATTCACTGTCCAGGTGGGTAACGATGGTGGACAAAGACTACTCATCCTGTCTCCTGGAGTCAGACCAGGCTAGAGCAAAACCTGCTCCACTGCTGCTCTTTGTCTCTGGAGAGAAGAGCTCCACACGCTCCTCACTGATGACTCTTCCCCCTTCCTGAAAAGATTTCCTGACCACACTGCTTTCTGAGACTTCCTTCACTTTAATTCACTTGCGTCTGTTGGAGGTATGTCTTGGGCCCTCCATGCAGTGCAGACCCATTTCCGTGTGGGTTACAAACAAGCAAAGGCATGAGAAAGGGATGACTTCAAAGGCACATCCAGTGTTTGCAATGGAAAGAGAAGCTGGATAAAAGAAACAGGTCTTGTGCCAGCTCTAAACTGACCTGATCCAGGCTTGAGGTGTTCCCTGGCAGGGATGGAGAAGTCGGGGAGGATTTCCAGCAGTGATGCCATGCTCCATGATCCCACAGGAGATCCTTGTCCGAAATCCTGGGCTGTGGCACACCATCTCTCACCCACCTCCTGCCAGTGGGGTTTCCTTCCCTTCCTCCTTCCCATCCCTTTCCAGAAACAGCCAGACCAGAAGCTGATGAAGCAGAGATAGACAGACAGAGAGACTTACAAATCTTCACTGGTGTCTCACATTATAGCCGAATATATGAGATCTGAAGAGGATCTTGTTCCACCCAGTTCCTTGGTCTGGGACCTTTCACATGACCCAGGACTGCCAAGCTCTCTGCATCCAAGCTGGGTATTGATAAAGCCTGTGGACACTTTCAAAAAATGTTCTGAGGTGACAGATCTTAAGCAACACACAGAGCTGAGCGCTGCTCTGCTCTCCACACCCTTCACCGCTGCAAGGGGAAAGCAGCCGCTATCAGTGATAGCTGGATCCAATTTATTAGGCGCTTCGAGGAGACATTCATCAGGCAGGGAGATAAATAATCTTCAGATGGAACAATTAAATTTAATTGCCTGAAGATTATTTGTCTCCTTCCCTGATGATTGTCTCTGCTGAGCGCCTTATAAATTGGATCCAGCTATCAGCAATATTAAAGGCACTTCCCCTCAGGACTGGCCCAGCTGCCCAGACCAAAACATTGGGCTCAGAATGAACTTTCACTGTTACAAACTGTCACTGTTATCAAAACTGATGCTGCCTCAAGACTCATGGGTGTTTTTTCCTTGCAGTTAGACAGGGCTGTGCTCAAGGTGTCTGGGTTTTCTGGTCCCTGGTGGTGCATCCTGAACTCAGCAGAACTGCTCCAACTCCAGTGGCCCTGTGGCAGTGATGTCCTGCTTGGCAAAGGCTTGAGGAGGGATGTGGTGAGCCCCAAGGTGGATCATGCAAGTTTACAGCGTGCTGGATTTTGTTGTGGCTGCAGAAATGAAGAACTGAAGTTGTGGGGTTCATAGCACACTATGGAGCGGTGATGGCATTTCGTGCTGGCCATGAGAGAAATGGTAACAGAGCCACATCTCAGCCTGAAGAGATGTGTGGGCTCACTAAGGTCTGCCCAGTCAGTCTGCCAGCTCGAGGGCCAGCACACCACAGGAGCATGACTTTTCCATGCAGAGACAGAGCCAAGGTAGCCACCTTATTCCTGTTACTCCAGGCCAGGACCAAAGCTGGAACCTCTTCAACAACCCAGGAGCCATCAACTCCCTCATCTGTATATGTCTGAAGTCTGGAAAATATCTTAAATATGGGAGAGGAAAGGGAGGGGTTTGATCCTCAGCTGGTGTAAATCAACTGAGCTCCACTGACGTTGTTGGACGATTACTGAGACTTATGTCCTCTGACCCCAAAAATTTCTAGGGAAGGAGGTAATGACTGCAGAGCATTCCAGTGTTGCAAGAGATCTTCCTTCAGCCTGGCTTCAGAGAAGCTGTAAGTCCAGGGGCTGGGAAGCACAGGGATAAATGTCTGGGTGAAAGAAAGGGTGAAGGAAACCCCTAAGGTACCCAGCTGAGTTGCAGCCAGAAGGCAATCTGGAATCCAGAGAGGCTGGGCTGGAGGGTCCATACACCATGGGGACATCTCATCCTCCTGCACCTTTCTGAGTGTGGATGGCTCCGGATACGAACACCATGATGTTCTCAGCCCCTTCTGGGCAGTGGTGGAGTCTAACGCTTCTGGTCCAGCCCCACAGGTGCCCACCCTGCACCCAGGGTACCCCAGAGCAGTCAGTGGCTCATCCCACATCGTCCACCCTGCCTGCCTTGGGAAAGATTTTGGCTGTTGGCAACTGCCAAGAGCCACAGTAACACACTCTCTGCTCCAACACTGCCAATCCTCTGACAGATGAGCTGTCTCCAGGCATCCCTGAGTGCGAGGCCGCATTTGGAGGTGCAGGCTGAGTGCCAGTGCTGTGCTCCTTCCTGTGAGCAGCACCGAAAAGACCCTGGAATCAACATGTTTACTGACAGACTCCTGTGCTGTTGGTCTGCTTTTCTAAGGAAATGAAGCTTGTGCAATCACATTGTCTGGGGGTGTCTGTTCCTAATAACTTCTCAGTCCACCAGCCAACTCCAATCCAATTTGTCGGATGGGGAGAGGTCTCAAAATATTGCATGCTGCCCAGTCTCCCTGCAGTGTGCTGGGTGGCAAAATGGAGGGGCGGGAAACTTGGACCAGGTGAGGAATAGGAGCACCTTTGACCAAGTCATGGGGAAGAGCAGCAGGGTCACAGTTGGTGGACAGCAGGCAGCCCCAGCCCTGTTGGGAAGAGAACCTCTCCAGCTGTGGCCAGAGCCGGATGCGCACCATCAGCTGAGAGAAAATGCGTGTCCGGAAAGACGGACAGAGCTCCAGCTCCTTCGTGCATGTCCAGGAAGAGAGGATGGAGTCGGCACAAGCCATGGCTGCCAGAACACCTGGGGCTGAGTGCTCCAAAGCGCCAGGGCTGAGGCTCCTCAACTGGAAGGCAAAGGCTCCCAGTGGGCAGAAGTCTCCCTTCCACCAGGGATGGACATTTCCAGGAGCGGGCCCCTGGCCAAGCAGAGCAGGACCTGCGGCTGCTGAGCGTCGTGCTGTGTCTTGCTGCAGTCTGGACAGGATATGGACAGCAGTGCCTTGTTTCTCCTTTGGATGCTGGTTTAATTTGCTGAAGGCATTCAATGGCCCACATGGTCTCTCCAGTTCAGCCCTGCCAGTAACATGAGCTGGAGAGGACTATTTTTCTAAGCGCCTATACAAACATGATTTGTTTTGTAATAACTCTTCTTCTGTTCTGTTTTGAAGGGGATGATGGCTCTGGGATCTGAGGAGCTCCAAGACAGCTCAGAGCAGCTCAAATTCCTCCCCACGTGCTTTCAATTAACATCTTCATTAAACACCCGTTCAAAGCCACTTCCAGCCAGAGCATGACAGCGCAACAGAGTTTGGCTTCGTGAAGTCACCCAGAATCAATGACAAATCAAGAAGAACTTGGTTTGTCCTGCACCAGCCACACGTGCAAATGGGAGATAGCTGCCAATGAAGGGAGTGAGTGTCCCTGCTCAGCTCCTCATCACCATCCAGACTCGAAAACAGCACCCAAGCCATGGGGGGACCTGCTGCCTGTGCACTTACTGGAAGAGGAATTGGCTGGAGTGGCAAATCACCTCCCCTGGCCTGGCAGCCTGCTCCCAGGCCAAACCCCTGATCCCACCAGTGCCAAGGGCAACTCTCCAGTTGACTTCATTGGGACCTGACCTTCAGTTAACCCAGCAAAGCAGGAAGGTTGGGAAAGCTATCTGGAAGGAAACATCACTACAAAATTGTTCAGATTGGTGTTTCTTAAGAGAGACTCTCCATTGTATGTTCTCCCTCTAACTTACTTAAACTGTGGTCGTTCAGGAATCCCAGCCCCCGGCAGTCTACAAACTGCCTGTCTGCATCACCATGAACAGCCTTGTGTCCTCAGGGGTGACCAGAAGGGACCACAGCCTTCTGCTAGCAGGACTCCATCTCTGCTTGCATGGCAGTAGTGGCACCAGCTGGCTCTGAGCCAGCCAATCCCACATCCCAGACATGGAACAAATATTTGTATTTCAGCCTGGGGCAAAAGGGTATGTTTCCATTTTCAGTCAAAACAATGAAACCTGGGATTGAAATCCCTGTGAGAGCTTGGGTGCACTGATAATCCATGCTGAGTGCTCAGCCTAGACTACTGACCCCACCACAGGCTCTTCCCCTTTGTTAGACATCAAGAAATCTGAACCCCCTGGTGAAACCTGGCAGCACTGGGTCCCACCATGCAGGCCCATCCACCTCTCTCTTCCCATCATCCTTCCTGATCAGGGTGTTCTGGGTACCACCACCTCACTGTGGTTTCTCACCTGGTGCTTGCAACAGCCAGGGTGGCAGGACCAGGCAGCTCCTGCAAAAGGATAAACTTGGAATAGCCAGGGGCTGTCTGCCAACCTGGGAGTGGGATCCACAGTCATGTTTTACAGGAATAACAGTGGGACCTTGGAATATCCTCCCTCCCTTGGTTCTGTGCCCAAACACACATGGTATTTGGGGCTGTTCTACTAAATGTCACCCAAGGGACATAGTCTTTAAAGGTACCATAAAATCATGGAACCACAGATTGGCTGGGGTTGGAAGGGACCTTAAAGCTCATTTTGTTCCACACCCCTGCCATGGGCAGGGACACCTTCCACTATCCCAGGTTGCTCCAAGCTTTGTCCAACCCAGCCTTGGGCACTTCCAGGGATGGGGAAGCCACAGCTTCTCTGGGCACCCTGTGCCAGGGCTTCACCACAGATCCAGATACAAGGATCTATAATCTATAATTTCCCACATTCTTTAAGATAAATTTAGCAGATTTTGGCACCTGGTTCCAGTTTGATGGTGACATTGCAGGGCAAACCTTTGTGAGAGTGACAATACATCATGGATTTAATCTCTGCTGCGCTCTTGTACGGAAACCTCCATCCATGACCTGCTGAGCTTTGCATCAGTGGATGGCACCAGGCCAGGTTTGTTCTTAATACAGATCATTTACTGAGTGTGCTGCCCATGGAGGAGCAGGAACAGCAGTGCTAGGACTGGGAGTAAGGAATATCAGAACACTTGGGGCATAACACCTCCCAGTACTCTGTCCCACCACATTACTTGCCTGTGAACCACAGCACACACTCTAATCCTCTCCAAGACTCTTCACCTTTCTCTGCCTCCTTCTCCATGCAGTGTGGCCAGGTGTTCAGTGGGATGGATTTTCATGACCTGGCACCCAGTGCATTTGTTTTCCAATGTTGAGGCACTGTTGGAAACCAGGTGTGTTAAGGAAAAACACCAGGAGTCACGTTAACTGATACCAGCACGGTGACGGGTCCTGTACAACTGCAAGCAGGAGTGGTGACATTTGTTTGCAGAGTGCTCTGTTGCGGTTTGTCTGTGGCTGGCTCCACATGGGGCTTTGGTGGAGAGAGGAATGTGGCTGGGTCCAGAGCAACATGCACAGCTATTCCTGCCACAGCAAAGAGCACCTCGATGGAGGAGCTGCCATGATCCCCAGCAGGCTGGGCAGTCAACTCCAACCTGGGATGTCCTGGGGGCTGAGACAGGTGGAAGGTGAGGAAACTAGTGAATGAGAGGCTGGACATGTGCTCACAGACCAGAAAGTCATCTGTGTCCTGGGCTGCATCTTCAGCTCTACAGAGCTGCTTCCAGATCTGGGGTCTTTGGCATAAGAAGGACATGGAACTGCTGGAACAACTCCAGAGGAGGCCACAGAGATGCTATTAGGGCTGGACACCCTCTGCTCTGGAGCTAGGGTGTGAGAGCTGCAGGGGTTCACATAGAGAAGGCTCTGGGAAGACCTCACACCCCCTTCCAGGGCTTAAAGGGGGTACAGGAGAGCTGGAGAGGGACTTGAGACAACGGATGGAGGGACAGAACAAGGGATAGATGGGATATTGGGAAAGAATTGTTCCCTGGGAGGGTGGGCAGGCCCTGGCACAGGGTGCCCAGAGAAGCTGTGGCTGCCCCTGGATCCCTGGCAGTGTCCAAGGCCAGGTTGGGTGGGTCTTGGAGCAACCTGGGACAGTGGGAGGTATCCCTGCCTATGGCGGGGGGGGGAAGGAGGTGATCTTCCTTCCAACCCAAACTATTCTGTGAGTCTGTGAAGTCGAGGACTGCAGTCTATCCATTTAAAAACTATCAAAGAAAGAAGAGCAGAATCATAATTTGTTGCTATCTTCATGTGCAGATCAAATGAAACTACTTCAGGACAAGGACATTTGCATCTTCAAATGTTCTTTGCAGCCTGAGACAGCAAAGTGCACACTCGGCTTTGAGCATGGGGTTTGTGATCTATGGCATTAAGCTGGGGCTTGAGGGAATACTGATATAAAAACATTGTCTTAACACATTATCTGTCGAGTTTTTCTTTTTTCTTCTCACCAAAAAATGCAATTTTATACATAGTATAAACGTTCATAAAGGATTCTTTGTTTCAACAGAAGGTATCCTCCAAAATTCTTGAGTTAGAATAAACTCGTAGTCACTGGTTTGTTTCTATGTTTTGGTTTTTCAATGAAAGGGAGTTTGGTTAAAAAAAACACCCTGGTTTGCTTTTCCTTTTTAAGTGGAAATAAAATAAAATAATGCACTACTGCTTTCTCATGAATTTGTATCTTTGTATTCTCAGTTCCTGTTTTCACATTTTAGAAGAGGACTTCCCTGTGTCCCAGGAATTCTCTTGGGATGAAAAGAGCCGCTTCCTGCCTGGTCGGTACATGCCTTTAGAGAACCTCAGGCCAAAAAAACCTAGACACACCAAAGTCATCCGGAGCTTTCTGATGGTGCTAATGTTACCCAGGCTCTCATCTCCTCCAGACCAAGTGTCTTTGTGGTTGGGAAATTGCAATCTTGCTCTGAAATCCGTGCTGTCCAGCCCAGTTCCGCATGGGAAGTGGTTTTGCCCACACTGCACAGAGCAGACCAGTGTGGTTTCCCAGGGAAGACTGGGATCCTGAGCTAACGCTCCTGGACACGAGCCTCAGGCCAACAGGGTTTTCCTCAGCAGAGCTGCATCTTCTGTGGGCATCTGGGCAGTGGATGGAAAGTGTGGGCACCCTGCAGCCCCTGGATTTACCAGCATGAATCCCATCACACCACCTTGCAATTATACAGCAATGCTATTCATAAGCTCCATGGGTAAACAGTCGCTGACACTGCACAGGGTGGTACGGAGTGCCTACAGATGACAGACAACTAATTAACTTAGTAATTGCATGTGCTGGGACAGCCCTGGAACTTCCACACTGTTTTGGATGGCTGGGATGGGTCTTTCTCGTGTTCTCACCTCCTGTTTGAGGGGAGAAAGGCTTTCACTGCCTTCAGTGGGGCAGGCTCGGAGCATTTCATCTCTGTGGCCACTGCAGCAGCTCCTCAGCCAGCCCCTATAACCACAACTAAGGAAA
>VWZV01007377.1:283542-386835 GCA_013397155.1 Irena cyanogastra
AAAAAAAAAAAAAAAGGTGAGGAGAAAAGAAAACAGAAAAACCCCTCAAAACAAACAAACAAAAAAAGCCTAACAAAACACTCCCATGTCTCAGACTCAGAGAGCAAACTTTGGGAAGCACAAACCTGGATTCACATCTGATAAACTGAGCAACTCCCTTTGGACAGGAGAAAAGCAAATCACATACTTCAGAATTGATGCCAACAAGCTCCTGATTTTGGGGAGACAATTCAGTGTCACAATTTGGGTTTACTTCTATGAATTCATACAATGTGAGCAGAATACCCCTGAGGCATGGCTCCTTTAGCAATGGAAATGAACACATTCCTATTAAGCTGCATGGAAATACTCTGGTTTTCCTCTGCTGTGATTCTGGACCTGGGCCTACCTCCAAGTGAAGGGAGAAGACTTGTTTGTCCACCCAGACAGGCTTGTACTTTGCTTCACTGTGCCCAGGAGCAAAACCCAATACATTGATCTGCATTTTTATGCCGTTAGTGATGAAATGACAGTGACAAAGAGACAAAAAACCCTCCAAAAGTATGAACTGTTCTGCAGCATCATCTCTTGGTGCTCCACAGCACCTGGAAGAGTAGAATGTCAGCTGCTTCCAAGGGAAGCTGGGAAATGCATCCCCCTGTGGGGTCCACTGCTGCCATCAAACCCTGCTTCTTCCCACCTCCCAGATAAGCACTGCTCATACTCCCCCCAGCCCAGATGGGATTTTTATGGACACACATCTCCAGGATGTGGGATCGTCCAGGGAGAGCTGGTACCGAACCCAGGGATGATGTGTGCAGGGTGTTGGAGTGCTGTCAGTGTGTCCAGTGGGACCCGAGTGGTGACAGTGTCTCTGTGCTGGGCCATTGGTTAAACCACAACCCAGTGGCTTTCCTCATGACTGGAAAGAGACTGAGGAGCTGGAGTGTATCCAGGGAAGGGAACAGAACTCTGGAAGGGGCTGGAGCACCAGGAGCAGCTGAGGGAGCTGGGAAAGGGGCTCAGCCTGGAGAAAAGGAGGCTTAGGAGGGACCTTCTCACCTCCCTGACAGGAGGGGGCAGCCAGGTGGGAGTCAGGCTCTGCTCCCAGGGAACAAAGGACAAGAGGAGAGAAAATGGCCTCAAGTTGCAGGAGGGGGGTTTCAGATTGGATATTGGAAAAAATTCCTCATGGAAAGAGTGGTGGGGCACTGGCACAGGCTGCCCAGGGGAGTGGTGGAGTCATCACCCTTGGAGGGATTTTAAAGCCATGTGGATGTGGCACTTGGAGCATGGGTTAGTGGTGACTTTGTCAGTGCTGGATTTAATGGTTGGACTCCATGATCTTAGAGTGATTTTCCAACCTGAATGAGTCCCTGATTCTATGATACCAATGCAGAGGGGTTAGCAAGCACTGAAGGTGCTCACCTGGGTTCAGGTGGGTGCATGGCACAGTGTCCCAGCCCTCCAAGATTCTCATCTGCTTTGCTCATTAAATACTGGAGAAAAGGGATGCTACAACCAAAATGATGCCTCTTCCAGCTTCCATGGTGGGAGACAGCAGGGCTGAGCTCAGGTGCTTTGGGGATTCTCCTCCCTTGCCTGTGCCATGGTGCAAATGCCAGAGCGAGTGCCAGGTCCTCATGGAGAAAACCCCTTCACCAACCCTCTGCACCAGTGTAAGGAGACCTACAGGGCTAACTCTGAATCCTGGTGCTGCCAGGGCTTAATGTTCCCTGGCTGCTCCTCACTCAACACCACTTCAAAGAGCCACCATGGCTCCCACAGCCCCGGCACCGAGATGGCAGCCTTAAAAACTGCTACAGACAGAGCCTGCTGCCTTCTGTTCCCATTCCTGGACTGTGGGGAAGGGCAGCAGAGTGTCTGAAGGCTCAACAACCTGTTCAGAAAGAAAACATTGGTATGTGCCCATGAAACCATCAAGGGAGAGAAGGAAATTATGAGAAGAGGCAACCACTTTGCAAGTGCCATTCTTCAAAGAAGACTGTGCAGTAGAGGCCATAAAAAGGATGAAGGCTCTGGAGCACCTCCTTGTGAGGAGAGACTCAGGGGGCTGGGCCTGGTTCGTCTGGAGAAGAGAAGACTGAGAGGGGATCCCATCAATCCAAACAAATATCTCCAATGCAGGTTCCAAGAAGATGGTGCCAGACTCTTTTTAGTGGAGCTCAGTGACAGGAGAAGGAGCAATGACCATAAAAAAAAATACATGAAGTTCCACCTCAACACTACGAAGAAGTTCTTCCCAAGAAGGGTGGCAGAGCACTGGAACAGCTGCCCAGGGAGGGTGTGGAGTTTCCCCTCTCTCAAGACATTCGAAACCCACCTGAACACATTCCTGTGTCACCTGCTCCAAGTGACCCTGCTTGGGCAGGGGGTTGGACTGCCTGATCTCCAGAGGTCCCTCTCAAGCCCAAATCTTGTGTCATTCTGTGAGGAGTGTGTTGCATCAGGACATCACACAACCCTATGTCCCTGGTTGTGAGGCTTCCCACAAAAAAGCTGTGCAACTCCTGCCTTTCCCACTTTGCATCCAACTCTGCTCCTACCCAGGCCCCGGCTCCTTCCCTCTTCCTCTCCCAGGCAAGGGGAGGAGGTCCCATACTGTTCCCTGCAGCCAAGTGATCCAAGCTGCTGTGTGGCCAGAGCAGCTCCTGTAGAAAAGCTTTGCCCGGCCAGCGAGACCCTTCCCCAGGCAGAGCTCTGCACAGGGTTGTGGGCAGCAGCTCCCAGCTGCAGAGGGTCCCAGCTCCGGCTGCACACATTGTCCCAGATCCACCCCGAAGACCAGCGCCTGGCTTTGGGTCATGGCTCTGTCTCTCTTGATGGAACTGGGCTTCTAGGAAGGGAGAACAAATTCTTCAGGAAAAGGGAGGACTTTTTCCCTTCTGGGGTCAAATAAAAGGGCATCAGGAGTTGCACGGCTCCATGCTGAGGAGCATCAGGGACACAGATGTAGTTTCTGTACATAACACTGATCTAACACTGAATTCACTCTGTGACTTCCAAAAAGGCACTTAGTTTTCCACCAATTGTGCCTTCCCCCTGCCTTTTTGAGATGTCAATGCCTGTGGATGCCCAACAATGAAAAACACCATGGGAACCTCTACACTCACCAACCCACTTCTTCCTTGACCTGGAAGAGTGGCATTGGTTTTAACTTGAGGCAGAATGCAAGCAAAGGAGAGAGGAGATGGGAGATGTGCCTTTTAAAAAGTTCCTTTGTCGCTCGCCTCCACATCCCATGGCGGTGCCTGCACTGACGTCAATGTGATGCTGGTTGATTTGCACCAGCTGAGGGGCTGGCACAGGATCCTCCCCTCCACAGTGGCTCTGATGTGGGGTAGGAAGGGTTCGTGCTGGGATATATTCCTGCCCATGCCACACTGGTTGCTGCAAGGCAAGCAATGAGGAACCTCTGCGGAGTGACAGCCAACCCGTACGGCTGCCCACAGAGCCCCTCCTGCACCCTGGCACCCAGCGATGGCGGGCGCTGCCCAGCCCTGATCCTTCTGCGCCAAGGGAAGGGCAGCCAGGTGGCTGCTGCAAGGCCATCAGCATCAGAAGCCTCGCCTTGCCAGACTGGCACCTTCCTCGCAGTGTTTGTGCCAACTGTGACCCAGCTGTGAGTTCTCGCTGCCATCTCTGCTCCTCTCCAGATGTTCTTCCTCAGTGGAGGCTACAGGACCAGACCTAGGCATGCAGCCCTACAGCTCTGGGGTTTCACCAGCCCATGGAGGTGATGCCTTAGCACGCCCAAGCTTATCTTGCTGCCTTACAGAGCAATGAATGCCAGAAGAGCATTTTTGACTTGTACTTTGCTCCCACACACGTGATCTGTGTGTTAATGTAAAGCTGCACAACGTGGAAAGCATCCCGCTAAACACTCCTGGGAAAGAGGACCCTAGTCCTTGGAATCATGTCTGGGAGATGGATGATGGGATGCTACGCACCAAGCCACAGGAAGGAGAAGTGATATGCAGTCAGCAGCAGTCATCTTTACTATGGACCACAGGAGATCAGAAAAGTAACCTTGTTAACAGGAGACCTAGTAGCTAGCAAAATGTCATGCTGGAGGACGTACTAGAGAAGCACAATCACCAGAACAAAACGGCACCCAGGGGGACAGGGAAGCCCAGGGGGTTGCAGGAGATGCCCTATAGCAAATCTCTAGTGTGGTATTGACACATCTGCAAGTGCAGGGGGCTGCCTGCATTGGTTCCTTTAGTCTTGGACACAAGTCAAAGGGTCTTCACCTTTACCCAACTCCAGTGGCCCTGGCACAATGATTATTGACTTTTTTTCAGAATAAAAATACTAATATAATTTTGTTCCAAGAACTGTGTGCAAGAATCATTTCTCCAGGCGCAGTGAAAGGAGGGAAGATAGGAAAACACCCTTCCCAGGGTTGTCCTTGTGGCTCCTGCCCTGTCCTCACTGACACCACAGCCCTCCCCAGCAATCCTCTGTGGCTTTGCCTTCAGTGAATCCCAAACAAGGGTTTTCAGGAAAAAAAAAAAGGGAAAAAAAAAGTATTGCTGCTTCTTCTCGTAATATTTTTCCTCTGTCTCTCTCCCCCCTGTTCCTCCTTAAAAATGTTTACTTTCAAAAATTCCATTCCTGCAGAGATTCCTTCTGAGCTCTGAGGTCTCTGGACTCCACCCTCCTCTTCTCCAGTCAGAAAAACTGAGTCTCGATGTCTCTTTGGTTAAAAAAAAAAAAAATTAAAAAATAGCACAAACAAATAACACACAACCCAGTATGATCCCATTCCACCCCACGGACGCCTGATGAGAGGGTGTCTGTGGAAGAAGGAAGCATCAGAGACGAGCTGTCTGCTCTCTGGAAGCCGAGGTCTCCGCTCCGTCCGTCGGCTCTCCTCCCCTCATACGGTGGTCGCTGGCCCATACTGGAGCACCAGAGGGGATGTCTCCTTGATGCGGATGTAGAACCGCCCCTCGGGCTGGCTAGTGTGGAGGGTCAGAGGCAAGAAGTCATCGGGGAGCCACCGCTCGCTCTCGTTGGCAGCGAACACCAGTCCGAAGTGCTCCAGCTGCTCCTCGCCGTAGCAGATGGCAGCCGAGCCGCCCAGCACGTCCCGCGAGATGTCGTTCATCTCCAGCACCACCAACTTCACCACCTCCCTGGCAGGCGTCTGGCTGGTGATGTGCAGCTGTGGAGAGAGAGAGGCGGGAGAGATGGATGGTAAGGGGGAGGAATGAGGAGGAACAGGGGCCAGAGGCAGCAGACAGCATGGAGAAATGGTGAGGGTGGAGGAACAGCTGCCTAGTGGTGCCCGTGAGCAGGTGGCAGCAGCCTGGCACAGAGCCATTGGCACACCATGCCCAGAGAATGTCCAAGGGGTGCCCCAACATGCCAGGACCCAAACACATGGACTACTCTCTTCCCTCCACTCCTGTCTCCAAGCCCTTGCCACTCGACCCTTGTATGTGTCAACTCTGCTGAGGCTGCCTCTCCATCTCATCACCTGCAGCTGGAGAGGGACAGTCCCAGTCCTGCTCCTGGTACCATGGAGGGATCTGTGTCAAGTTCCTCTTGTGAGCAGGGTCCAGACCCTCAGACCAGCTGGACCACAACAGCTCTGCCAAACTACAACTGAAACCTCTTTGGAACATAGCGCTAAATTTCATCCCATGCGCAAGCTTGGGATTCTCCCACCAACAGCTACCCATGCCCTCTGCTTCCCTGGGGACAGCCCTGTGAGTCCCAAATCCTCGCAAGAAAATGAGCTCATCAGGGCCCTGGCTGCTAACACCGGGAGCTGCTGCTTGGCTTCAAAGGCCCAAAGGCAGGACATCCATCCTTGCCCAGGCAAGGCAACGTTTCCTTTGGCACATCTGTGAGGGCTTGCGGAGCGCCAGGAGTGCTGCCCCAGCAGGGTGGTCCCAGCCCTGGGCCCATGTGAGCACTGCCAGCCCTGAACAGCCGTGGCAGGGCTCAGCTGATTTACACCAGCCGAGGAGCCGTGCCTTTGAACTCGCCTTTCTTAGAGGAGAACATCGTAAAACGCTTTCAAGCAGGCGTGTCCAAAACTTTACAACTTCAAAAGCCACATGGGCAGCCTGCCAAGAACCTGAGGGCTGCGCTTCAGTTCCATAGAAATCTATGGGCATTCCTCAAATGGAAAATAATCCGGCAAGGCAGAGTTGTCTCTGCTAGGACATCCCGGCTGGGTGCAGAGACACTGGCTATCCAACCTCCCCAGCAATAAACCAATCAGCCTGTTGGCACTGTTCTTCCTCCACCATTCCTTTAGGGTTGCTTTCAACTCAAACCAGTCCATGATTTAATGATTTTCTGCTCCATCATCCTCAGTCCAGCACCAAGAATGTTTTGGAAAGGAAATTTCAACAGGGGAAGGATCTCCATGGGTGGGACCAAAGGACGCCACAAAGCCAGAGGGGGACCTGCCCAAGATGTGCATCCTGGGGGATGGTCCTCTATGGGGGATCCCACCTGGAGCAGGTGTGAGTGATCAGAGCTAGAGGCTCTTGGCAGCAAAGCCCTCACGGAGAGGAGTTGAGTCACACAGCTGCTCCAGCATAGTCTGAAGGAGCATGGAAGGAGCTCTGCCTGATGCCCCAGCTGCAACTGGAGCTGGTTCTGCCACTGGAGTTGCCACAGGCTGGAGACAAAAGGCTCCTGCTCTCCCTTCCCTAATGGAGAAGGCTGGAGCAGAGACCACACACCTGGGAATGGGAGGCTGTAGGAGGAGCATGGCCAGGGCAAGGGTGATGGCTGAATGTTGGCCTGGAAGGATGATGTGTTTGAACACCAGGATGTGGCAAGGACGTGGCAAGGACACCATCTTAAACAATAGATTCAGTTATTGTATCAGTAGCTCAGATATATCAAGGAAAATTTGGATTTCTGCTAATACACTCATCTGCTATTTTGGTTTTTTCCTCCCTATTAGAACAGTCAGGTTTTTCTTCTCTCTTTATTTTAAACAAACCAAAACAAACCCAAAATCAAACAAACAAACAAAAAAAAACCCCCAAAACAAAAACAACTCAAAACCAACCAAACAAAAAACCCCCAAAACCAAAAAACAAACAAACTAAAGAGTCCTTTGCTTTGCTTGCCCACAGTGGGTGGCACCAACCTACTGTCACCTGCTGAACCACAGACCAAGAGCTGAACTTCAGCCCCACTCCTTGTCCCCAAATTCACTATGTGTGGCCCTAGCTCACTCCTTCTGCAGCAGTAGCCATTGCTCCTGCAGAGACACCGTGTCATACCAGGAGCCTCATCTACAGCAGGGACACAGGGAGTCAGGGCAGGAGTGTTGCAGGTCTCCAGGGGACCTCACCCCTGGGACGGTGGAGGATGGGGAGGGCAGTGCCAGGTAGTGGGCACATAAGCCCTGCTGCCTCTGTCCCCATTCTGCCAGCCCTGTCCCTCCGGGCACGGCAGAGCTGCTCCACCACCTGTTACAGGCTCTGGTACCTTGACACTGGTCTCTTTGGAGAGTCCCGTTTCGTACTGAGGGCAGACCCTCAAGGTGACAGAGCCCGGCTTCTTCCCTTGGTCGGCCAAGCCCGCAGGCTGCTCTGGCTGCTGCTCTGGCAAGTTCTGAGTCCACTCATCCGAGCGCGTCCGGCAGACAGGCTCTGAGTCCTGTCCGCCCCGGCGGCGCTCGGGGCTGGGGGTCGAGCCAATCCCCAGCCTGAGCTGGCCGCAGGGGCCCGCGGTCCTGCTCTCCGCCGGGGAGCTGTCCACCGAGCTGGGGCAGGACTTCCTCGGGGCGGGGCAGTGGGGCTTGGGGAAGTCCAGGCTGCTGGTCCGAACGCAGTACGCCTGTCGCTTCTCCGTGACGCGCAGCAGCTCGATCTGCCGGCTGGGCAGGACGAAGTCACTGTCATAGAGCTTGGGCGGTGGCGGCACTGGGGGTGGGGTCTTGCGCTCGTGGCTCTGCAGGACGTCCGGGGCACTGTCCCGCAGGGTGCGGGCCACCCTCTGGCTGCAGCACTCGGGCCCCGAGGTGGAGTACACCAGGTCGAGCTCCTTCGGGCTCTGCGCCCGGCTGGAGTCGTAGTCACTGTCGGTGGCCAGGAACACCTCCGAGGAGCCTTCCTCGTCCGACAGGCCGTGGGAGTCTGGGAAGGGTGAAGAAGCAAAGGGGGGCTCAGCCTGAGTGCGGACAGCCCCCGCTGAGGTGGAATCCAAGGAAGCCTCGGAGGTGTACCGCCCTGTCACACACCTGAGCTGCGCTCGCCACGGAATCAGGCAGAGTGAGTCCTGCCCCGGCCGAGGCGGACTGCCCTGCACGTACTCCGCCACCTCGGATGCAGCCCTGCCGCCACCTCGGGTGCAGCCCCCCCAGCCCACTGAGCACGGGCAGCCCCTGAGCCCACTAGGCAGGAGCTCAGCACAGTCAGGTCCTTACCAGAGTTGAGCTTGCGGCTGGTCTCTGGTGAGAGCACTGGGGATGGAAGGTAGTCAAGGTGGGACGAGGAGGATCGGATTTTCTCCTTCATTGGCTCCCCAGCCTCACTGAGGAAGCCGCTGAGAGAGACCCCACAGGAGGGCTGCTTGTAGCGGGCGTGCTGCAGGACATCCATGATCCAGCGCATCTCTCGCCAGATCTCCTCCATTTGCTGCCAACAGAGGAAATGGAGGAGCCCTTTCACACAGCAAACCACAGCAACAAGAAAGTCCCATGGCAAAACACGGAATCTGTACACACACGTCTCCCCAGAGCTTTGGGGGAATCCCTGAGCCAGGAAATGCAAAGAAAGTGCTCTCAGGTAGGAGGAGGATGCAGCTGCTGGTTCAGCAGTGGTGATGGAGACAAGAGTAGTGTGGGATGCTCTTTTGAAAGTCTACCCTAAAATGCACTTGTGGGCCCTTTTCTAGCAAGGAGCGCATGTGCACTGCAGAAGTGTTTGGGTCTCTCCTTGGGATTTTTAATTTTGATCATTGCAGTAAGAAGTTGCTCAATAAAGCAACTACAGCCTGGAGAAGAGAAGGCACCAGGGAGACCTCAGAGCCCCTTCCAGTGCCCAAACAGGCTCCAAGAGAGATTAAAAGAGCCTTGGGACAAGGGCCTGGATGGACAGGACAAGGGGCTGGAGTGACAGGACAAGGAGGAATAGCTTCCCACTGCCAGAGGGCAGGGTTAGATGGGAAGGAGTTCTTGGCTGTGAGGGTGCTGAGACCCTGGGACAGAGTGCCCAGAGAAGCAGTGGCTGCCCCTGGATCCCTGGCAGTGTCCAAGGCCAGGTTGGACAGGGCTTGGAGCAACCTGGGATAGTGAAAGGTTGAACCGGATGAGGTTTAATGTCTGTTCCAACCCAAACAATTCCATGAATCAATGAAAGACCAGCCTGCTGCTGCCCATCAGCCACATAAGAGAAATCCCCCGGGGACACTAAGACCAGGGAACAGCCCAGACACAGATGCTGCTGCCTGAGTCCTGGAAGGTCAGGGGCACTGTTGAGCCTGGCTCCAACCCCATACCTGGATGTAGTCCTGAACCTGCTGGTGCCTCTGCTTGGCAGTGGAGAGCTCAGCATCAGAGAAAGCCTCCCTGAGGCTCTGCTGGGAGAGGAGTGACTCCAGCTCCAGCAGGGCGGACACCTGGCAGTACTGTGTGATGAACTCCCGGTTGTATGTGAAGAAGTGGACTGGGAGAGGGAACAAGAGGGGAGGGGATGAAAAACACGAGGTCTCATGCTGTGGATCCCCTACAGGCTCCTCCCTATCACCCAAGATGAGGAGGTAGCACTGTCCATTAGTCCACCTGGACAGCCCTCAGTACACCCCTCCATCCCTCCTCCCCAAGGAGTGAGGAAACTCTAGCCACCCCAGCCCAGCTCTCAGGAGGCCTCAGAGGACAAGGGGATCAGCAGGGTTGGGTTTTGGCATTCCCTCTCCTCACCCAGCTCGAAGATCTGCAGCGGCAGTGTGAGGAAGCCAGAGCGAGGGGTGTAGGGGTTGTTCTGGCCTGGAGCAGTGCAGACGTCATCGGATGGAGGCAGCAGCAGCAGGAAGGAGACCTGATCCCCAAAGTCCAGCACCTCTTGGCTGTACAGGCGGAAGTCTTTGGCCTGCAAGAAGACAGTGCAGGTAATAGCCGCACACATCACCTGGTGGGGCCTCTGCCCAGTCCTCATGCACAGAGGACTCAGAGGACCACCTGCAGCCTGGGGACACTGCACCTTCAGCACACAACCAGAGGGTTCTTGCTTCTGGCATAATCTGCATAATCTCATCACTTCTTCTCTAATTTTTCCTAAAAGTCTTGAAACTTCTGGTCAACGTCACCATGGCAGGGTGTCAAAAATGTGCCACCAGTGATGGTTCAGTGATGTGCCCTCCCAACTGCCCAGCCAGAAGCACACATCTGTCATTGGGGCTTGTGGGCTGCTTCCCAGCAGATACTTGGCATGGTGGAAGAAGCTTTCTCCCCATGTAGTCTGGCCCCAGGGGCTGCAGCTCCAGCCCAGCACTGGCCAGAGACTAGCCTGCTTTGGAGGGACAGAGCTGGGCTGGGCTTGTGCTGCAGAGGACCAAACCAGTAGCAGTAGCAACAAACCCAGATTTGGCATTGTTGCTTCAGGGGTACAGTGTGGGAAGGACAAACAGCTCCTGTGGACACTGTCCCTGGGCAGGGCAGACTCACCACTCATCTTCTGTTTGCACATCACTAAAATCTGGGTGTGCCAGCTTCACAAGTTCCCCACCTGCTGCAACCATCAGCACCGTGCTCACAGTCCATCCCCTCCCTCTGCCCCAGACCATGGCTCCTGCCTGTACCTCTTGCAATGGGATGTTCACCAGGGTCATCAGCTCCTTGATGGCCACTTGGAGCTCCTGAAACAAGGGGTTCTGGGACCTGTCAGTCTCTGGCTCTTTGGGAACAGGCTCCTCCACGCTGGCCATCTTCTGCAGCCACTCCCACTCCTCCCTGCAGAAGGCCAGAGACAGACAGGTGAAGGATGGAGCAGTTTGGGTGGACGTGGACACAATTTCTCTGAGAGCTGTGTTTGCTTGGCTATTACTCTCCCAGACAGTGCAGCATCCCCAGAGGTTTGGGAGAGGTGGAGGCTGAGAGGGAACTTAGTTTTCTCTCGGCTGAATCAGAATCACAGAATATGCTGAGCGGGATGGGAGCCACAAGGATTGTCGAGTTCAGCCCTGACCCACACAGGACACCCTAACAATCCCACCTGCATGAGAGCACTGCATGGCAGAGATAAGAGGGAATATTACGCTGCTGCTGAAGAGGAGGTGATGGATGCTGTTAGCCTGGGTGGGACAGAGCAGCCTGGCTGCCCTGGCTGAGCAGCCCTGCAAATCTCACCTGGAGATGTTGGGGTTGGAGCGAATCTTGACGTGGCATAGGATGTTGGGGAGCTGCTCTGGCACCAGCACTCGGATCTGATCCACGGCACTGCACAGCTTCAAGTAGCCCAGGTAGAGGCCCGGGGAGAGGGCATGGCTGCTTCGCTGGTGATAAGCCAGCTTGTCCTGGGAACAAAGGCACTGCTGGACTGAGCAAGTCCTCACAGCAGAGCTTGTGCTGATGCTGTAGCACAGCCAGTCCAGCTGGAGAAGGGGAGCAGCACAGGAAGACAACCCGGTGCTGCCAGGTTGAATCTGGCACCAACTTGATGCCTCCCCTTGAAACAACAGGATTTTTGGAGGCTGGCTGGGCTCTGCTTCCCCTCTGCTGTGACCTTTCCAGGCTGAGAGGGAGCAGGCAGCACTGGTGTTTCCCAGGGGAGCCCAGTGCAGTCCCTGCCCCAGCAGCCCCAACATGCACCTGGATGGAGACGAGCAGTGTGTCCAGAGCAGTGGGCTCCTCTGGGGAGGACACGGACTTGCGGCTGGTCTGCAGCTTGCAGATGGGGACCCAGCGGACGCTCTCGAAGGTCTGGTTGGTCTTCACCTCCTTCAGGGTGACGATGAGGATGTTGCCCTGTTTGTCTTTGATGGGCTCAAAGAAGACCTGCCCCAGGTCCTGGATGCCCAGCAGCCCCTGTGCGACAGGGTGGGAAGGCAGGAGAAAGCTGAGGGTCAGGGGACATCCTGGAGGCACGGTGGGTCTGCGCAGCTGGGATGTGCCTGCAGCTGCCTGCTGGAAACCGGTCTGCCCAGAAAAGCACCCTGATGGTCCCCAGCCCCTCTGCATGAGACCGCCATGACACCTGGCACCTCACTGTCCCACGGCCGGAATCCTGCCAGGGAGAGGCAGGGACACACAGTCATGGCCAGCAGATCCTGGGTTTATCCTGACTGTGGTACATTCACATGCTGTTCCCAAGGGAGCTCAGTCCCCAGCATCCCACTTAAAGTGTTGGTTCCCCACTCAGGCAGACCCTCACCTGCATCTGCGAGATGGCCAGCAGCATCTTGAAGCGTGTCTGCAGGATGCAGGAGCAGGAGGACTGGGACACGGTGACACACTGCCGCAGCCACAGGATCTCATCCCACATACATGACACCTGCACACACCGAAGAGTGTCACCACTGCTGCAGCTGGGTCACAAGAGGGGGTTTTGAGGAAATTGTTTGCCTCTCTGAATTGGGTTAGGAATGTGTGTGGGCATGCAGCACCTCTCAGCAGCGGCGCAAATAAATCCCTGTGCCACAGGCACTGAGATGCCTCCAGAGTCTGTACCTGAGGGCAGCCCTGAGCCATGTCCACTCAGACATCCATCTTCATCTAGGACTGTGACCATAAATTTGAATACAAGTTGGCCAAGGTAGGGAGGGAGAAGAAAGCACTCTCCATCAGTAGATAAGGATCACCCAGCAAATTATTTTGGCCCTGAGCTGCCCACATGCCCTCTCCCTAAGTCTGCTGACATTGGAGGAGCTGGCAGCAGCTCACTGTGCATCCTACAGCAGGGCCAGAGGTGCCATGGCAGGATGCTGAGGGGAAGCAGTTCAACAGCCACTGACATCCCTGTGGAGAGACAGTGCCCACCCACCCTGGCGCACAGCCTGCCCAGTGTGGCTCTGGTCTGTCACCCATCTTTGGCCTTCCAGGGTTTGGGATGAAATGCCATTCCCAGGAAGTTTCCTGGTCCATGCTGAACCCCAGCAAGAAGCAAGAACCCCCATGGGCTGCCTGCACTGCCAAGCCCCAGTGTCCAGGCTTGAGGGGCAGCGGTGCTGCCTGATGCCTGCCTGGGTCGCCTTGGCACTCCTGGCCCTCTGCCCAAACACAGGGTCCCTCAGCCATCCACCTTGGTGAGCCAGAGGAAATCCTGCATGAGCAGACAGGAGTAGGTGTCATCAATCTCCACCACGGGGATCTGGTCTTCATGGGTCACCAGGATGTTGTCGTCCTTGTAGAAGATGGCTGTCAGGTAGAGGCCCCTGCATGGGAGGGAAGACCGACTTCAGTGCCACTCCCAGCTGCCAGCCCCATCTCCCAAAGGGTCCCTTTCCTGAGGGAAGAGGAGATGCCTCGCCCCAGGTATCCACTTCTCTCCAACAGTCCGTGGAAGAAGAGGCTTGTGGCAGGTATGGGAACAGGAACCCATGTGTCGTGTCCCAGCAGACACCATGGCCCATGACCCTGCAGCACATGGGACAGAGATGGGCCAGACTGTGCAGGGGACACTCTGGGTCTGGACAAGGTGGGGTGCCAGGTGACCCTCAGAGGTGATGCAGGGATCTGGGCACCAGCACAGCTTGACCAGTCCAAATGGAAGACACCAAGAGAACCTTTGATCTCTGGGCCATGGGACTCATCTCCACTGACACCACCAGCGCACTCTCAGTGCAGACCCTGCTCTGAGCACCCCCAGCCCCCAACGTGCAGGCGCAGCTCTCAGGATGGGCAGCTCTGCAGCCCTGCTGGGACAGGGGCTCTCACCAACCCCATGCACCAGCCTCTCACCGCTTCAGTGTCTTGAGAAACTTGCTGCCAGGGTGGAAGAGGTGCTTGAGGCTTTTGGAGACCGAATGCTTTCTGCTCTGGGTCTGGTTCTTGCAGGGCTCTGTGGAGCAGAGAGCAGAGCATGCTGCAGCAGGAGATGAAGAGCTGATGCCAACCCATTCAAAAGGCTCTGATGAGATCTCCACTGCCTGAGCTGTCTTCCTGCTCATCCATGGCACAGACATGGTTCCTGCACCACCCCAGCTCTGTGGATCACACCACAACCCTGGGGGACTCAGCTGCCCCCGCCTCAGCCTCCCTGGAGCACTGTGTAATGGGCTCACCGTGGCAAATGCAGTGCTGGTGGACGGTCTTCACCTGGCCCAGGAGATGGTCCAGAGCTTCAGCCTGTCCCCTCCGCCGTGGTGCCCGGCCGTCATCCCCCCGCCAGTCTGTGGGGACAGACCAGCATCACCCTGGCATCCCATCCCATCCCATCCCATCCCATTCCATCATCCCACATCATCTGGGCATTCCCCCCATGCCACAGCATGGCAGCAGTTGTGGGTGCTGGGCACTTCTGGGTGTGCTGGGAGATCCTCAGTTTTGTGCCACTCTTCCCAGGAACACGCAGCTCTGCACAGCACCCCGTGGCCACCAGCCTCCCCACAGCGTGGCAGGGACACACCAGAGGGAAGGAACAAGGTTCTGTCTGTTGCTGCTACACTTCATTGGCCTTAAAAAATAAAATTCTTTCCAGTCTCTTCCTCCAGGTCTTCCCCACTTACTCCAGATGAGCACTGGAAGCTGGGCTTACCTCGACAAACACATAAATAAACTCCCGGCAGCAGGACCATGAGCGGGGCTGGGGACCTGCTGGCTCTTCTCCCTCAACTTTATATTAATTGCTTTAAACACCCCATGTCCTGCCCGCTGCTGTTTTCCATGGAAAGTTCAGCTCTGTTAACTTTGGCTAGAACTTGACGCTATTTTTAGTAGCTTTAAAAACACCCAGGGAGGTGCCTGACTCCATTCTGCTGGGCCAGGGAGGGATCTCTACAGAAGGGAGAAATATTACTGGCAATAAAAATAAATAAACCCCACTCCTGTCTGATTCACTTCAGCCGCACTCAGTTGATGCCACCTGGATCTTGGTCACAGGGAATGTAACCTGTGTGAGGTAGCAAATGGGCTTTATAAAGTAGGTGCAAACATGACAGGGACAAGATAAAGCCCTGGTAGTAGACTGCTAGGCTCTTGCTATGTGCATTCCTAGACATGCAAATGGATTTTTGGTGCTTTCAGTGCTCTATGGATCTGCAGCCAGAGCTGTGCATGGTGCTGCACGTCTCTGACCCCTTACTGTTCACCTCCACCTGTTCCCAGTGCCCTCACTGCTCCCGGGAGCAGCAGCCCTGCTCCCTGGGTGCCTGCAGCATGATGGTACAGGATGTGCTTCCATGGCCTGATCCTTGGGACAACCTCCCATGGGGCTGCTCCTTACTCATTTACAGCACCAATCCCATTGGACACCACACAGAAACCTGTTTTGGGACTGGTGACGAGTGGCAGAGGCCATTCTGGGGCCCACTTAGTCCTGAACTTCACCTCTGGGCTGCTCCTTCCAGCTCAGTCCTCCTGGCCCTTCTCCATCCAGCACCCCGGGGTGCCTTGTGTGACACTGGGTGGCTGTTTCTTGACACTTTTCCTGGGCCAGCATGGGGACGAGAGTGCTGACAGCCCAGAGCTGGTCTCTGCTGGGGCTCGTGACCCCCATCCCAGCTCCATGCCAGGGAATGCAGGTCCTTGGGTCCGGGCTGGATGGGAGAGACCATGTGGTGGTACAGAGTGGGAGGCCACTGCCACCCAGGACCACTCTGAGTCCGGGCTCTTTGCCACCTCCTAGCTTCGTCCATGGGATGAACTGATCCAGGTGGCCTGAAATGACTCAGCCTTTCCCAGGAGGCAAGGATAATTCAAGGCTGAAAAATCACTGTTTGGCAAAGCGCCTGTTGGCTGGAGGCAGCATCCCAGACCCCCAGGCACAGCCTCCCTGCCTGGCCCAAGACTCCAAATTCTGCCTCTGCCGCTGGGTCCACTCGCTCCCATCCCAGCAGTGAGAGGGACCCCTGGATGGCTCAGGGACCTGTCCTGTCCTCCCCCGCCCTGTGCTGGCTGCCGTGGGAGTGTTCCCAGGGGTACTCACTGGAAGGGATGGCGAAGGGGGGCATGGAGGCTTGAGGGGGACCCCAGCCCTTCATGTTGTAGGCAGACACGCGGATGTGGTACGCCGTGCCCTGCAAGGAGAGCAGCACACTCAGCATGCCCCCACCTCTCCCAGCTTGGTAGGTGAGGCAAGGAGGATTCTCCCCAGCCCACTGCTCCAGTACACCATGAGGAGCACTCAACTAGGAGCCCACAGCCCAGGTTACTGGCTCTTACATCCCCTCCTGTACAAAGTCCTTGTTATGAGGCACTAGAGAATCCACTTCTGTGGATTGGGCTGCTGGCCATGCCCTGGGACATGTAAGTATCCAGCCCTTAGAGACAGTGAGCTGACCCAGCACTGTCAAGGGCTTGTAGCACAGTGACAGTGATTAAAGCCTCTGATTAAAGCCCAGTCAAGCTGCCAGATGTTGCCAGGCCTCCAGGCACTCATGAAGGTGACAGGAGCCTGTGAAGCAGCTCTGAGAGAGTGATTGATGGGCTTGGAGCAGTTCCTTGCAGCGATGCTGCTCTGGGCTCTGCTCAAGCCCCTCCTGCCACACTGAGAGCAGCTCCTGCCCTGACAGCCCTGCTCCTGGGCTCCGCACTGCTGCTGTGCCTAAGCCTCTCTCACTTCACCAAGGGGGTTCTCTGCTCCTCAAATCAGTGCTCCCTGCCTGCCTACCCCTCCTAAGGGTGACCCCATTTATCCCAGCATCTGCCCGTGTTCCCATCCTGAGCTCCATCCCACCATGTCTCCGTGTCCCTGGTGCTGGCCCAGGCATGGCTCTCGTGGTTCTCAGGGAGATAAAACAGCAGGGAGCCATAGTCCCACCAGCCATGACCTTGCCGAGCTCTTGAAGATGAAGATGGGGCTGGTCCCCCATCTGAGTGACATCAGGGCTGATGTGAGGGGTTGGACTGTGCAGGTGGCAGAGGAATGAGCCCCTGATTTATTGCCCAGGAAGAGCCTGGGTGGAGACAGGAGTGGCGTGGGGGATGGAGGATAAATCAGGCGTTGGGTGAACGGGCCCATTCTGCCTGTCACTGCCAAGTCCCCAGGCACCCTGTCAGGAAGGCTCTCCACTGTCAGTGGCTGCAGCCATGCGGGGACAGACAGATGCTTCTCCCAGCCCCACACTCTTGGGTCTGCCCAGGCTGTGCCCATGGCCGGCAGTGTGACACAATCCTATTGTTCCTGCTCAGAATGATCATAGAAACAAAGAATCATTAAGGTTGGAAAAGGCATCTAAGATCACTGAGTCCAACGACTGCCAAGGCCACCACTAAACCATGTCCCCAAGTACCAAATACACATCTTTTGAACATTTCCAGAGATGACGACTCCACCACTGCCCTGGGCAGCCTGTGCCAGTGCCTGATCCCCTCCTCATGGGCTGCACTATGGCCTGTGGACTTTCCCAGCTGTGGACTCTCCCTACGGCGTCCTGCCTGTTGGGGGCACCCCCAGCACTCACCGACACCAGCCCCTGGATAGTGAAGTGCAGGTCCTTCAGCTTGTCGATCACAGCTTCTCCCACCAGTGGCGAGAAGGTGGGGGAGCAGCTCCACTCCACTGCAAGGAGAGAGATCCCATGGTGCCAT
Organism: Irena cyanogastra; assembly: GCA_013397155.1. Lineage (NCBI taxonomy): Eukaryota > Metazoa > Chordata > Aves > Passeriformes > Irenidae > Irena > Irena cyanogastra. Next base: position 301,208 of record VWZV01007377.1, read on the forward strand.
GAGGCCCTGGGGTGGGGACAGGCCACCAGGGCTGGGGCAGCATGTCACAGCAGCTGCAGGGGGACTGCAGATAGCACAGGAGATGGAGGCAGAAGAGTAAAAGGAGGGAACAGGTGATTCATAGTGGGGGGAATGTCATGGGGAGCTGCTGTCCTTACCAAGCCACATAAGATGGGGTCAGCACCTTTAATTGGTGGCTCAGAAGTGGGTGATGGAAGAGATTCTTCCAGAAGCCAAAAATATCTGGTTTACGTGGGTGAGGAGTGCAGGACAACAAAGTCTCCACAGTGTGCAGGATGAGGGGGCAGTCAACAAGTGACACCTCAAGTTTTGCCTTGGTGCAGGATGACGTTTGGTCTAGCTCAGAGCATTTGGGTGGTGGCCAGGCTGTCCAGCAGCCCTAGCTTCCTCTGTCCTCCAGCACAAAAGTGGCCTGACTGGGGCTTGGCAGCACTGCCCATGGCTCTGTTGTGTTGACATGGGGTGCAAGAGGTGCGAGGCACCTGCTGTGGCTGTGTGACCCTGCCTTGCTGCAGGGATTCTGGTCGTTACCTTTGTACTTGGTGACAATGGCTGAGTTGACGCGCAGGGGCTCCCAGAACGTCACCTGCAATGAGGAGCTGCTAGCCACAGAGAGGTGGACACTGCTGGGGGCATCTGGCACTCCTGGGAACAGAGAGTGTAGGGACTGCTGTAGTGAGGATGGTTGCTCTGAACCTCCCCGTGTCCCTGTTCGGCCTCTCCCCTGTCCCAGATGGAACACATTTCCCTGATGGAACACATTCTTCCCTCCATGCACCCATACTGCAAGTCCCGGCCACAGGGTGCAGGTGATGGGTGCAGGTGCCACACACAGCCCCAGTCCTTCCCCCAGAGCAGAGACAGCCCCCCAGCCCCAGCCCTCCTGCGGTCACTCACGGGCATGCTCAAACCCTGCCTTCATGCGCTTGTAAAGCCGGAACCGCCACTCCCAGGCCTTGAGCTGCTTCTCCTTCTCAGAGCAGTCAGCACTGGGTGCCTCATTCACCACCTGTGCCATCAGCTCATTGACGCGCTGCTCCGCTTCCCGCACCAGCGTGGAGAGATGCAGCGAGCGGCTTTCCAGGCTCACAACTGTGGGAGTGCGCAGGCCATGGGTCCAGGAGGAAAGGGAGGAGAAGGTGGTTAGGGCAAGCTTTGCCTCTGCTGGCAATGAATCCCCACCCTGAGACCCCATCCTCCTCTCCGTGTCCTGATCCTGGGGTCCACTTGAATGCACGGTTCCCCTCAAGCCCTGCTGCAGCCTGCATCAGCCTCCCAGAACCCAGTGATCACCTCCCCAACTGCATCCAATGCCTGTAGTGCTCCACTGCACCACGCTGGAGACCCAGGTGATGGGCACAGCACAGGTCCTGCTCCCAACTCACAGTGTGGGCTCTCCTTCGCTCCTGCCTGCAGCAGGGCCCTGGCGATGGGAGCATTGTTGGTCATGATGGCGATGTCCAGGGGCAGGAGCCCCTCGCTGTTGGGGGTGTTGAGATCCAGCTCCTCTGGACTGTAGTGCTTCAGCATCTCTTGCACCCTGTCAAGATCCTGCAGTTCCACGGCCTCAAAGAGCGCAGCATTGCTCTGGAACTGGGTGAAAGGAGAAATGCAGCTGGGCTGACCATGGGCCACCCTCCTCCATCCCACTAAATACCCTGGGCCCTAACTAGCACCCCATGAACCCAATCAGGAAGAGGGTGCCCTCATCCTAAGGGCTTGGGAGCATCAGCTCTTTGCAGACACATCTGGATGATGCCAAGCAAACACCTGGACCAGCTCCAACTGAACTTGCTACAGCTTCACTTAACACATTCTTGTGCTCCCACCCAGCTTCCAGCACCACCCACACAAGGACCCTCAGCCCCCATGGACCCCCGTCCCCATCTGGATGGAGCCAGCAGGCACTGACCAGATAGGACTTGCGGAGCTTCTCCTTCTCGCCCCGCCCCACCAGGCTGCCCTCGTCGAAGGAGGTGTAGTTGACACGGAATTTCCCGGACAGGTTTCGGTAGAGCCTCTTGGCTGCGTTTGGTGAGGAAGGGCCTGGTGGTTTCCTGGCCTGTGCCAGCTGCAGGTCCCGCATCTGCTGCGTCATTTTAGGGGAAGATGACCTGGGAAGAAGACAAGAGGGAAATGAGGCATGGAGGATGTGCCAGAAAGGCAGAGGCACATCTGTATTGCCAGGACCAATACAGGAATCGGGAGAGCCAGAGCACTCCCAGGCAGCACCAATGTGAGCAGTTGCCAGGTGAATGCCAGTGCCAGCAATGCCCTCACCCATCTGTTTTCAGCCGAGGCAGATCTGTTCCTCCTCCTCCTCACCACTGCTGCTGGCCCAGCAGGGATGCCAAGGACCCCAATGTATGATCCCTGCAGGTAAGACATTTCCTTCCAGACACAAGCTGGGATGCCCAAAGCAACCTCAGGCTGCTCAGTTCTACAGCTGTCTGAACCCATCTCACCAGGGCAATCTCTCCGCAGGCCCTGTCTCCACCATCCAGCTCCTACAGAGATGGGCTGCCCCATCCATGGATGCCCAGCTCCCTCAGCAGTGGAGGCTGCAGGGCTCAGCAGCCCCCAGACCCATGCTGGGTGATTGCTGTCCATCACCATTTGCTCGGGATAGCCTCGTGTACCCTCTCCATACCCACCCTTCTACACGAACCCGTGTTCTGCACTTACCAGCATCCCTCAGCCCTTTTTGGTACATGACTTTTCTCTGAGTTGTTATTTCAGCAAAGGGCACTCTCTGGAAGTGAAGTGTGAGCAGGGAACATTAAGGGCCATTTCTAAGGGCATCCAGACAATGCCAGGTCCTGATGGGGACCAGTGACACCAGTCTTCTGCTCACCAAGAGATCCAGTCTTCACAGCTGCTCCTTACCTTTTCCATCCATTAACCTACAAAATCTTTTCTCCTCTATGATTATAGAATCACAGACTCATTTGGGTTGGAAAGGACCTTGAAGACCATCTAGTTCCAGTGCCCTGCCATTGGGACGTGATTTTGATTCTTATTTTCAAAGTCTACAAGTCACAAGTAAAGCTGATGTCTTTGCTGGGGCTCTCCAGAGTGGGAGCTGTTTTTCCCCTGCAGCCAGAATCCTCCTGTCTCCATCAAGACCTCATTACACCAGTGAAAATCCGCTGCTTTGGTGTGAGTGTGCCCTTGTTGATGTGTGGAGCTTTTGCCCATGAGTCACCCCCTACAGCATGGAGGGTTTCCACTACATCAAACATCTGATCCCCTTCTTGCTGGAGCTCTGGCACAGTTCCCAGAGAGGAGCATCAGGTCTAAGGAGCATTTAGCATGGCTACACTTAACACAGTTCCTCTCAGTTTTGATCCCATTCCCCTGTGTATTAGATCAGATATTTGGGGGCAAAGTATTCCTCCCCTTGCTTTATTGATTAAATATCAAGTGTGATAAAAGCATGACATTTGGCTGAAGGTCATGCCAGAACACTCCAGCGAGCTGTGCCTGCGGTAAGGGTGTTTATAAAGCCATCAGCGTGAGGCAGGATATTAATAACCCCTCGCTCTGTGCTCTTTGTCCTCCTCATTTCAGATGAGGCACAGTGGGCTGCAGAAGGACTTTAATGATTTTACCTTTTATTACTGTGATATTTAAGAGTGAAAAATGCTGCGGAGGTTGGCTCTTGGCAGTCATTCATCTCACCAGCTTCATCCTGTGGATTCAGAAGTCTCCAGTGGTGGCCCAAGCCATGGTGTCAAGTTGCTGCCCTGGGTTGCTCCAGAAATGGACATTGTCTCAACACAGAGCTTCATGGACCAGACACTGAGCACCAACCACACCAACCAAAGACCCATTTGCAAAAGCAAACAGGTGTTTTGTCACTTCAGGTGGCAAAATACCCCTGAGCAGCCACGTGGGAGTGGGTGAGTTTTGAGCAGCAGAGTCCTACTGGTTCTGGTGGAGAGGAAGGGATCACCACCCAGGAGTGTGTCACCATGGTGGGAGAGATCTCCACAATGCAAGGAAGGGCTGTAAAACCAGTCTTATGGTTTCTGAGACCTGTCTTGCTCTGGACATGGTGTCCTCAGCCTGTGCACACCATATATCATGGACAGAGAGCAGCTCCTGGCACAGCCTCTCCTGAGGGCTCCTCATGCCAAGGGCTCACACATAGCACACAGAGCCTTCTGCAGAAGGCAGAGACAGGATCCCAGAGAGCACAGGGGTGGAACAGCAGCACAGCTCTGCTGTCACTGGTGCACAGAGATGAGAGAAAAGCCACCTGTACCTGAGCAGGCAGAGCTGTTCTGGCAGGAAGAGACAGGAAGGCAGGTCCTGACCCTCAGGCAAAGCCTGAGATACAAAGCACTACCTGGCATATTCAGGAAAAAGAATTTACTTGAGAAGTTCTCCAGCAAAACCTTGCCCTTTCTCTTGTGTTTAAGAGTTCCCTGCCGCCCAAGTTCTTCTCTCTCCTCTCCACCTCTAGCTGCTGCTCAGAGGTGAAGGTGCCTCTTTCAGCAGGCTCATCAACAAGATGTGTAAATTCCACTGCAGCTCCCCTTCTTCAGAGGAGGCAACAATGCTCTCCGACACAGAATGCTCTTCCCTCTATGGAAGTTGGAGCAGACCCTGTTGTAACAGATCCCTGCTCCATTTGTGCCTGCAGAATCAGGGTTTAAGATGGAGTGGTGCTTTGGAGAGAAAGTAATTTGTTCTGCCAATTAAAATACACAGCAAATGACCCAGAGCAGGCAGACTGCACAGCTGGGATGAAGCTCTCTCAGAGATGGCAGAAACAGAGACAGAGAGAAATTTCTCACTGTTTTCCCTCTTCTGATTTGCTTTTAATGAGAAATAAAGAGATGGAAATTATTCAGTGCTCAGGAGTGAACATCTATGTATATTAAACCAGCTGCCCCCAAGATAAAAGAGTTTCCTGCCCTGTGGTTATGAGTCATCTGGACTCAGTGAAATGGTCTTGATTTATCTAGAGCTAAACTTTGCCCTGGAGCAACTAATAGCTGAAGAAAACATCTACAGATGTCCTGCCTGCAGGGGCCGACCAGCCAACACCAGCTCACCCATGGCAAAGCCCTATCCTGTAGGGAGGTGTGGGAGGAGATCCCATCTCTTCTGCCTGAAGAGTCTCAGTGCAGCCAAACTAAATTTATCCTAGCCACAATTGGTTCTTGTTGCTAATTATTGTCCTACAGTCTGCAAGCAGAATGCTTTGCCTGCCCCAGCATTCAGCTCTCTGGCCCTGGGGAATGTGTTTGTGACCATCAGGGAGGTGATGTGGACAGCAGGTTTGCAGGGCCATAAACCCACATACCAGCAAAGTCCATCACTCCCTCCACAGAAGAGGCTGAGGTTGTGTGGAAGGATGAGTTGGGGCTGATCAGATCCATCTGGGGTCAGTTCTGGGCCTCTCATGGCAAGAAAAACCTTGAGGGGCTGGAGCATGTCCAGGGAAGGGAACGGTGCTGGGGAAGGGTCAGGAGCACCAGGAGCAGCTGAGGGAGTTGGGGGGGGGGTCAGCTTGGAGGAAAGGAGGCTCAGGGGGGATCTTCTGGCTCTGCACAACTCCTGGACAGCCAGGGGGCTCAGGCTCTGTTCCCAGGGAACAGGGACAGGACAAGGGGAAACAGCCTCAAGTTGTGCCAGGAGAGGTTTAGACTGGATGTCAGGAAATCTTCTTCCCTGAAAAGGTGGTCAGGTACTGGCTCAGGCTGCCCAAGGCAGTGGTGCAGTCACCACCCTGGAGAGATTTAAAAGCTATGTGGATGTGGCACTTGGGGACATTGTTTAGTGCTGGCCTTGGCAGTGGTGGGTTAATTGTTGGATTTGACGATCTTAAATGTTTTTTCCAACCTTAGTGATTCTAACTGTGGTTCTGTCTCAGGAAATCAATGCAATAATGGTAGTTTCCTTTTTTAAAAAAGCACATGAGGATAGATGAGCATAAGACATCTTAATTTTTTCCCTTCCTCCAGCTTTGAACACAAGCAAATCCACTGGGTAGTTTATAATGTGGTTTATGGATATTCTGAATGCTAATGTTTGCAACACTGCAGATCTTGGCATAGTAAGAAGTGTTAATAATTGTTGCAATTCCTTGATTTTAAGTCCATTTTGTTGAAGGGCGTAGCCCCTCAGAGTCTCCAGCTGAGGAGCAGTTCCTGGCAGACATGGCTGCTATGCCCCACGACAGAGTCCAGAGCCTGGGCAGGCTGGGAGAGCCCCATCCACTCCGACCCAGCAGGTACCTGGACAAGCAGGGAATGACCACCCTGCCCAGAGGTCACCAGGACAGACATAAGGAAGAAATTTTTTATCATGAGGGTGGGGAGGCCCTGGCACAGGGTGCCCAGAGAAGCTGTGGCTGCCCCTGGATCCCTGGAAGCATTCCAGGCCAGGTTGGGCAGGGCTTGGAGCAACCTGGGATGGTGGAAGGTGTCCCTATCATGGCAGGGGTGGGATGAGATAAATGAACTTTAAGGTCCCTTCCAACCCAGAGGAGTCCTTGATTCTTCAGAGGAGTTCCTTGATGTGGCTGGTGGGGACCACGGTGGCCATCCCACAGCTCTCTCAGCACTGGGAGCCTGGGCTGTGAACAGCTCATGTGCCAGCAGTGACTTCCAGCCACACCCCGAGGCTGCCTGGTCCCTGCTGCCCCCCCGGGCCGGCTGTGGGAAGGAAAAGCTCCTGGGTGCCTGCCCAAGGTGGCAGTGAGAGGGCAGGCTCCAGGCACAGCAGCTGACATGAGCACTACACTCCAGTCCCTGGGGTCAGTGTGGGTGGCTGTCACTCCAGGGAGCTGCTCCCACCATTCCCAGCCTGATGCAGCAAACAAGGAAGCAGCAGGGCTCCATGCATGAGAAAAAGGGAGCCTGAAGGATGGGGAATGAAAGGTGCTGATGGCTTTCAAAGGACAAGGGTTGGTATTGGAAACAGAAGAGGGGCTGGGCCCTTGCAGAGTTTGCTAAAGCCTCACAGCCACGTGGATGTCAGTGGTGTGTTAGCACAAGATGCCAGGGATACTCTCCTGAACCATGCTCCAATTCAGTCCACAGGGGTATCCAAGGATGGAACAGGCAAAGGACAAGAGAAACCCAAAAACCAGTTATCAGGGACAGACAACCCAATCCAGCCAAGCTCATCCCACCCTGGAGCTTGCAGCAAGAGGTGACCAGCACCAAGCACAGGCAGCAGGGCAAGGGGGCCCTGCTCAGGTGAGACCCCACCTGCAGAGCTGCCTTCAGATCTGGGCCCCCCAGCACACGTAAGTGAGTCCAGGGAGGCCACAGAGAGCCTCCAAGGGCTGGAGCCCCTCTGCTCTGGAGCCAGGCTGAGAGAGCTGGGGGTGCTCACCTGGAGAAGAGAAAGCTCCAAGGACATCTCAGAGCCCCTGCCAGGGCATAAAGAGGCTCCAGGAGAGCTGGAGAGAGATGAGGGACATGGGCCTGGAGGGACAGAACAACAGGGAATGGCTTCCCACTGCCAGAGGGCAGGGTTAGATGGGATATTGGGAAGGAACTGTTCCCTATGAGGGTGGGGAGGCCCTGGCACAGGGTGCCCAGAGCAGCTGTGGCTGCCCCTGGATCCCTGGCAGTGTCCAAGGCCAGGCTGGACACTGGGGCTTGGAGCAACCTGGGCTAGTGGGAGGTGTCTCTGCCCATAGCATGGGGTGGAACAGGATGGGCTTTAAGGTCTCTTCCAACCTGAGCTGTTCCATGGCTGTATGATCCTATGAGATCAAGTGGCAAGATAACATACAGGTGTTTCCTGAGAGAAAGATCTGAGTGTGAGAGCATGCTTGGCCTGGCCCACGTCCAGGGCCGTGCTCACCCCTGTGCAGCAGGAATTCACAACTATGGCCATGGACACTCGGACACCAACACTCTACAGCAGAGACCAACACTCAGAGCAGCTCCCCCACAGCCATGGGACTGTCACAAGAAGTGCTGCATCCAGCATCAAGAGGAGCTGCTGATGCATTTGCATTTTCCACTCTTTTTGCCCAAGCATAAGCAATTTTTCATGACTGGCAAAATAGAGGCTGGATTAAAAATGGAACATGAGTAGGGGAGCCCTTCCAATGAGTGGGATTTCATAAGCCACCAAAAAGCACGCTCAGAACTAGGACCAAATCCATGATCGGCATCCCTGCAAGGCAGCAGGGCTCATGGAGCAGCAGGCACAGCAGTTACCCACCCTGGGCTGTGCAGACCACCAAGGCATTTAGGTGCTGTGCAGTGACCTTGCCATGCAGACATGGAGCAAAACACTCCTGCTCCACGGAAACATCTGTGTGCCTAGAAAATGCACTTGCTTATTGAAACCTGGGTCCAGGGAAAGGCACCAAAGCAGACTTTGTTTGTTTGTTTGTTTATGTTTCCTCTAGCTTTTCTCTTTTCTCCCCACTTGGCAAACCTGCTGGGTTTTGTTTTGAGTGGAGCTGAAGCGAGCATGCCTCTTTTGTTCAGCAATAACAACTAACTTATATAGATGCTCTCCTGCCAGGACATTTTTGCTGGAGCTCCAGAAGCCCAGTGCTGTTAGACCCCAATGCTTGGAGGAGCTCAGCATGGTGTCAGGCCCCTGGGTCAAGGCAGAACTTCCTGAGCACCAATGGCAGAACATCGTCCCTGCTGTCCCCACGCTGGACACACCATGGTATGTCTGTGCTGCCCAAGGAGCTCATGGCCTGTGGCAGCAGAGAACACCCCTGTGGACACACAGCCCACCCTGGTGCAGCACAGCTCTGGAGTGGAAAGCTGACTCCCAGCAGCTCAGTACCCAAATGAAAAGCACATCCTGGGTGAGATCTGCAATATCCAGCAGTGCCCAGCGCCCTGCACCTCTCCAGGAGATGAAGAGCAGCATTCTCCCTTGGAGCACTTCCCCTCCGAGCATTCCCCCTGTGCCATCCAGGCTATTCCCCAAATCAGAAGGTTTTTTGCATCTTTTGAGGAATATTTCTGCTGGGAGCACATGCAAGGACCCCTACACCACCCCCCGGGTCCAGTCCTCACTCAGCTGTGGCAGGAGGGACTCTCACAGGCTGGACACACGAGATCCCACAGCACACGGCCAGCTGGGGGACAGCAGTGTCCTCCTGAGGCACAGCCATGTCCCCAGCATAGCACGAAAGAGCCTGCCCAAATGTCTCATCCCCACTGCATCTCCCTCTTAAATCACAGGCTGAATTTAGGAAAGACAGAGACTTCAGGACTCCGAGAGAGGTTCGGAGCCAACCAAGTAGATCACTTGCTGACAGTGGCCCATAAAACGCCCCATGGCTGCAGGCCCAGCAGTGTCCTTGGGGAGGAAGGGAGCGGAGACACCTGAGCAAACTCTGCTGCAACACAATAATGCTGCCACTTCTCGCTTTTCTTTATTTTTTTCCTTAGACCTCCTGATCACCGCTTAAAAGTGAGGCCAGAAGGATCTTGTGGTTCAATGCCCATTAAAATGTAGCCCAAATCACACTTTCATTTGCAGTGTCCCTGTGACATCTGCCATCACGATCAGGACTCCTGTCAGGCAGGCGCTGCCATCACCAAGTGCCACTGTCCCGGCCGTGCCATGCAGGCATTGTCCTGCACACACACCTCAGAGCACTGCCAGGGCATGGGAGCACCTCTCCCTGGGGACTGTGCTGAGGGATGTGGCACAAGGACTGGCTCATCAGCCAAGGCACGTGATGCTGCCAACACCAGCAGCCCATAAGCACCACCTTGGGCTGCAGTGAAGGGGGCACCACTTGGCACAGTCTGGCTCCTGGCACCCTAGCCTGGCTCCAGGCACCCCAAACCATCCCTTGAGGGAGGAAATTCAACATTTTAGAGGCTCACACTGTTTCCATCTACAGATCTGGGTCAGGAAAGAGATGCTGGAAGCTTCTACACCCAGCCCAGCTCTGCTGATTTTGCTGTTTTCACAAGGATTTACCCAGCAGAGCTGCTGCATGTCCTGCCCAGAGGTTCCTACCAGAAAATCCACAGAAAATCCACTTTTCTGCTTCTGTGCTGCCAAACTTGTGTGGGGATGGAGCTGAGTGGGCCTGTGCATCACGGACTGAGGGCATCTCTGACTGGAGGGGTTCGGGAGCTGCTGCTCGGGATGCAGCATCCCTGTGTGACCCGCACCTGTCCCTGGGGCACCTCCCAGTGCCAAAAGCCGCCGGTCTCTCCTCACCGCCACAGGCACCGGGGATGGTTCAGCCCTAGGCTCCTAACTCCCGGCCAGAGCAAACCTTTCTCGCAGCCTCGCCATGAAGCCAGCCTTTAATTGCTGCTTGACATTAAGTATCTGAGCAAGGAAGTCTTGGGTAAATGTTCTTGCTATGGGAACACACAGTGCTGAGTCTCTTTAATTACATTGTTTTTGTTTGGCTTTTTTTATTAGTTGTGCTGCGGCTTCCCCTCCCTGACAGGCCAGCGAGGCTCACGCTAAATATGGCCCGGTTTAAAGTCCGCCGTGAAATCCGAACCGCGGCACCAGACTGGCTGGACGCAGTGCAAGCCAGGGTTACGCGGGACACGCATTCCAGCCGCCGGGTCCGGCCCGGCCCCGCGCTCCCCCCTCCCTGTTCACACATCGAAGCCTCTCTGAGAACAACCACACCGCTCCAAACCACCTCTACAGCTTCCTCTTCCTTGCCCTGCGAAACCCCCCTGGGAACAGCCCAACCCTGCGCCCCAGGCTGCCCCATTTCTGTGGTGCTCATCACTTCCACACTGGCACACATCTCCGTGGTACTCATCGAGCCCCTCTCCACCACATCTGTCACTTCCTGTGCTCTCCCCATCCCAAACTGCCCTGCTCCACACCTGCTCAGCCCACCTCCAGGCTGCCCCTCAGGGCCAAAGAGCCTTCTTCCCACTGGCCACACTGCTTTCATCTTCCTCTGCCCTCCTTGTTATTTTAAAGGCATTCCAGAGGATGCTGTCAGGCTTGGATGTGGTTTGGTTGGGTTGTTTGTTTTCGTACTGGAGGTTTTATGATCGCATTGGGAACAAGCCCTAATTGAGCTGCAATTCAAATTGCAGTCCGTGGGTATTTGTTTCATTTTTTGGAAGGGCTCAAAACGGCTGTGCAGCTTAGACTGGAGAATGCATTTGGTTTTAACTGGAACCTGATGGAGACAGGACAGAGCAGGACAAGCTGCCTCGAGTCATGATCAAAGTTCCTGGGGAAGCCCAGTGTGGTCAGCCCGGTGCCAAGGTACCCACAACACAACAGGCAGTGTTGGTTGTGGTCACAGTCCTGTGACCACCCAAAAACCCTGGCACTTTCAGGGAGGAGGCAGACAGAGCCAGAACTCTGGTGCCAAGAGCCAAGCGCACAGCCCTGGGGCCTGGTTCGGTGGGAGCTTGCAGCCACCCTGCAAATCCCTGTCCCCTGCAAACCTCTGTCCCCTGAAAACCCCTGTCCCCTGAAAACCCCTGTCCTCTGAAAAATGCTGTCCCCCAACAGCCCATGTTCTACAAACATCTGTGGCCAGCAAATCCCTGCACTCTAAATCCCTGTTCCCTGCAAACCTCTGCAGGGGTTTGTGACTTGTGCTTGCCTGATCCCCTAAGAAAGGGAGCCCAGCACCCCAGAGGGAGCTCAGCACCACGGCTGGCTAGTCCTTGCCAAGTCAGGAGCTGCTCCAGACTGGAGCTGCTCACAGGGAACAGGCAGCAAGAAGGGGCAGGACCTAAAGGTCAGCGCCCAGACTGCCCTTCACAGGAACTGCATGGTATCACCTTCCACTCACCGTGTCCCACACCCACTGCCAGAACCAGTGTTCAGCCCCACACCCAAATGTGCCTGATGCTTCCAGCACCAGCAAGCAGCCAGACTTTTGCAGGTAGGGATGGGTAAACAGGCAGACAGAGTGATCAGAGAGCACCTGCTCTGCTCCACTCCCATCCTGCCAGGATCTCACAAGCCCAGATGCTGGAGCAGGTCAGCAGAGCTCTAGGAGACATCTCCAAGCCACTAACACCACCCCAGTTAAATCAGATTTCCACACGGAGAAGAAGATGAGCCATGGGACTCACTGTCCCTCTGTCAGGAGGAAACCCTATCCCAGCCTAGCCTGCCAGGAACAGCAACACTCTTGCCACAGCTGCATGTATGCAAACCCTGTTCCAGGGGATCAAATGCAGGAGCTGAGTCATTCAACGACTGAAATCAAAGATCACTGAAGGCAAAAGAAAGGAGAAAAAGGATCCCTGTGGGTTCACAGGGGCCCACTTTGGATCCAACAAGAGCAGGAGGTAGATGCTCAGCACAGAGATGCCCAGGGCACAGGTGGCAGGCTGGGAGGAGTGAGAAGGGGTGTAAGGTCACACACATCCAAGCCTGGTCCTGTCCCCTTCCCTGGGTCCTGACAAACACTTTTGGGGAGGGAGCAGGGCAGGGGTCAGAGGGCCAGAAGTCATGGGGCCAGAGGCTGTTCCAATGGGAGAAGGAAGGGTGCTGGGATGGCAGTGTCCCAGCTGCTCTGAGGGCTGCTGCCATGTACCCGCACCCCACCAAAATGCCCAGGACCTTCCAGGAGCCACTCACCTGTCCATGCCCAAGATAGTTTGAGCTTGTGCCAGAGGGATGCCATGTGTTTTGTCACGGCCTCACCCCAGGGTAATGTTCCACTGTCACCTCACTCCCCTGAAACCCCCAGAGCTCTCGCCCCAGTGTGGTTCCTCTGCATCACTCCGCCTTTCCTGGCATGGTGGGGTCCACACACAGGGCCCCCACTACGGTTCAGAGGTTGGGTCAGCTCCCGGTTCTGCTGGAAACAGGGCTCCAGGGAGCTCCATTCCCACTGCCTCGCCCTGGGGCTGAGACTGGCCTGGCATGGGGGTACAGCTCCACGTGTTGGGGGCTGAGACCTGCAGACTCATCACAGCAGTGGAGGCAATCCATTTGCACCCAGGCCTGCAGAGAACCAAACCCTTTAACCTCCTGCGCCACCTGGTGCCACCGGGAAGGACGTGCCACCGGGATGCGCCTCCCAGCGGAAACCACCTCTTCTCCAGAGCCATCAAATGGTAGAAAAATGGCCCAATAAGGTCTTCTGGAAGTCCCCTGAGCTCACTTCCCCATGCCTACGGCTGGGCTTCATCCTCAGCCACCTCCATCCCATCTGTACTTTCCAGTCCTCCAGTCCATCACTGGGATGTTCCTTCTGCTGGAAGCCCACCTCCATTCCATCGTCCCACCCAAGACATCCAGCCAAATGGGACCAGCATTCTGACAGAAACCAGGCTGAAGACTTCCAGAGATGCACCCAAAGGGGTTACAAAAGGGAGCCCACAGCCACTGATCTCGGCGGGGAGGAGGAGACATCGGCCAAGTCACAATGGAAGAGCAGACAAACATACACACCCAGCTCCAGAGCTGCTGCCCAGCTGGTAAATGTTACTGGAGTCAGAAACCCGCTTTCTGCTGGAAGGCACACAGCAGGAGCCAGCCAGCAGTGCTGGGCACGCCAGCCACTGCCCAAAGACTGTCCCTGGCACGGCTACCAAGAACAGCCACCCCCACTGGGCTCTCCCTGGACCAGCATGTCCCAGCCTGGCAAACCCCTTGCCTGGCACAGCGTCATTCCAGGATTTGCTCCCAGCTTGCTCCAGATCAGCTCCCTGCCCAGCACCCACCAGGATCTTCTCCGACCACCCCACCACCTTGCCCTGGGGCGGCTCTCATGCCGGCACCACTCAACTCATGAGCAACACCAGAGGGACTGGGTCACTGCCACCCAACCACAACAGCATCTCCATGGAGTCAGGGTCCAAAGCCTGCAGTCCAAGAGGAGAAGCCAGTTTTTTCCACCATTTTGCTAGAAACTCCCTCTAAGTGCCTGAGCACTCTTGTAACTGCACTAACTGGGGACAGCAGCCGCCAGCAGGGCCTCCTTCCAGCTGGGGCTCGCCTGCTCCTTCATCAGACCAGAGCTTTACCAGCTCATGTGTCATTCATCTCTCTGCAGAAAGCTCTGAGGCACCATCAAGTAGAGAAACCCCAGCTGAAGATAACAGAGTCTGTGGAGGAATTTCCAAAGCCCCCATGACAGCAATTAGAAAAAGTTTCCACTCTAATACAAAAGAGCAACTTTGAAAACCACAGAGATCACCAGGTGAAACCTTCAGCTACCAGGACCTGCTCAGCCTGGACTTGATGGCCTTGAAGGTCTTTCCCAGCCACAATGATTCCATGATTCTGTCCCTCCGTGCATGGATGTGATGCTGCTGAGCTCACCCATGGGACAGGCAGGGCTACAAACAGCCTTTCCCAAGTCTCGCATGACAGGAGCGTTTCCTCCGCGTCTCCTCCCCTCACCTGGCACAGCCCAAGCTGGCCTGAGCCCTGCTCCTTCCCTCTGCTGAGGATGAGAGGCAGGTGATACCCACAGCCAGTGCCACACATGGGAAATGGGGACAAAGACAACATTGTCTTGGGTAAGCTGCTTTTGAGACTTGTTAATTGGAAACAGCTCCTTCAGCCACCATTCCTGACCTGGACTTGTGTGGGCAAGGAGGTGTCCCTAGAGAAAGGGACAGGAGGACAGAGAGTGGCCAGAATCCCTTTGCAAATGGGGACACCAGCAGCCGGCCCCTGAAGAGCTTCTCCAGGCATTCCCAGCCACACTTTCCAGTGGCTAACCATTTGACCAAATCCATGCTGACTTCCAGCAGGAATGCATCATCCCTGCCAATTTTCAAGTCTCTTTTTCAAAGAGTGGAGACACCAGAAACCCTCAAACAAAGAGACAGCAGGAAAAAAAAAAAAGAAATTGGCAAAGCTACCATTTGCCCCCAACCTTCTGCTGAAAATTGGGAAAAATAGAGAAAAAAAAAGAGAAAGTTCAGCCTGAGGCAGAAAAGCATGGAATAATCCAGCCCAAACAGTTAAAGCCTGGCAAAGGTAAGAGCAAACAAACTTCCATTGGGAAGTGCTGTACAGTTCTACCAAGGGTAAGCTGTGGTGCCCTCCTTGCCCCTCCATGCAGCTCACAGGGATGACTTCTCTGCAGCTCAAAAGAGCAAGGGTGGCAGGGGCCAACGGCTGCAGGTGGCCCTGGAGATGGGAGGTGGCAGGGGGGCGAGAGGAGACAGCACCTCCAAGATCTCCCAAAGCCCTTGGGACATCCCTGCTCACACAGTTACACTGAGCAGGACCTTTGAGCCACACACAGCCAGCTTGGGCCCCTCCATCACCAAGAGGCTGGGAAACATCTCCAGAGCTGGTGGCCCTAACACATGATGGGTGCTGCTGTCTCCTTCCTCCCCCTCTTCATCCCCTGAGCCACTGGTGAGGAGTGGGGGATACTCTCATGCTCCTCAGACAACCAGCTCTTCCCACCATGCTCCTCACCCTGCTTTTCAGGTGTGCTGCAAGAGCTTTCTTAGGACTAGGATGCTCACAGAACTGGAAAACCCCACTGTGCCCACTGTGCCCAGCCACATCCTGGCCTAGGATGCCACAGCTTATCCCCGTGTTCACACGGGTAGGTCACGCTGCAGCCATACCTTCCCATCACTCATCCAACAAGCCCTCAGCCCTGAGGGCCTCCCTTGCTCCACTGCCCCATTTTTTCTGTGGTCTGAATGCAGACAAGGGAGGTAGCAAGAGTGATCTCCAGGTAAAGTGTGGGAGCATCACAAGGAGGGGGATTTAGCTCTCTCACAGATCTGGGTGACTCTGAGCAGGCCACTAAAGCCCTGGTGCTGCAATGGGGTGCACACCATCCCCTGGGACCAGGGAGAGCAAATGTTCACAGTCCCAGTGTAATATGGGAACAGCTCCATCTGTCTGCTTGCATTCCTGCCTGGACACCAAGAATTACAGAATCCTGGAGTAGCCAGAGCTGGAAGGAACCCACAAAGGTCACAAGTCCAACCCTGGCCCTGCACAGGCACCCCCACAATCCCACCCCATGCCTGAGATCATTGTCCAAATGCTCCTGGAGCTCTGGCAGCCTCAGGGCCACGTCCATTCCCTGGGGAGCCTGGGCAGTGCCAGCACCCTCTGGGGAAGAACCTTTTTGAGAGATCCAGCCTGACCCTGCCCTGGCACAGCTCCAGCTGTTCCGTGGGCCTGTCCTTGGTCACAGAGAGCAGAGATAGAAGCTGCCCCTGTGCTTCAGAAGGATGAGGTGATTGTGTTGGTACATGAGGAAGGCAGCCTTGGGTCCCTGTGCAGTGCAGGATCCTGATCCTGACCTCCTTGCATCATCAGGAAAGAAAACACCCAAAGAAACTTTGAGTTCATGTGAAGTTCACCCCAGTTGAGCTGTGCTCCATAAGCAAAACTTTCCTGCCTGACACGAGCCTTCCAGAGCTCATGACTGGGGCAGAGCAGGGCCAGGGCTGCGCTGGGAGAATGGGATCACTTGGCAGTATCCTTCTTCCACTTAAAAAAAAATGAGGCAGGCGCTCTGCTGGGAATTCCACCTCCCTGCTCACAGAGCTCCAGGAGTGTGCTCACCACTGAGGTTCCCTCAGACCATAGCTGGACAGCAGCAGTACCCCAGGCACAGACAAGGAAATCAAGAGCACTGACTAAATATCACAGCAGCTTATCCGTGTCCAGAAGCAGCCTTCTTGCTTCCCAGGATTTGACCCGGTGCTTTGCGGGATTTCAGGGCACAGGAAACTCAGTCCAGGTAGCCTGCCCATACAGAGCCATGGGCACAGCAGGACTTGACTCTGGAGCCTAGCTTAGGCAGGGAGGATGGAGCAGGAGGATGGGGACACAGGCAGGGACAAGGCACATATCAGACCTTGAAGAACCTGCACCAGCAAACTCTTGCCTTTGCCACATCCACTTCCCAAGGAGATCTGGAGGCAGAGCAGCCCCTCCTGGGACCACAACCCAGGCCAGCCTCACCAGGTGCCTCTGCCCTTGGGGCTGCTCCCTGGCATGGGACAGCAGGGACTGCTCCTCCAGGAGTCTCTGATGGGTCACTCCTTCAGGACTTGTGTCTTCTGACACAGGCCAGGCTTGCAGAGGCTGATGGCTCCAGCACAGAGGGGGAATGAGCACCCTACGACTCTAGGGCCTGGTGTACAGTGACATTTAAACCCAAAAGAATTCGGGTTAAGACTGTACCTGCCTGGATCTCCCCAGATTACCTGTGCTCCTGTCACTGCCTCTAACCACAGTCACTGCCTCCTCCTCCCCAGTGAAGATGCTCAGGATTGAGAACACTGGGGATGAAAAAAGACACTTTTTTTTAGAACGTGCTCCCTAGGCAGAAGTTTCAGCCTCTCTGGACACCACTTCCAGTACAGAAACCTTGACCTTGGTGGTTTTAGCTACAGTGCCAGCACAAGCTGATGTACAAAGCCTACCAGGAAAACCTGACCTGCCAGCCTGGAGCTTAGAGCAAGCCCACAAGTCAGCCATGGGTCTGGGGGATGGCCAGCATGAGAGCCCAGATGCCAGGAGTCCTAGAGCAACAGCAGCTCCTTCACTAGCAGCTCTCATAGAATCAGAGGATCCTGTAATGATTTGGGTCAGAAAGGACCTGAAAGATCATCTTGTTCCAGTCTCTCTCTATGGGCAGGAGTGCCAAAGTGCCTGAAAAAGGAGGTCAACATTGCCATGCACCTTTTAAAGAGTGAGAAGCTGAGGGACAAGGAGGGCCAGCTCTTGTCCTCAGCTGCTCAGTGGGCCAGGAGAAGCCATAGATACGACAGGTACCACAGGTACCCCAGTCCTCTCTGCAGTGGGTGAAGCTCAGAAGCTCTGGTGAGTCAGTTCGGGTTCTGACCTTAAATGTGGAGTCTGAGGGTGGAGAGGAGAAGCAAGACCAGGGGAAGAGGTGAGTAACCACAGTGCCAAGTCATCCTGCAGTCTCTGCCCTCTCAGGGGACTCAATAACCCCACACTTGGAAACCTGCAGGGTTTCTATGGAGACCACAGCTCAACAAGCCAGAGTGCCACCCAAGGTGACGATGGCTCCTTTTGGGGCAGTGGGCCACAGCCCATCCTGATAATACCAAGAAGAGATGTTCCTCACAGCTCTGCTCATCTCAGCAGCTGTTCCGCAGCCATGCTTAACAAACCCTATGTAATGTCACATGTTCATTTTTCAAAGCCCACAAAAAACAGCTTTTTACTGCGAGTCAAGAACGCAACACAAGAAAAATGTAGACCTGTTGGAGAGATTCCAGAGGAGGCCATGATGATGCTCCAAGGGGTGAAGCCCCTGTGCCCTGGAGACAGACTGATAAAGTTGGGAGTGTTCAGCCTGGAGAAGACTCCTGGGAGACCTCAGAGCCCCTTCCAGTGCCTAAAGGGAGTCTGCAAGAAGGCTGCAGAGGCAGTTTTTGGAAGGGCAGGCAGTGATAGGACAAGGGGGAATGGCTTTAGGCTGAAGGAGGGCAAATTTAGATTGGGTATTCCCCGCAAGGGAGGTGAGGGCTCAACACAGGGTGCCCAGAGAAGCTGTGGCTGCCCCATCCCTGGCAGTGCTCAAGACCAGGTTGGACGGGGCTTGGAGCAACCTGGGATAGTGGAAGGTGTCCCTGCCCATGGCAGGGGGTTGGAATGAGGTGATCTTGAAGGTCCCTTTCAACTCAAACCATTCCGTGGTTCTATGATTGAAGGCTAAGGAGAGCTCAGACCTCTCCAGGGCAGGGGTAGGCAAAACAAAGCCCACACTCCATGATTCTGTGATTCTATGAAACCATTAGTAAGAACCCTGCCCTGACCACAGGCAGGAGATTTGTCTCCCAGTTACTGCCTGATGAGTCCTGTCAGGCCCTGTTGGGACACTTCTTGGATGGAAACCAGACTCTGAACAGACCTGGAGGGGGCTTGGGTGAATCTCTGCACTGTGGGCAGGGTGAAGACCACATGCAAGTTCTCAGGGTGACATTGGCAGCTGCTGCCAAGTATCCAGTTCCACTTTGCACACAACCAGGCATGAACCTTGCCTTTTCCTGGTGTGAAATCTATCAGATCTGCACTATCTGGCGCTGCCTACATGGAAAATTCTCCTCCACATTGCCCAAGGGTTCCTTGTGGCAGAAGATCTTCATCCCTGTCTGACTTCCCCTGTTACCAGAAAAATGAAGGCAACAAAGGCAAAGTGAGACAGGGAGAGGAATGTCCCTGAGGAGATAACTGCTGGGGTAGACGGATGAATAGTTTAATTTTGAGGAGAAAGGGAGGAAATGTGGAAGTCAGGAGTGGAAGGAAACATAACTTCCCTCTCTGACCTCCAGCAGGCATAAGGCTCAGCAGATGTGGAGGCCACTTGGGCTCACAACTTCCCTGAAAAGCATCCAGCCCACACAGGAAGGGTGAGTATGAGGGATGGGGAGGAGTTAGCGTGCAGTAAGACTCCATCAAAGGTGGAACGAGGTCCCAGCACATCCAAGGACATGGTCCTCCTTGTCCCAATGTCCTGGGCTGACTCCTCCCTTCCATATGGCCTCCCCACAGAGTGCTGCCCATCCTGCCAGCATCCAAGCCAGTAGATCCAATATCAACCTGGCACTGTGAAATACTCTCCAGGAAGATAAACAGGAGGTATCTGAAGCCCTGGCAGGCGGAATTGTCTCTGCCAGAGGAAGCTATCTAAGAGCAGAGGAAACCTGCCCAACAGTGACTGCCACTGCTCAAGGGACAAGGAAGGATTAAAAGTACTGGAATATCTTGGAAGTGCCAGCTGTCAGGACTATCTGGATATGTCCATGCTTCTGTGTTTCCTGACCCAGTGTCTCGAGAAGCATCAGCAGCACGACCAGTGAGCCCTTCTGCTCCTGGGGATGGAGGGAAGTGCAGCCTGGCATTCCGGAACTGGAGTGAGCTGCTGCCTTTGCTGGAGCTGCTCTAGACATGCAACTCCTCCACACTGCCCTTCCCCAAGTCCAAACTGGCTCATGGAGAAGGAGGTTCATGGCTGGAGATCTGAAGATCTGACCAGAAGTAGGAAACCAGGACTATTATGGATATTCCCATTAAAAGAAACATACTGAGATACGTTTGTGTGCTGGATAAGGGGACTGGAGAGCAAAGACCTTCCAAATGCAGTGCACTGGCACCATGTAGTGATGAATAAGGGGGAATGGCTTCACACCAAAAGGTTTATGCTGGATATTGGGAAGGAATTGTTCCCATGGAGGGTGGGGAGGCCCTGGCACAGGGTGCCCAGAGAAGCTGTGGCTGCCCCTGGATCCCTGGAAGTGTTCCAGGTCATGTTAGACAGGGCTTGGAGCAGCCTGGGATAGCGGAAGGTGTCCCTGTCCATGGCAGGGGGGTAGAGTGAGATGAGCTTTAACGTCTCTTCCAACCCAAACTGCTCCATGATTCCATGGGAATATCAGGTGGTGTGGAATAGCTTGACTTGCATTAAGATTTAGATACCCATGAGGTTTCCTTTTCATACCAAGGAGTGTGACATCTCTGCAATTCCCCCAGCATATCCATGGGGCTTGGGTTGCCTGCTGTGGAAATCCACTGGCACCTTCCAGGCAGAGGCACATTTATGGAGAAGAACCAGTGGAGATCCTACAGGATGAAGAGCATCCTCCACACTCTTCAGCAGGGACCAAGGCATCCATCCTGCTTTGCAGATCCTGACCACGGGAAATGGCAAAGGGATGATGACAATAAAAGAAAACAAATCAGGCAATTGGGCTATTTGAGAGAAATTAAAGTGTGCTGAGGGTAATGGACTGAGAAATAATCTTATTGGAGGTATCAGCTACCAGCAGAGGGAAGCGGCCAGAGCACCAAATCAGCACAATATTTTATATTTCTCTTTTAAATGTTATTTGTTGCCTGTGCTCTCAAAGAGGAAGGGATCTGGCTGAGGGCTCTGGTCCCAGACAGGGAGAATCTGGACATCAGTCTTTTCTGAACATTTTCCTTCTGTTGCTTCCCCAGAGGACTCAATTTCTCCCACTGCAGTGACATGAGAAACAAACGGAGAAGAGAGCGCTGGACCTGCGGGAGCCTGCGGCAGCACAGAGAGGGTTCAGGCCTCGCTCTGCTCCCAACCTCTCCAGCCTCATCGTAATCATGAGCTGAGCTGCCTCTCCTGAGAAGAGGAGGAAAACTGGGCCCCCAGAGGCTTGTGGCATCAGGAGGGGAGGCACAAGATCTCACCTTTCCCATCCTGCAGCCATAGGTCAGGATGCTCCCGGCTCCCTGCTGGCAGCATAAGGCAGCAGGAGCGGAGCTACAGGGACTGTGGCTCCTCTGCCAAAGCTGCTTCAGGGCTAAGGACTGGCTGCAGCACCATGTCAGTCCCACCGGGACCAGCAGTTGCCCTCCAGCCTCTGCCTGTCTGCAGGCAACTCAGAAAATGAGGACAAAAAGTAAATTATTCCTTTGCAATGCTTTCCTGAGGTTAACCTGACTTTCAGGGAGATGTTTGGAGAGCTCGCTCCTCCCCACCCCCATCAGCATGTTCCTCACAGTCACTGTTAAATCATTGTCCCTCCCGCTCTGGGGAGGGGCATGTGAACCCCTGCTCCCCCAGTCCATCCAGAGGCGCTGGCCATGGCCATTCTTAGGCTGCTAGGGACACAACCAAGCTCTTGAACAACACTGCCCCACGTGCAGTTCAACCAGGAACTCTGGGGCTCCCTAGCTGGCATCCACCTCTCCCAGAGAGGTGAGGTGGGGGATGGCAGCACCAGGACAGCCAGCAGAGCCCCTGGCACATGAGTGTCTCTGCAGACAGACTCCTCCTTGTTCGCTGGGGCTGCAGCTTCTCTTGATCACATTTATTGCCTCTAAACCAACTTACAGCGTCTTGCTGATGGCAACGTCCATCTGCCACACGGGGGAAGCTCCGCTGCGCGGAGCCCGGGGCAAGGGGCCCTGCCGCGGGCTGGCTCCTCGGGAGCCCGGACACCCCGGCAGAGCCCGGCGCAGCGTGGAAGTCCAGCTCCCATCCGGCTAATTCAATAAGTCACAGATACCATGACTTCATAAGGCACAAAGGCTCCACAGCTATTAGGGGAATTGGGAGCAGGGGGAGGAGGAACTGAAATGGAGAAGGGACGGAGACGGGGAGGGTGGAGAGGGGGAAGCTAAGACAAGCAGCAGAACAAAACATCCCATAAATCATGAGGAGCTGCTGAAATACCAGAACAAATGACCCCATAGCTTGGCCATTGTTCCCGAGCGAGGGCTTAAAGCGCTCCCAGTTGAGACAAAGCGCCTCGCGTTTCGTTTCAGCACCGCGCCGGCCCGGTCGGAGCTGCGGGCGGCACAGCCGAGCTGGGGGGGCTGAGCTCCACCTCGGCCCCGGCTGGCACCGCGGGATGCGGGCGGTGACGCTCTTGGCAAGGTTGGCTCACTCACAGAAAGCGCTGCCAACGAGGTGCCCGCAGCTCAGCCTGCCCAAAGCATCTCCTTGCTCTCATATGCCCCCACAGCTCTCGCATTCCTTCCCTTCCGCTGCAAGGCTCAGGGCCTCATTTTCCTTGTTTTCCCTCACTCAGGCTAAGAGCTTCCTGGTTTGGGAAGAGAAAGAGCTCCGAGACTTCTCTGGAGTGAGACAGCTCGAGTAGGGCTGTGAAACCTGGAGGAGCTCTGAGCCCACTGTCTTCATGGTGCTGCTACTCTTTGCCTCCCAAAAAGTTGATGACAACTCACTTTGTGCTGGCTGACTTGGCAAAGGGACAAATGTCACGCAGAGAGTCCTGGGGACAGTCCCAGACGACTGTGGACAGCTGTGGGAACAGCACCAGGCTCTCAGGGAGCTGTGCAATAGCAGCACTCCCATGCACTGGATCAGGAACAGTGGGATGGATTACTCGGCAGCTCAGCACCTCCCCCAAGCCCTGCAGCTCCACCAGGACCACGGCACTTGGTGCCAGGAGGTGAGGACCCCGTGGATGGGGACAGGTCATCTGGCTGCTTGCCCACAGCAGCAACAGCACCAATGCTAGGAGGCACTTCCACAGCAGGGATTCCATGCCCAGCTACACAGGAAGAACCTCCACGCCACTCGAGACCACTCGAAAGGTAAATACCACAGCTTAAATAACTTCCATGAAAACAAGTTAAGTTCCCTTAAAACACTTCTTTATAACCACACCCGAAGCCACAAGGCAGAGTGCAGCAGCAGTCACATGTGCCACCTCCACCAACCAGATGGTGCCAGCGAGGTTCCCATGTCAGGGGGCTCCTGCTCACTCGGCACTTTCTGCCCGGGCCTGTGTGGTCTGCACGGTGGCCGCTGGGCAGGCAGCTCCCTGCACATCCCAGCTTTTGGCAGCGAGGAGCTGGGATCCAGTCCGTGCCAAGGGTCGGGCAGGAAAACAAGCTGCAGGCAGGGCTGAGCCCGAGGCAGGCGCTGTCACCAAGAACAGACACGCTGCTGCCAGCACGGCCTCAGCCGCGTGGTGAGCAGCCAAGGAGCAGCACCGAGATAACGGCATGGGGGAGACAGGAATGCGCTGCATTCTTCCTGAGCCACCATGGGAATAGGCTATTCCAACCGTGGATCACAGGGAGGCTGTCTGACAGGGAAAACGCAAGGAGCCCGAAGAGAAAAAGCAGTGAGTAAGCAATGAAGAAGAAAACGGAGGGAAATCAGGATGAACAAGTGGTGAGTATGAGAAAAGGAGTGTGGGGGGAAAGCAAACCCAGAACAAACAGAAGAAGGAAAACCAGAGATAGAGCTAGAAAGGAAAAGGAAGGGACTAAAGGATTTCAGAAGGACAAACGTGCAGGGCTGAAACTCCCAATGAGCAATGGAGCTGAGAGGATGTGAGAGGCAACAGAGGCTCGCAGCTCTTCCCACACAAGAGCAAACCGGGGACCACAGCCCTTCCATTGGACTAAGCCTCACTTCAGAGGGAAGATAAATGTGGAGCATATCTCAGGTAACAGGCACTGGAGGAGAGAAGGCCTCTGCTCACTCTAAGTGGAGAGAACAGGAATTGTTGGAGTTTTGGCACTGCTGTAGGACAGTGTGAGGCCTCCATGGGAACCACCAGCTTTCATCTTCTTCACCCCAACAGGAGAATGTGGTGGGCTTCAAGTCAAGTGTGCTTTAGGTTTTGTGCTGTTTAGGTTTGGGAGCTAGATTAGGACCAGAGACCACAGAAAGCAGAGCTTTAATAAACTAAATCCCAAATCCTTCCTTGCCTCAGTTACTTTTGCCTCATTTGGAGCATAAGCTGCCTTGGTGACCCAGCACACATCATCCAGCAGAGAAGGGAACCAGCAAACCTGGGCAAAACCAGACATGTGCAGCCCTCAGGTTTCTCCCAAAGACTGGGAAAGCTCCTGTCCAGCACCTCCCAGCAGCAGGACACCGGCACCGGGAGCCATGGGCTGAGGTGATCCGGCACATTCACAGGCCCAAACACTGGGGACTTTGTGGCGCTGGCTTTAAAAAAAATACCCTAAAAAAGGCCTAATAATGAAGTATTTATTTCAGCAAACAACGTATGAATGAAAGAAGTGTTTTCTCAATACTTCACTTTTTCTCTGCCTTCTCTCCCTTCCCCCCAGCAATTTTGTTTTTAATAAGTGGAACTAACAGGGCTTTGCCTGCTGCTGGCTGGGCTGGGGAGCAGGGCTGCTCCGCTGGCCTGGTGCAGCACAGGAACACGTGCCATGGGAACAGAGCTGCCCTGTGCCTGGGGAGCATGGCCCATCAGCGTGTCCCAGCCACAGAGCCAGGGGCATGTGCTCTGATGGACACAGTGCGCACTGGGAGACCTGACTCGGGAGCATCCCTGGGCTGGGCAGCAGCACAGGACATCCAGCCCCTTACTCACTGGCAGCAAGGAATTGAACCTCCTGGCCCAGGGCTCCTGGCACTGGAGAAGGGCCAAGCGGAGGTGAAGGCATCTGTGTCCTGTCCTACCTGGCTGTGCTCAGTGCAGGATCACAGTGCCAGGCAGACTCTGTGACCCCGTGCAGTTCCTTCTCTTCTGCCTCAGCTCCATCTAACCCTACCTGGGCATCTGAATAGCTGGGAACACTGGAAAGCTGGCTCAGTTTGCCCTGTGTGGGGATGGGTTCTATTGACAATGCTTTGGTAGGAATTTCAAGCAGGAAACTCTAACCCTGCCCCAGACTGACACCTAGCTTTTCAAAGCAAAGAGCACAAATGATGTCATGCTTTTCTACCTCCTTGGCAATAGGCAACAGCAGGCTGAGAAACTGTCCTTTGCCTTCAAGCCTTGGGGTCAAGATAGGCAGGATTCTCAGAAGCTGTTGATTTGGGCAAACATGGTCCCTTGCTCTTCCATGCTACTCCTACCCATGTGGGATGAGCTGAACCCATCACACACAGTGTGGGTGTTCACCTCTGTGCAAAGGCAGGTGAAAGGATGCAGTGGTAACCCTTGGTTGTAAATACAGACAGATTTGATGCAGGTAGGTATTTGCTCTGAAAGACAAATTAGGCATTTGTAGATTTGCCAGGATATGAGCCAAGTTTCCCATCAGCCAGAGCACTGAGGAGCAGCTTCACCTGTGGCCCAGGACAGTTTGGAGTGACTTACTGAGGGTGCTGATCCTGCTGTGATGAGCAGAGATCCCCAGTGATGTACAGGGAACACAGAGAAAAGCTGTTTCACACCAAGGAAAAGGCCAGGAGATCCCTTAGGTCATGGCTGCAGAGAAGGCTGGAAAAATCTCAGGATGTCTCTCTGAGGACCTGTGCATGTGAGATGGATGGGAGCAGGCAGCAGGCAGGGTCCTCGGCCCACTGCCACCCCTCATCATTGTGACCCTCTGGGGTGACCCTTCCTCTGTGCCCTGCCAGCCCCTGGGCTCCAGCAGCCCGACCCACCCAATCCTGGCTGCCAGGGTGCTGTCTGATCCAGCTCAAGACATCTCCAAGCCATGGACAAAACCCCCAGTACAGGGTGAGGGTCCTGCCTGGCTGTGCCTGTGTCCCTGCAGGATAGGGACATCAGGTCTGTCTCCCTCAGCCTCACAGCCCCAAGCTGAGGCACGATGGAGACGGCAAACCAAAGGCAAAGGCAGCCCCTCCTCACCCAGAGCTCCTTCCCAGGCTGCTTTACAAAATCCCTCTAAAAGAGCATCGTCTACCACTGCTGCAAGTCCTTGCTGCACAAGGTGGTTTGCCAAATGCAAGACAGATGGTTTCCCCCAAGAAAACACTGTGGAGTGAGGGAAAATGTACCACAAATATCCCCCAACAGGGCTAAACTGGGACCCGGGGGCTTCAAAGACACATTTAGAGAGGAAAGAGATTTGCTGGCTTCTCGTGCTTCTTTGTTATGAATAAAGACAAACTCTAATTGTTTTTAACGAGCTCTTTGTTGTTTCCCTATTTGCTACATTACAAATTCACGTATTTGTCTCTTTGGGAGATTGAGAATAATTGCAGAGCACGTTTCCTCATGACATCCTCTTAGCAAAGGGCAGAAGTGTAAGTGGAGAAGAAAGCAGTCTGTCCCCAAATATCCTGAATTCTTTGATTCATTAATACCTGGTGAGCTTTGATGCTCAAGGAACCTCATAGATAAAGGAAGCCTTTGAGGAGAGTTCCACAGCCTCACACTGAAGTGTTAGAACACACAATAAATGCCAGGAAGATCTCCAAAAAAAGCAGGGAAATTGAAAACCAAATTCAACATTCTTGCAATTTCTAAGCATTTTTCCTTTTTCTTTTTAAAGTTTTATCCTTCTTTATCCATCTAAGGAAGCAGAAAGCAATGCAATTTCCAGCTCTTTTAAATATCCTTAGCAGGTCACCTCTAACACTGGGATGGCTGACTGTGATCTGCTTCCAGGACTGCTGCATCAGAGCTCAGACACCCAGGAAGAATGACTCCCTGCTCGAGTGGGGACAGCTCTCTGAGACCTGTGCTCACACCAGGGGCCCCAGGCAGGGAGCACTGCATCCCTCTGGGACGTGGGGCTGCCCCGCAGGCTGCCTTGGGCTGGGACAGCCTGAGACCCTCACTGCTCGCTCCGGGCATGGTGACAGAGGGCAGCCCCTGAAAGTGACCCTGCAGACCCCAGAGCTCCCACAGGGGCTGAGGCCACTCCACTGTGGCTCTCAGCTCCAGTTCATCCAATAGAGGAGCACTGGGCAGTGAGGGACCACGGGATGTGTTCTCCAGCAGCTCCCATTGCCTGTGTCTCCTTATTCCTGCTCGGGGAAGGGAAGGGAAGGGAAGGGAGTGGGGGTTGGCAGAGGCTGTGTGCTTGTGTGCCCCAGCTCAGCAGACACTCCCATTACCCACATGAGCCCTGACAGACCTTCAGCTGGGGGATGGTTCTCGTTTGATACCTTGGGGGAGCCTCTGCAGCAGGTGGAGGGGTTTGGAGGGTTGTTGTCCCACAGGACATCGCTTCGACAATGGCAGCAGTGGGAAAAGGGGACAGGAGGGCGACTGGAAGCAGAAGCTGTTTCCCCCAGTCCTGTCCTGCAGCTCTTACCATTCAATGCTCAGAGACCTGGGCCGGAAGGCAGACAGCTCAGCCGAGCCATACTCAGCTTTCCTTCTCTTCTCCTGCTTCTGCTTCACCGACAAGCGGTGGGCAAACCTAGTGAGGCTGCTCTCCGACCTGGGAAGGGGAGAGGAAAGGTGTTAATGGCACTGCAGCCCTGCCTCCAGTGGCACACCCGGGGCACAACGCCAGGCGGTGCTCAGTGCTGAAAGTGGGGGGCTCCCAGCAGGTCAGTGGCACCAGTCCTGGGGGTGGGAAGGGGAGGAGCAGGGGCAGGTTTGGTATTGCTCAGCAGGCCAGGAGCAGCACAAGTCCTTGTTAGCCAAACTGGAGCTGCAGCCTGGCAGGCTGAGAGAGGCAGGTCCTGCTCCCTGTGCAGCAGAATCACCTCCCCAGGCTGTGCATTCCTCCCCAGACTCCAACTGGTGACAGCCAGCACCGGGGAAGCAGCCAGGGATGTGTGAGTGGAGAGAACTAAAGCAGACTGAATCAAAGGCCACACACCCCTTCAGAGAAACCCTGGAGCCCCTGTGGCCTCCCAGCTGGGGCTCCCAAACACCAGAAGAGCTTCCCTGAGGAGGACTGGCATGGAAATCAGCCCACATCGGAGAGGTTTTGGAGATGGAAACAGAAACGTGTAGGAGCAAATGGATTCAACTGAAGGACCCGTCTGTGCTGACAAAGCCCCTTCCCACGAGGTGGGGTGCTCCAGCGATGCTCCCAGCCCCTGGGAAAAGCACATCCGCAGGCTCCAGAAACATGCTGCACATTCCAGTCCATCCCAGCCTTGTCCAGGGGAGAGCTGCTGGCACAGGGCACACCTTCCCTGTCTCCAAGCCCCGTGGCACACAGGCACCCAGGCTGAGACTAGCTGAGGAGGCACCTGCCCCACAGAGACCCTCGGCCCTCTGCCTCCCTCGGGCACACGGAGCCCCCAGAGCCCCCTGTGCCGAGGGTGGCACCACCAGCTCGGGCTGAACACGGCACCACAGCCTGTCCCTGCTGCCAGAGGACAAGAGCTGGGACACCCAGACCTGGGCACACAACCAGGCATTGGGGCTGTGTGCCAGCCCTGCTACACACACTGTCACAGCCACTGCTCCTGTCCTCCTTTAATGTGCCAGCACAGCCTACTCCCATCGCTCAGCCAGCCCCGGGCAGGAACGGGACAGGAGTGATTTGACAGAGGTCCCAGGGGATGAGGGACAGAGCTGGGGGGAACTTTGAACCCACACACATTGCTAAAGCAAATCCTCCCCTCCCCTCCCCTCTCCTCTCCTTCAACCAAACAAAACACCTCCAGAGAAAGAGAAGCTATTTCTCAGAACTGAGAGCTCCTTGCCTTTCCTCACAGTAATTAGGCCAGCCCCGACCAGCTAACAGTTTTGTCCCTGATACATTTTAAATACAGACATCTTCAATTCATTAACTGGTTATTGATTTATTTTTCAGGTTATGAATTGCCATTGCTGGGGATGGGGTAGAGACAGCTTTCTGGAGAGGGCTCTTGTCTCTCCAGTCCCCGCTGGCAAAGAGCTGTTCAGACCTTCCAGGGTAATTCTTTACATTCTTGAAAAAAAATCCTACTTTGATGTAAAGGATGAGGTTTGCCTTAAAAGAAACCCAACAAGAAACCCAAACCCTAGCTTTCCCCCACTTACAGCCAGAGAAAGAGGTGATGAAGAGGCGTGATCCTGGTGCCCATAGAACAGAGCCCGGCACCAACACCGTCCTCATCACCTGACTCTCCTTTGCCCTGGTGTCAGAGCTCAGCTGGAATGGAGAAGATCCCATTTAGCGAGGGGTGGGAGGTGGGCACTGACAGCCAATGTTCTGCAGCAGCCCCAGGCATGGTGCTGAGACAGGGTGAGCAGGGCTGACCCAGGAAAGGGGCTGGGCATTTGGGAACAGGTGCTGCTGGTTCCCTACAGCACCTCCTCAGTGGCCTTTGGCTGTTCCTGCCCCTTCCCACCCGCCCAGGAGGAGCTTCTGCCACCCTGCAGGGATGAGAGCTCCAGCCCCAGCTGAAAGGATGCTGGGGTGTTTGTCTCCTGAAATCTGGGGAACTGCCTGGAGAATGCTGCCCTGTCTGCTGTACTGACCCCACCTCCACCACACTCGCTGCACCATTACAGCCACCCCTCCCAAACTGGTTGTCAGCAGGGATGAGGGGCTGGGAAATCCTAGATGCCCTGCACAGATGCAGGAAGGCAGCAGCCCGTCACAAGTGCCTCTGTGGTGCTGGTACACGGCCCTTGCAATGACCACCACGGGGACAATCACACACCCAGAAGCTTTACCTGGATGGCTCCACCTGCCCAAGCACAGCAGAAGCAGCCACTGCATCCTTCAGATTGGATAAAGCCAACAGCATCTGTCAAGAAGAGCTGGTGGGCAAAAACAGGGCAATGTGCTGCATGTCATCAGGGTTAGGGATGAAGGAGTTAGTCCTGGGGGCAGGGTGGGCTGATGGGGCTGGAGAAGCCACCTGGGTGCTCAGAAACATGTGGCCTTGCTGTGAGTCCCTAGTCATGGCATCAAGGGGAGGACAGGGGATGGATGCTCTCCAGCCCAGGGCAGGTGCTGCCCAGATCTGCTTGCTGCAGGATAGACATGCCTGTCCATGTATGAGTCAGAAGCTGACCAAGAATCTTGGGGTGCTAATTTCACGCCCCAGACCTGCCAGCCACCACCTCCAGCTGCTACAGCTCAGGTAAAGGAATGGCTGTGACAGCCCTGACAGCCCAATACCTCCCCCCTGAGAGCTGTCAGCAACTCATCCAGCCATGAACCAGCCTCCCTCACCTCTGCCAGACCCCAAAGCTTCAGCAGAAGCATCCCTAATTAGAAGCCAGGAGCACATTACAGATCATCTGGTGATTTATACAGAGCTGCTTTACATAAACCATGCTGCAGAAGGGGAATGAATCATATCTGCTCTGCCGTGGGCCCTGCTGGTGGGTCAGCTCCTCCCAGCTCCTGTGCTGAGCTGCTCCAGTCCCCTGGGGTCAGAGTGCTCCCAGGGCCGAGATGCTCCCACAGCACTGGGTATTGTGCCAGGTCTGGGCTCTGTGGGTGGCAGTGGGGGTGAGCCTCTAGCACAGGGAGGGGGATGCTGTCGAGACCACACTGTTACTTCCCAAGTGCTTTCCAAACATTAATAGATGTCCCTGTCCCTTAAGAAGGATCAGCATTAGGGATCTTAAGGTAGAAGCAGGGAAACTGAGGCACGGAGAGGGCATCCAAGTAAGACAGACTCCCTGTGGTTGTCAGCATCTTCCCCTTGTGCTTATCTGATGGGCAAGATGTCGGTGCCTTCCCCCATCAGGACCACACACTCAGCCTCACAAGTGCTGGTCTGGTGAACAGGCAGCCTCAGATGCCACTGTCATTTTGAGCCAGCTTCATCCCAGCCATGGGATGAGGACAAGGCCAGCACTGCTCCCCCAGCCCTGCCACTGCACGGCACTGCTCCAGGTCCATCCGGGCAAGATCTGGGCTCACCTGCCCAGCCCTCCATCAGAGGCAGCATCTCTGCAGCAGCTCAGCACTGGAGCAGTCAGAGCTGACAGGGTGGGCACAGCTGGCACCTACTGAGGCAGTCCCCGCACATCAAGGGGACACGTGGGAAAAGCCATCAGTTGGAACATCAACCACAGCACCAGGGAGAATTGTCTCCTGACAACCAGAGAAGGTTGTTCAGCTACTGTGCTGTATCATAAATCACACCTCTATGACTTTGCCATCTGTCAGCCAGATTACACGTGTTCAGAGTCCCATGTCAGCATTTAAGTCAGAACATGGCATCTTTTTCCAGAAATAATTATCAGTGCTGAAGGCTCTTGCAGCAATATCCACCCTCAGCCCTTCCCTCCAAAGCTCTGGACAGAACAGAGCTGGTGTTCCCAGAGGGCAGGACCACTGCTGTGGCACAGCCTCCACGTGACATGTCCCCCCTAAGCCCACTGCTTCAGGCACAGAGAGGGGCAGGGTCTGGCACGGCAAACTTTCCCCTGGCATCAGCCATGGCACCCAGCACCCTGAACACAGCAGGCAGGGACAGGCAGAGGCTGCTGCTAAAAGGAGACAGGGACACTGCTGTCCCCAGCCTGGTGTGTGCTGAGAGCCCAGGGGTGTCTAACCAGGATGAGCAGCACTTGGCCGCCAGCCTGGCCAAGGGGGAAGAGTCCAGCTAAGCACAGGCCACCGTTCCCGCTGTCCCGATGTGCTGTGTGACACGAGTCTGTACCCATCCCTTCATCCCACAGGCTTTCTGGGAGTCCAACCCCACAGGGGTGACTGCCAAAGCCCCCAGCTTGCCGAGGCAGTGGGAAGGCAGGCAGAGCACGGACATGGTGGGCTGGCAGCTTGTCCCCATCCTTCCTGTGCCTTAGGCAGCTCGCTGAGCCAGCACCGGACACGGCACCCCAGTGCACAAATCCCTCAGCTGCCCTGGGATGAGGACAAGGGGTTGAAGCGCCGCCTTCCACCCCCTCGCCGGACAGGCAGGCGGATGAGCAGTGACATTTCCCAAAGCTCAGTATAGAAATACACGGGCACTGGATTCATCCTCCGGCTTCACCCGCCACACACAGGTGCGAATCCGGCCGGGGGTTCGCAATCACCACCGCATTCCCCACACCACAACTGGGAAGTGATGACAAGCAAAATCCTGATCCCTGGGCTCCGCATCCCCCCCTCCCCTGCGGCGATCCGCTAAAAGCCTTTTGGCAGTTTACAGCCGCCGGGGTGAGCGTGTGCCCGCAGGAGCCCGGGTGCCTCAGTGCCTGCAGGCACAGCACCACTCTGCCATGGCCGGAGCCACAGGGACACCGGGAGCCATGCAGGCACAGCCGCACCGAGCCACGGGTGAGGGATGACCGAGGTCACGAGAGTGCCAGCCTAGGCAGCGGCACAGGACGACCAGCACTAGCAACACCTCTGCCCCACCAACGCACCCAGCCAGAGCCCTCACCACCACACACGTACCAGCCACCCATCCCACAAGTTATCACATCCAGGCAAGAAAAGCTCCCACTTGTTGCACACCCCTTAGCCTGAGACTCGGGAGCCAGCACGCGTCTGTGGCTCTGAACTAACCCAGATGCAGGCAGGCAGCTCCCAGCCTCCTCCATCAGGACAGACAACAGTCCCGGGATGAGCCACGGGCTGCCGGCAGCCCAGGCAAACAAGTAGTGTTTCAGCTGGTCCTCCTTCCTTGGGGAGCAGCCCCTGCACAAACAGCTTTGAGCCGGGCTTATCCCCACCGGCATCCTGGCTGCAGCCGGTCTGGGGAAGGCGGCTGTGCACGGGGCGAGCAGTGCTTGGAGCACACAGCCCTGCCCTCCCTGCAGCTGCGGGGTTTGGCCGCTGTCAGTGGTTTATTTGCACAGGTACAGTCAGGATAAAATAGAAGGAAAATAACCAAAGCTGGAAAGGTTCTTCTCAAGCAGGGAGCAGTCTTTTGGGAGAGAGAGTTTGGAAACCCTCACGGCCACGAACACGCAGTCAGCCTTCAGGCAAGCGTTGGTTGCGCACACCGCTCCGGCAAGCCCCAGTCACCCCACCCCACTCACCGGTGGCACGCTTCCCACTGACCACGGTCCCAGTCACGAGAGTGTCCCCAAAGCAACAGCCAGGGCCAGGACCCCAGGGAGCCATGCCCAGCTGTGCCCTGCAGGGACAGGGACAGACGCCCCCGAGCCGCGTGAGCGATGCTCACTCACCTGCACAGCCTCTGCTCCCTTTGCTCCTGGTGCTTGGCTCACCCACTGCCAGAGCAGCAGCTCATCCCAGAGCATCTCTTCCAGAGAGTATCTGTCCCCTCTGTGCACACTCCCATCCTGAACGGGGTCCCCTGCTCCCATCCGCATCGCCTGACCTCCTCAGCTGCCACCTCCGCTTCCCTCACCCATCACCTCAGGTTTCTCGTTTGCTCTGTGCTTGGCTCTTTTTTTCTTTTATTTTTTTTCCTCTCAATCTTGTTTCTATAGAAACGAGATTAGCAGAGGGGGAAATAAAACAGCCCCATGTGACTCAGATTCCGACACTGAAGAATCTCCTGGTTGCGCTTGCCGTGGCTTTACATAACCAGGAGCCTGTGTGGGCTCAGATGGGGGTACCGGGCTCAGAGGAGGGACACAGGGCTCAGCTAAGGAGAACCAGGCTCAGGTGAGTGGGATCAGGCTCAGGTGAGGAGTACCAGGCTCAGCTGTGGAGGGACTACCAGGCAGAAAGCAGCGATGCCTCACCTCCACTTGCTTTGGGTTTGCTGTGACACCCCTGATGCAATGCCATGTCACCAAACCCTGCTGACACCCCCATGAGCCCCTGCCACCCTGCATGGTCCTCCCTCACTACCTGTTGCCATTGAGAAGGGGAGAAAGCAGAGGCAGGGATGCTGAAAACTACTCCGAGTCCCACCAAAGCCTCTGGGGTCCCCAGGTGAGCTCTGGAGCAGGAAGCCCCAAGACCCCTCCATGCTGCCAGGCTGTCCTGCCCCTGCCCTCAGCACTCAGGAAAGTGCTTTGGGCCACTGGTCTCCAACCTTCATGGACTCATGGGTGACCATGCAGGCAATCCGGTGAGCTGCAGACAGACACATACTCCACTCTGCTGACATTCCTCCCAATCAATCTCCCAAATCTGTGAGTGGTGCCCATGACTGGGGCACACAAACCACAGATTGAGCTCTTCCATCGCTGTTTTGGGGACCGACACAGGACACTGCCCACAGGGTCTTCCCAAGCCCAAACCTTAGCTCCAGGTGAGCTGGGAAGTGCTGAGGACCTGCCTGAGGACCCCCATGTGTTTCCTTAGCTTGGGGACAGATGCTGATTGCACATGACCAGTGCTGCCTGCCAGGGTCACCCACCCAGGGCTTCTGCCAATGAACTGCCTTGTCTGTATGGAGCACTGCCCTTCTGCTGCACCTCTGGAGGCTCAACCCCCACTCATCCCCCACTCCCCTGGTACTGCCCAGGACTGAAAAAAAGGCAGCATGCAGTTTTATTTGGGTACTTTTTATAGTGATAGGACAAGGAAAAACAATTTTAAAGTAAAAGAGGGGAGATTTAGATTAGATGTTTGGAAGAAATTCATTGTTTATAGTGTGGTGAGACCCTGACACAGGGTGCCCAGAGAAGCTGTGGCTGTCCCTGGATCCCTGGAAGTGTCCAAGGCCAGGTTGGATGGGGCTTGGAGCAATCTGGGCTAGTGGGAGGTGTCCCTGCCCATGGTAGAGGGGTGGATCAAGATTATCATGAATTTCCCTTCCAAGCCAAACCATTACATGATTTCTAGGATTCTATGAAATGGGAGTCTAGGATGATGTCCTGCCAGAACACAGCAGTAAGGTGCTTTCCCCATGGAACAGCACAGGAGCTCAGCTGGGCTAGCAAGGCAGCAGAACATCTCAGGAGGTTTGGCTCCTACCCAAAGGATGGGGCATTGGCTTATCCAGTTTCTCCAAGTCCCTGGAGAAACTGGATCCCTGGTTTTCTTTTGGGATTTCAGTTTCCCACTTCTCAGGCTGACTCAGCTGTGTGAGCTCTGCTGCTGTGACAGCCCCAGGCCTGCCTGCACGATATGACATTAGGAAACCTCTCCCCCTCCCAGGGCACACCGGTGCTCAAGGGGGTCTCAGTTCCCTCCCTGACAAGCTCAGGACAGATCAGACAGCATGTCAGAGCAACTGTGGGCAGCCACACTGAGAGCAAGTGATGAATTCGGGCATATCCACTCAACCAAACTTTTCCATGAGTTATCCCAGAGGGCTGGGATCTGCGTGACGTGCAGGTTGGGTGATGCCACAGAGAAGGAGCCAAAGGCTCGTGCAGTGCTGAGGGGATGAGCTCTGTGACGGCCCTGGCTCACCCACCTGCTGAGGACACAGCTGCACACCCAAACCACCTTGTCTGGTGGGATCCAGCAGAGCTGGAGATGCCTGTTCTGAGCCAGCAAGGAGCGTGCTCAAGGGCAGGACAGCTGGGCAGCAGCCTGAGGCTTCCCAAGGCCAGGGAGAGGAGCCCCAGGGATGCTGCAGATGGGGAAGGAGTGACAGGACTTGCATGAGAGGGTAAAGAAAGCATGTAGAGGGCTCATCAAAAGGGAACAAGGAGAGATGGCTGACAGCCCCGGGATATGAGGCTGCAGCTCGAGACAAGCTGATCTTGAGACTCAGAACCATTCCTCCCCCTGCCACAGCTCACCTCAACATGAGCCATTGTTTTGATTACCCTAAAACAGTAAAGAAAAGATGGGTTAGAGTGCAATTCCCTGAAAACCACAGCCCAGGGCAGCCCCTTTCATTGGCCCAACACAGCTGTGGTCACTGGGGGGTTGGGGAGGGATTTTTGTAACAACGAAAGTCTCAGTGGTCACTGACATTTGCCAGATATTGGGGGACATAATCAGTGCTTAAAGCCTGTCAGCGAGCACTGCTGTGCCAAGGATGACTCTTCACAAGCCGAACAGATGCAGGCACCAGGACTGATGCTGGGCTGGATTCCCTGGGAAGGACCAAGCTGGACTCTGCAGGTCCTGGCTCTGCAGCCAGAAGCCAGGCAGAGCAGATGGGATTCTCTATTTAAAGTATGATAACAGGGTCACAGAAACGTCTGCCAGCAAAAGGACTTGGATACCTTGATCTAATTATAGCTGGCATTATCAAGCTGCATTACAATTAGCAAGTCAGTGGCCGGTCTCTATTTCTGGTCTGCAACATGAGGCAGGTTGGTATTCCAAGGAAGAAGGAGAAGGGAAGCAGGGGGAGCAGGACAGAGATACTTCACTGTGTGTTTTAATCAGCAGCGCAGCTGCTTCCAAGTGCTGTGGAAAGGCGAGTTTTATTTGGAGGGTGTTTATATGGAAGGTCAAGGAGAGAAACACAACCTCTCCCTTAGCACAGCCTCCGTCAGCCATCTGTGAGCAGCTCCTGAGCCTGCACCCGCTTGTTCCCCTTGATGGTGAGGGCTGTCCCCACCCTCCAGGTGAGCTTGGGCTCCCACCAGACCTGTGGGGTCCTGTGCCTCAGAGGAGAACCCTGGCCCAGCTTTTCATGGAATTGTTAAGGTTGGAAAAGTCCTCTCAGACCATCCAATCCAACCATTCCCCCGGCACTGCCAAGGCAACCACTGAACCATGTCCCCAGGTGACACATCCACACCATTTTTAAATCCTTCCACCCCTGCCCTGGGGCAGCTTCTTCTAATGCCTCAGCACCCTTCCAATGCCTCAGCACCCTTCCATTTCTTCCAGTGAAGAATATTCCTTAACATCTAAACTTTTCTAAGCTATTTAGAAGCCAGATTAAAGCAGCATCCAGGAGGGAACCCAACCACACATGCTATCTGAACTCCACAAAGCCCATTCCCACCGGCCTGTCCAGCGTTCAGCTCCAGACCAGTCACTTAAGGACAGCTGACAGCAGCCAGAATCCCTGGAAATGGCTGGCATTTTTAGAACATCTTTTTGTTTTCTTTGAAAACCAGAGTTTTTTAAAACTTAGAGCATTTGATGCAAAGTGTATGATGCTAATCCAAGCAGAAGGAACCATCTGATGAGTCCCAAATTAAAATGTTCCTTTGTTTTGGCTGTCAAACACTGCATTTTAACATTAATGCACAATCTGAATGGAAGGTAAATTTGCATGTCCTTCCCCTAAAAATTCTCTCTCAAAACAATAATTTTACTCATTTGCATTTTGACAATAACAACTGTCCCTTCTCTGACCAACATCTGTGCTGTGACAGAGATGCTGGGCACACGTGCCACAGCCTGGTGAGTAATTCTGCACCCCAGCACGACTGCAGGGTGGACCTGCATCAGTATTATCTCCCCCCTGAGCAGACATCTTGCAGCTGGAAATCCATCCCCACAGGAAGCATCCCAAGGGTGGACACAGCAAGGAGGCAGCAGGATGTGCTACTGAGAGCCCAGGGGTATGAATGTGGTCTGAAAAGGGGCTACAGGACCTTGGAAGAGGTGAGATCCTGAAGACAATGTAAGACGATGAGGAAGTTTTCTCTCTCTCCAGATTCTAAGCAATATTTAGGCTGGGATCTGCACACCTGTGCCATTGTCACATTAAGATCCTGTTGTTGCCATTTAGTGCTGTAAAACAGCTGGAAAGAAGAGAAGGGTTTGGGGATGCCGCTGGCTGAGAGCTGCCCCTGCCCCGGCCGTGTGCACCCAGAGCCCCCTGAGTCTGGGCTGAGCCCCAGTGTGGGCAGCAGGAGGGGGGGATTCTGCCCCCTCAGGTGAGACCCCACCTGCAGAGCTGCCCCCAGCCCTGGAGTCCCAGCCCAGGAAGGACATGGAGCTGCTGCAGTGAATCCAGAGGAGGTCACAGAGATACTCTGTGGGGGCTGGAGCCCCTCTGCTCTGCAGCCAGGCTGGGAGAGCTGGGGGTGCTCACCTGGAGAGAAGGCTCCAGGGACACCTCAGAGCCCCTGCCAGGGCCTAAAGGGGCTCCAGGAGAGCTGCAGAGGGACTGGGGACAAGGGACAGAGGGACAGGACACAGGGAATGGCTTCCCACTGCCAGAGGGCAGGGATGGATGGGATATCGGGAAGGAATCCTTCTCTGTGAGGGTGGGCAGGCCCTGGCACAGGGTGCCCAGAGAAGCTGTGGCTGCCCCTGGATCCCTGGCAGTGTCCAAGGCCAGGCTGGATGGGATTTGGAGCAGCCTGGGCTAGTGAGAGGTGTCCCTGCCATGGCAGGGGAGGAACAAGAGGAAATTTAAGGTCTTTTTCAATGCAAACCATTCCATGACCCTATGATTGTATGTAAGTAAGGATCTTTTTCTGACTCCTGACCATGAACCAGATCATTGACAAGGACCATTTCATGACTGACACATACCAGTGTGCTTCACTCTCAAAATTAACAGTCTACTTTAAACCCCAAAATCTATCCATATACAGATAGCAAATAAATAAAACCTATGAAATAACATGGTCAAAAAATCCTTTCCTTGGGCAAAATCCCCATCACTTTGCTTGTTTTTAAGAATTCTATGATTTCCCTCTATGATTGTTATTAATGAAGATATCTATCACTCCTTCCTGAGCAGCAGGACGGAGCACTTGGGCTCTTCCAAGCAGGCTGTGTGAGCATGATGGATTGTCCATGTGCCAAGTCAGAGGAATGTGCAGACTTGCTCCTGTCTTGCCAGGAGCCAGGTTTTCAGAATTCCCCTACTACCAATTACAGCTTTTATCCTAATTAAAAAGATACCAGGGAAAATAAAGAGAAGGACAAAATCCAACCAATGTTTTTGTTCATGTTCCTTCAGCAAGGATGAGTGAGTAGGTTCCTGAGGGGCTCAGTCCTCCTGGGACCTTCAGCCCCCTCCACTGCTGCCAGCTGAGCCCACGTGTGGCGAGGCAGCACCACGAGGTCAGTGCTGCAGCCTGCTCTCCCCGTGCGGGGACAGAGGCCCCAGGGGATGTGCCGTTGTTTAGTCTGTGCGCAGCCCTGGGGCTGGAGCCGCCTCTTGTTTTCCATGGCCCCGCATCCCACGCTGCGCGCAGGAATGGAAAAGCTTGTTATTCTGGGCTGCCGGGCGGCCGGGCCCTTCCAGGAGCACCGAGCAGCAATGTGGTTTCAGCGAGCAGCCTCCATGGTTTCAGCTCCTGGCTGGCACCCATCTCCTCCAGACCACAGCAGCCTGCCACTGGCGTCCCGGACAGGCAGGTGACAGTGGCCGGCTGTGCCAAGGCACACCGATGCACTCGTGTGTCCAGGTGTGCTTGCACGGGCCTGCAGGGAGGGTGAGGGATACAAGAAGGGTGATGGAGAACGAGCCCAGACTCCAGAGGCACCAGAGAGCTGCTCAGAAACAGATCCCTGAGCATCCCACTGGCCTCAGTGCTCAGGAACAGTACAAAGCAGGGCCAGGACATGTCCCCTTTGGGTGATGGAGCACTGGAACAGAGGGGCTGGGGAGTCTACTTCCCCAGATATGTTAAAACCACACCTGGGCACGATTCTGTGTAACCTGCTGTAGGTGACACTGTGCTTTAGCAGGTGTTGGACAAGATGATCTCCAGAGGTGCCTTCCAACCCCTGATCGCATGGCACACACAGCCTGACCCGTGGTTCTGCTGGTTCTGGGTAGTTGGGGGTTCTAGTGACCCCCAAGGGCACCCAGTACCTCTGTGTTTCACTCATGAAGTTCCTCAAACTGGTAAAGACCTATCAAAGAAATCAAGACCTATTAAATCCCAACTTATGGAGGATCCTGGGCAACCAAAGGGAAAAAGGAGAATGGCAAAATACCACAAGTCTGATTATGAGATGTAACACTGGTGCTCACCAGCACGAAACAGGAAAAACTCACTGAAGTATTTTAATGGGCAGAAGACGGCGACTATAAAATGCCACTATGTTACCACGGCACTGTTCTGCCCTCTGTGGCTCCTTTCTACAGAGAATAAGTGATATTAGCTGGGCCCACACTGCAGAGCCCACTCCGCCGCCAGCACCTCCTGGTCCCAGGATGGGCAGGAAGATGCAGAGCTGCGGGGGCACCTGTGGAACTTGTGTCCCGGCCCCTGGGTGGATCTGGCTGGGGGCTGGGAGCTGGAGACCCTCCAGGCCACAGTTCCAACCACATTTGTCCATGCTAAACAAAAATGCCCCTCTCTGGTTTTCCCTCAGGATTTGTGAGCATGTCAGAATGAAGCCCCAGTCTCCCAGGCCCATTGCACTGGTGCAGGAATCTGCATATTTTTTCTCTTCCCTGGGTCCCAGTTCTTCCCAGTTCAGTGAAAACCCCTCCCCACTTTGTCCAAAGCACTTCGATATGCATGGGGATGCAGGATGCTGCTTAGCAGCCCTTGAGCAGGAGAATGGGAAACACATCCCCACAGGCAAACCATGGCTTCTTCAAACTTCCTCCCAGTCCAAAACTTCCCTTGAAAAGGCATGACAGGGAGTTACAAAGATCCCTCTTGCAAGAAGGGGAAAAATGCAGAAGAGAAAAGCCCTTGGCGTGCCTCCCCCGCAGCCGGCTCTGGCCCCTGCGGCTGCCATGGAGGTTTGAGGGACTTGAAGAGATTTGCGATGCAATAAAAACATTCTTGCTTGCAAAGCATGAAACCCCAAAAGTTTATGGGAAACCACTGTCTTCGGGAGTCTGCATATCTTCAGGCATCCTGGGAGCTGTAGTTCAAAGAAACCAAGAAAAAGCAAGCAGCCGATAATGATGGTTTCTGGATAGAGGTTGTGTGACTATTGGCTCCCGCACGAAAGCCTGAATTTCTGGGATGCTGAGCCCATTTCTGCAGCCAATTGAGAGGAGAGCTCCTTGGCGCCTGGGGCACGAGGGACTCCAGCACCACAGTGAGGGAGAGTGAGATGCACCCAGAGAAGGGCAACCCAAAAACCAGGCACTGATGATCGGGAAGAGGGAAAAACTGCAACAGAGGCCAAGAGAGACAGGCCAAAGCCATTTCCAGGGCTGGGAACCTAGCTGGAGCATGGCCTCGCCTGTGAACAAAAACCTCTGTGCCTGAGTTTCCCCATAAACTCGTACTAGCCCCCTATTTCCAAGGGCTGTGAGGATTGGCCTTTGCTGTTTGAACACTCATGGAGAGCTATACTCCTCAGAAGCCAGCTGTTCACACTGCACTAGCAGCATTAAATCACCTGCAGGCCCATTTTCTCTGAGCCCATGAAAGACAGCTGTGCCAGCCAGGCTGCTGAAAGGCACTTTATTCTGACACGAGACACCCTGCATGCAAGAATCACCTTCCAGCAGGAGAACCAGCGGCATGTGATGTGACACCCTCCAGATGAGGCACTGCCCATCAGCAGAACTGCCTCACCTGAAATGCCCTGGGGTGCAGGGGCAATGGTGGGGTGACAGAGACGTGAGAAGCTGTGTATCACCCTGGACTGAGTGTGGAGCAATGCAGGAGATACTTTCATTTCCAACCAAGGAATCCTGCAGCAAAGACCACAACCTGGGTAAAGCCAGCACTGGAGAAATGAGCCAGGCAGGTGACCTTCTCACTACCTGCTTTGCGTCGTGGGCTTGGGCTTCACAGGCCAGAGCACGAGACTGCCCCGTGGCTGTGCAAGGCCCTGTCTGACACAGGACAACACCAGCCCACCAAGGCACCGCGACACAGAACCGCAGGGACAGACCCACAGCGTCAGACCTGGCACCAGCTGACACAACCAACCCCAGCATGGTGTGCTCTGCGGGCTGCTGTCACCCTGAAGGCCTCAAAAGGGGTTTCTGACACTTGGAAAGCAAAGATAAACCACAAGAAAGTTTGTCCTTGGGGAAAACCTGTAGCCCCGAAGAACAAAGAAAAGGTGGAGCATTCACACTGGCAGTAGCAGCATGGATGCTATTCCATGGATGGTCTCCAGCTGTGGCATCTTCCTGCTCCAGAGCAGAATATCTTGTACATTGTTGCCAAAACCACACTTTGGTGCTTGCCAAACACTGCCCATGGGGTGGGAACACCAAGCGAGGCAGGTCCCCAGGACACAGCACTCTTCACAGCTCACTGCCACTCCATCCAGGCTGTCACAGAGCAGGGGCTTTCAACTCCTCAGCACCACTACAGTGTGATGAGGCAGGAGGCCCACAGGCTACTGCAGCCCAGAGCTGAGTTTCTGAAGGTTCTGCAGACAGACAGCTTAGTTTTGCAGAGCAGAGCCCCCTGCTCTGGAGAAGAGTGGCTAGAATGTTTCTGGGCCAGCTGTGCCTTCACAGGCAGTGGAAAGGGCACCCTGAAAAGGTCAAGGCAAGGGCACGTAAGCTGAAGACCTAACAAGATTTAGGACATCATGCTGGTGCCTCTTGCTTCTTTTTCCTTGACTGCCAAACTCACACAGCAATCCTGATCTCTCCGGGAACTAAATCCAGATTGACTGGAACCACCCAGTGGTTTCAGTTCCCTGTTCTGAGGCCCCCAAACTCCAGGAAATACCCACAGGCCATGGGCCGAGCGTCTGAGGTGCAATGCCAGCACCTGCTACACCCCTCCCATGGCAGGAGGTCTGCACTGTGGTCTTGCAATGGTTGTCCCTGCTCGCTTCAAACCTCAGTTTGGAGCACTTGTTCTGTTCCTCAGAAC
Source organism: Irena cyanogastra (assembly GCA_013397155.1). Taxonomy (NCBI): domain Eukaryota; kingdom Metazoa; phylum Chordata; class Aves; order Passeriformes; family Irenidae; genus Irena; species Irena cyanogastra. Next base: position 343,723 of record VWZV01007377.1, read on the forward strand.
TGATAAAACCCAACTGAGGAAGATGGTGAGGGCTTCAGGAGCAGAGCAGATGCTCAGAAACCAGGACTACCTCTCAGCCAAGCCCAGCCAAAGCACGGCATGTGCCTCTTGCACTGCAAGTTGTCTAAACCGCCCAACCCTGACAGAGCCTTTTCATTGCACCATAAGCCTCAGGAATGGACATCTTCAAAGCAGAACCTCAGGGAGAGAAGGGAGGAGCAGGAAGCTGTTGTTACAGGCCATTCCTGAAAGGAAAAGCAAGCATCTGGGTTCAGAGCGCCTCTCAGCAGCTGGAGAAACACACAGGGGCTGCCATGGTTTGAGACAGGTTGGCTCAATGCTCCCTAACAGGTACCCTGGGTTTTCTGCAGTCATTTCCCTTTGAATTAACACCGCTCTTCAGATCTGACTGACAATGCTGACGTCTGGCTATTATACCAGGAGCCATTCCCAAAGCTCCTGTACCTTTTTCCAAAAGAGCCAAAGCGCAAAGGGTTATTAACCAGGGAGACAACGAGCACAGGGAAGGAACGTACTGTTCTTTGACAAGAACTGTGCTAATGAACATTATAAAATTAAAGATCAGGAAAACCTCAATGACAACTTCAACCCTAGAAAAGCTACCATTCAACCCCAAGGAAAACAGCCAAGAAAGAAGAAAGTTCACTGTGGATTCTGGGTCCACATTCCAGGACTTTCACCTCCAGCACCAGGTTACTCTATTAAAGCAGAGTCTGGCATTAGGCTCATCACAGAGATATCCCAAGGCCCTATGCTAATTCTGGGTATGATTTCAGCCAGCCATCACCCGAATCTGATGGAAAGCAGTTAGGTGATAGCTAAACCAGGGCTTTGCAAGCCACTAGGAGCACCACGCAGACATAGATCCCTGTCTTTTCTTTCAGCACATTCCTTGGGGATGAGTGGCCCTGGTGTCCTCTCTCCTCAGGCTTCCTTGGAGCTGGTTAATCCACAGAGAAGAAGAGGAGCTGCCACACCAAGATGTTTGTGGCCTTGCAAATGGCTTTCAGGTTTGTTTGAATGGTTCGCTTGAAAACTTGAGTGGTTTTCAGGCTTCATCTCCTTGGCCACTGCAGAGACTGCTTTTACAGGAGCAAGTCCAATGAAACACTTCAGCACGTGCTCATCTCCCAGGTAAGAGCAGCCTGTGGAGATCAGTGCTCCAGAAAAACACTTTCCTGGATGTGATTGAGATGCCACCACCAAAGCCCTGCCTGAGTAAGACCTCCCAAGGCTGCCTCCCCCCAGGAAAACCAGCAAACCTACATTGAGTATCAACCTGTACTTTAGGCGTTTAAAAACAAGCACAACTCACTCTGCTATACAAAATAACAAAAATCCTGGAAAAAACAGAGCACAAACTGTACCTTCACACATGCCCCACCAAGTGTCAACGCAGGGTGAGCAGAAGCAGCTGAGTCCAAAGAGAGTCACATTTTCTAGAGAACATTAATGCAGCCCTGGAGCTGGTGCTGACAGGTGAGCCCCGGGCCCCTGGCTGTGCTGGCCTCAGTGGGAGACGGGACTGCAGCCCTGTGGGACGGATGCTCTAAATTAGGAATGAAAACATTGCCCCCCTGCTCAGCAGAAGGGTACACTCAAAGTGAGCCCTTGTCTGGGACAGCCAGCGGGCGAAGGAAGGCGATAACAACAGCTCTGCCAGAGTCCAAAATATACCCGCAACTTGTTTTGAGTTACTTTGTGCTGGGCTTTAAAATATGCTGAAAAATTTCCATCCAGCCTGGCTGTGGAGCTGCAGGAGGAGCCTGGGGTTTGCTTCCACGTACAGTGATGCTGATCTGGATTTCTCCCCGTGGGGAGTGAAAAGAGAGAACTCTCAGGGAGGGCAGTGCTGAGAGGAGCACGGGGACAAGGAGCCACCCAGCGTGCTCTGCAGTGATTTTAGGTGGGGACTGCACAGTATCCACACCAGTGGCTGTAGGGGGGAGCGATGCTCCTTCCCAGCACAGGGAAGCACTCCATGGACACACCAAGCTGAGTTAAATGACGGAGGGAGATCTGCTCCCTGTGCGTGGCAGCACAGCCTCTGCCAGCACTGGAACCTCTTGCTCGTGGCTCAAATCAAGGCAGCTCCATTACAAACAAACCTGTGGGAGGGAGAGGCAAAGAAAGAATCCCTCAAGGAATCTGCAAGGCACTGGAGGAGCTAAAAATAACCATCACCAACAAATCAATCTAGAAACAGAAAGCTAAAATCCCTAATAATAGAAGGTTGCCAGGTGGAGGAGGGAGGTGCTTGGCACCCAGCGCCCTGGCTCTGCCCACCAAGGATCCTGCAGAGAGTGGGGGCACGGGAATGTGGGACTAAGGGGGCATCACTGCCTCCGCCTCCAACAGACACCAGCTCACATACAGGGAAGCATGGCACTGTTTCCCTTTTGTTTCTTACCTCTGTGTTTTCAGATTGTCTCTCAAGATGGGCCAGCTGATTTCAAGGAACCAAGGTCCTTCAGCCAAACTCCCCAATTCTTCCTCCACTCCATTCCAAGCTCCAGAAATGGTGCCAAATCTTGTGTCCCATCCAGTTCCGATCACCATCTTTCCCATATCCCTCTGGTAAGATCAGTCTGATCTTAGGATTCATCTCTGTATCTATCTGTGCTTGGTCTGATATTTTCCCCCTCCCAGACTCCTCCAAGGATGCATATTCCAATCCAGGCCTTCCACCCCTAACCACGTGCTATCACAGACAGAAACCTCAGAGTGCTGGTCACGATGATCGCACAACTGTAAAGTAACAGAAACAGTCTCGGAAAGTGGACAAAAGGCTCTGGATGGCAACTCAATTGCAATGTGAAATTCAAAGGTGAATTTTAGGACTCCATAGGATGAGAAGAATCTGTCCTGGATGTGGTAAATCAGCAGGATGGAGGAGCCCTGAGTTTGTTCACCAGGCACAAAAGAGAACTCTTGGCTCGCCAGAATGTCCCAGCACATGGGCAGAGAGCAGCTCCTGTCCTCTACATACCCAAAGCCAGCAGGGAAGAACGCATCCCAGGGGGACTGGGAAAGCCCCCCATGTTCGTGCCATCCCCACCCCCATGCTGCCATCTGCACCAAGATGACATGTCCACAGCCAAGCAGAGATGTGCCATGGGGGGCGGCACCCATCCCTGGTCTGTCCCCACCCCAGCCATGGCACAGCCCCCCCGGATCCGAAGGGCAGAACCAGAGGGACGCGAAGCAAGGACAGGCCACCCAGCAGCAGAGACAAGAGCCGGCGAGGAGGTGATTCGATGTGCTGCCCTTGCCTCCCCCAGCACGGCTCAGTTCGGGTAACGAGCGCTGCAGGAAAGGGGATGCTCTGTCCTGACTAATCCCACACGCTGCTAATCCCACGGCTTTAGCTGTCACTTCCGCGGCGGCTGCGGGACCCGGCCCCACCCTGCCTGGCTCCCGGGGTGCTGCACCACCTCCGGCTCGCCGAGCTCTGCTCCCAGCCTGCCGCCCGGCTGCCCGTCCCCCGTCCAGCTCCTCGCTCCCTCCTTTGCGATAAAAGCTCCAGGAGGGGAAAAAGGGTGTTGACAGGGCGTTTGTTAAATCAAATGAGCTGGGAATGAGCGGGAGCCTCATCGGGCGGTGCTCCCAACTCTCCTGTCACAAAGTACTTTTCCTGGGCTGGGAGAGGAGAACTAGACTGGCGTGGGGCTGGGGCCTCGCCCGTGGGGTCGAGGCTGACACCCCTGCGAGGGCGTAGTCGGTTTAGCGCTGGGCAAGGAACTACGGAAGCACAGGAGCCAAGTTCCCAGTGGCCAGCAGCCCCTGCCCTCCTGGGTGCTTCCCTGCCCCGCTGCTCCCTGCCGGGACCCCCATATCCCTCCCATCCCCAGCCTCCAGGGACCAGCTGCTCGCCCTGACATTCCCATCCAGCACCTCCTCTCTGGCTGTGAAGCGAGAGCCTTGGCCATGCCTGGAGGGATCTACCCAGGGACACAGACCCCAGCCCGGGGGTCCCCATGGCAGCGCCCACCCGGGCCAGTGCCAGCTCTCTGCCCAGGAGCCCCAGAGGCAGATAAGCTGCACTGTGCAAGTGCTGGGGCATGCAGTTCGGCAATAGCCCAGCTCTCCAGCTCAGGAATGTCCAAATAAATACAGAAATACATAAAAAGGCCATAAATAAGGTTGCCTGAGATGGCTGTTTGTTTCCCGCCTGGCCAGGACCCCTGCTCCCCCGCTGCTGTTTGCCTTGGCAGATGACAGCTGGGTAATTTGTTTCCATTGCAATGAAGTCCCAATTAACTGGAATAAACTTTTTACACTAAGTGTGTTTGTTTAACAAACTGGCTCTTTCAGAGCCTCACCGAGACCTGATTGATGCATTTGAGGGGAGTGGAAACACACTGGGTGCTTGGACATTAAAGCTGCAGTGTCTGAGCAGGCTGGGGCTGAAAGGGCTCTCTCAGTGTTTGGGAAATCAAAACTGACACCTCTGATGTCTGGACTGGAATAGGGATTTCAGCATGGCCTTTGTGTACAAATATTGACAGTTTCTCATTCGCTGTGGCTGACACCCCCTCTGGTGTCCCCACGGGGCAGGAGATCCCCCAGGGCCATGCTCCACTCTGCCAGGAGAAGGTGGGATCCATCACTGCTAGGATGCACGTGGTCCCTCCTGGGGACAGCACTGGGGGCTCCACCCAGCTATCAAAATCCCAAAGAAAGGTGGGATTGACTCCACAGGGCACTCTCAATGAAGCAGAGCCAATGTCTGCAGATGCAGCCACGCTCCTCCTCCCAGCCTTCTGAGAGCAGCTTCACGGCTCATGAAGCCATTGATTTACAGCAGCAAAGCCAAGATGGTGAGAGACTAGTCTGAAATGGCTAGAAACCAGTCTGAGATGGCTAGAAACCAGTCTGAGATGGCTAGAAACTGGTTGGGAGTCTGAGTCTGGTTTCTGGTTCACACCAGAGTTTTCAGCAACACACTCCAGCTGAGGGGAGGTGAGACAACAGAGAAACCTGGTAAAAGCCCAGAAGCAGAGTCCTCAGAGCCATTCAGTTGGGATGTAAATGGCAAAGCCAAGTGGAAAAATTGCACAGTAGGGGTCTGGCACAACTGGGACCCAAGGCAGGCAGTGAAGACACTGTGCAGGCAGAGGGACTGGCTGGACACATATGGAGACAGCAGCTCTTGTGCTGTGCCTCCTTTGGGAACATCGCTGCTGGGAGCACCCTCAGGACAAGCAAAACTAAGCCGCCACATCTGCCAGAGGGTGGACTAGGATGCAGAGGGACAAAAGAGGAACACCTTGGGGAAAAGATGACCCAACCACCCCACCCAAAGGCAGGTACCAAGCACCACTGCTGGCTCTGGTGGGATGTCCCACGAGGAGGGAAAAACCATGGCACAGATCCATGGCAGAGCCCACTCCAGGACCAGCCCCACGCTGGAGCTGTGTTCCAGCTGCCTGGTGAGACACTGCATGAATAATAAGCACTTCTGGAAAACAAAGCACTTCTGACATCCGAGGGGACAATGAGTGCAGCTGAGCTTTCTCTCCCTGGGTGCTTTTTCCTTCCTACCTCAAACTGCAAAGGAAAACCTCCAACAAACCCTGCTTGAGAACTGTCAGCTCCAGAGGTGTTCTTGAAGCATTCACTGGGAAGGCTTTTCTATTTCAAATCTAAAAATGGGAAATTGCAAGACCCAGAGCTCCTTTCATCTCCTTCTCCAGACCATTTCCTCAAAGCAACACACAGATTTCCATTTACTGTGGGACAAGGTGGTGTTTTCCTGTGGCTGGAGGTTGAGCTGATCTCTCACAATCCCTCAGTAAAATGCTCCAAAGTCTGCCTGAAGTCAGCCTGCCAGGGCTGTCCACAGCTTGATCCAGTCAAGTCTTTTAATTTAGGTGTAAATACCATTTTTCATTGTTCCAGGCCCTGGCACAGGGTGCCCAGAGAAGCTGTGGCTGCCCCATCCCTGGAAGCATCCAAGGCCAGGCTGGACAGGATTTGGAGCAACCTGGGACAGTGAAAGTGTCACTGCCCATGGCAGGGGGTGGAATGAGATGAGATTTAAAGTCCCTCCCAACCCAAACCATTCTGGGATTCCATGATTCTTCAGTGGTTTTTATCAGCTCATGCTACATTCAAGATGTGCTGAAGCCACCCGAAGCAGCACTGATGGCAGAGCTGTGCACTGTCTGCCCAGGCTCCCTGTGGAGTCCATGGGGAGATCAGAATTCATTTCCCCATAAATTGGATGGAATGCTGGTCATGATGCCTTTTCACATGATGTCCTAAGCCTGAAAAGACAAATGAGCACCCTCACCCTCATCCCTTCCCACTGCACAGCCTCCGCACAACCCTAAATGTTGTGTCTGTCAATGCCAGAATCCTGTAGGAAAGCTGAAATCCCTCTATGCACACAGCTTTGTCAGGATGCAGGAAAGACAGTGCGTTTCCTCCTTTAGCACCCTTAGTCACACTTTTCCCTGAGCAAATTAGCACTATTTCCATGTCTGCCTGCAGTCTGCCAAGCACAGCCCAATCCCGCCTGATTATCCCTCCCAGAGGAAGAGTTGGAGGAGCTCCAGAGATCCAGCTGGTTGCTCACAGAAACTGTGACTGCCCCGTCCCTGGAAGTGTTCCAAGAATGGGGCTTGGAGATAGCTGGGACAGTGGAAGGTGTCCTTGCCCATGGCAGAGGGGTAGGACTTGATGATCCTTAAGGTCCCTTCAACCCAAACCCTTGTGTGATTCTCCAGTGCCCAGCTGTCAATCTGGCACTGCATGTAGGAGCATGGAGAGAAAATACCACAATGGTATTTGAAGAAAAATCCAGATTAATCTGCGGCTATTCCGAGAAACCATATCAGAGCCCTGCTCGTGCTGTGCTGAGGGACAAAGCTCTTGAGATTATGTGAGGCAACAAGATGGAGAACGGAGAATGAGGAAAGGGAAATTCTCCCTCACGAGCAGAAACTGAAGGCACTCAACACTCCTGGAACTGCCACGCTGCTGTACGTGATCGCAGTGCCTGTGTGGGAGGGTGGCAGGGAGTGAAGAGGAGGGCACTGCACACTTACAGTACACACCATTATAGGTTTTTCTTTGGAATTACAGATCTTTTAGCAGTTGGTGCTTGAATAAACACATATTTACCTTCTCACCAAGGACTGGGGCGAGGCACAGCACATCATACGTAAGCCAGCTGCACGAGCTCAGCCTTAAATGCATGTTCCCAATGGATAAGAAATAATGTGTTAGCACAATGGGAGACTCACAGAGCCAGCAGTAAAATCATGGAATCATGGGAGGGTTTGGGTTCCATCTAGTTCTGACCTCTTGCCATGGAGTGCAGAATAGAATGGTCAATACAAATGAAATATTACAATATATATGAAAATTATTAGGGAAAATAAAGAAGGGGGAAATGGATGGACATGGAAAATCTGCTATTGGGAGCCAAACAAAGGCTAGCAATAGGTCAGGTTTTAAGGAGCACTGGGGCTACTTTAAAGGAGAGTCTGTAGGACTGCTCAAGTGATGCAGAAAAGGAAAACATAGTCCATATTTATTCTGTGTTTGGGAAAAAAATGTGAGTAAACTAATTCCTAGGAGAGATGAAGCTCTCCTGAATCATTAGCATCCATGTGTATCAAATGTGGCCAAATAGCACCAAGCAGCCAGCACAGCCAACACATACCCAAAATCTGGGGAGAGGTTTTTGGGCTCTGCTGCTTGTTTTGTGCTAAGTTCAGGCTGCCACGTGCAGATGGAAATGGCTTCTTCCCCACAACATTCCCACCCGGCAGTGAGGGTGACCTAGTTAACAACCAAACGGTCAGCCTGATATAGGACCCAGAAGGCAGGGCTCATCTGGAATTAAATTAAGAAATAATTAAAGGATGTAAGTTCTAATTAAAGTCAGTCAGTGTGTCTTGGTGGAAGAGATCTTGTCAAACGAGCCTGATGTCACTCTGTAATGAACATCTCTTGCAGGAAAAGGCCTTGTACACATCCCGGCTGCACAGGCAGAACTCTCAGTGCTCCTTGACGTTCTCATTTCAGAAGATGGGGCTGTGCAGCCCAAATCAAGCACTTTAAATAGATTTAAAGTCAGCTGACAGGTCTCACACAGGAGGTGTCAATGGGGAATCGTTAGCACAGCTCCATGGGGAACACACCAGTCGATACTTCCATTGATGATCACAATGAAAATACAAAATCCTCACCCAAAAAATTAGCGGATGACAGGAAGATTGATGTAATGGTAAATATTGATGAGGAGAGAGGGAACTGCCTGGCAATGCTGAGCCCATTCAAACACTGTACATGATAATGCAGCCCAGCCCGGGATAAGGCAGCTCCGGAGAGGGATTTCAGGCTATATTTTTGAACAGGGACTGGATCCCAGACAAGAGGGAGCCTCCAGAAAGGGTCAGGGGTCACCACGGGTGAGCAGCCCAACACAAGGCTCTAATGTGATGCTGTGATGAAAAAAGCTCATGCAGTTCTTGGGGGAGAGCAGGAGAGCTGCACGTACTGCACTGCGGGGACTGCCACTGCCACTCCTGCAATTAAGGTGTCCACGTTTAAAGGGGACACTAAAACAGCAGAGTCTGGAGGGATGAGTCACAGAATTGATCTGACGGCTGGAGAAAATATCATGCTGCAAAAGATTTGAGCTATATTGAGTTTATTGATAAAAATCTGCCACCCACCAAAAACCAGAGTGGTGCCAACTGCTTTTATCAGCAAGACATGCCAGGAGGCAGGGACTGGGAAGTGGAGCCCAGCAAATTCTAGCAAGTTTTGGGTCAGGATTAGATACATCTCAGGGATGCTCAGAGAATTAGATACCTCTCAGAAGGCAACCGAAACCTCTTCAGGAGCTTGTGGGCAATTCATATCCCTGCAGCACATGGGAGGCCACAGAAGTGATCTAATAGACTTAAATCCCACCCAAACAAATCCCAGCAGACAACTGGAGCTCCAGGGCTGACTCTTGCCATGCACAGGATAAAGGCTCAGGAGAGGTGTTTAAACTGACAGAGAGCAGGTTGGAGTAAATGCTAGGAAGGAATTGTTCCCTGGGAGGGTGCTGAGGCCCTGCCACAGGTTATCCAGAGAAGCTGTGGCTGCCCCATGCCTGGAAGTGTCCAAGACCAGGTTGTCCAGGGCTTGGAGCAACCTGGGATAGTGGAAGGTGTTCCTGCCTGTGGCAGGGGGTGAACTGGATGAGTTTTCAAGTTCCTTCCAACCCAAACCATTCTGGGATCCTAAGAGATAGTCCTGGCCTTGGAGCAATGGGGTGGCACTGAGCTCCTCAAAGCAGAAGTTCTGAGCTGCAAGTCCAGCTACCTCTGAGGAGTCCCCATCAAGTCTTGTGCCAGAAGCAAAGCATGAGGGAAAGGATCCCTCTGTTTTGGAGAAAGCCCAGCAGGGACTGCTGGCTAAGCAGCTCAGGAAACACCTCTCCCCACCTCTCCCTTTTATACCCGGCTGTCTTTGGGACCGATGGCTGCTGTGGGTGGGAGTGGTACCTCCCATGGCTAAAGCATCTCTGTGCTGACTCACTGCAGCAAACACTTTGCTCTCTTGCTTAGGGGAGAAAGCAGGCTTGGTTATTTGTTAAAAAATGCCCATCTTCCTACACTCAATTCCCTTTCCATGATTAATGCCAGGCGCCACAATCGTGGCAGGGCTGCAGCTGGTGTTTAGGTGGCTCCTGTGCCAGCCAGAGTGCTGAGCTGGCACCAGAGGGCAAGGCAGCAGAGGGCTCAGTGCAGCATGGCAGGTGGATGCCATCCTACTGTCCCCACCAGTGGCCTGGGGAGCCCCAGTGCCTGGGCACAGAGGGGCCATGCCCACTCTGCTCCCTCCTTCGGGAAGAAGCAGCAAGGAGAGGGACCCCCTGGTGAGCAAGGAGCCTTGTGCTGCCCAGAGGCACTGCAGGGGGACAAGGGCTGAGCCCCAGTCCCTGCTGGCATTTCCCAGGAATCCTCTCAGTGCTACAGGGAAGTGCACAGTGCAGGGGAACACACACCCTTCAGCTGGGACAACGGGAAGCACGACAGAAAGACTTTGAGTCCTTGTGTGGCAGTGCTGGAGACGGGGAATAAGGACAAGGCAGGTTTTTAATTGGAATGGAATTGAAATTACGGGGAGGACGAAATCCAACCCTTCTTTGGGGTAAAGGAAGGGGCTGGGGATCAGGGAAAAAAGCCCTGCAAGTTTCTATGACAACTGGCACAGTAAGAGCCTACACTGCAACCTCACCTAACACATTAAAAGCTGCTGAGAAACAATGAAACCCTAAACTTTATTTTATACCAGGTGCAGGAGGGCCATTCCCAGGGGAGAGCAGGCACAGGGCCTGGGGTTGGTCCAGTGGTCCCATGGCCTGTGCACCCAGTGCAGGGTGAAATTAGTTCAGCCAGCTCCAACAACTCCTCCTGATGTCCCTTGGCCTCCAGGGACCACTAAAACCAAATCCTTGTCCAAACCTTTCTTGGGCCAACATATTTAATTCTAGTTATCAAGGGGCTTGATGCCATCCAGGGCATCTGTGCCCTGAAAAACAATGGATCCAGAATAGTTTGGGTTGGAAGAGATCTTAAACCCCATCTCAATACACCCTCTGCCATGGGCAGGGACACCTTCTGCTATCCCAGGCTGCTCCATGCCCTGTCCAGCCTGGCCTTGGACACTTTAAGGGATCCAGGGGCAGCCACAGCTTCTCCGGGCACCCTGTGCCAGGGCCTCAGCACCCTCACAGGGAAGAATTTCTCCCCAACAATGAATCTAAATCTCTTCTCTTTTACTTTAAAACCATTCCCCTTTTTCCTTTCACTGTCTGTCCATGTAAACAAGTCACTCTCCCTCTCTCCAATAAGCTCCTTTAAGTACTGGAAAGCTGAAATGAGGTGCCACTGCCTTCTCCAAGCTGCACACCCTCAGCTCTCCCAGCCTGTCTCCAGAGCAGAGGGCCCAGCCCTGGAAGCATCTTTGTGGCTTCCTCTGGACCCATTCTGTGTGCAGAACATCCCACCATGATCCTCCAGGCCCAGTGGGCACAGGAGCCCAGGGTGAGCACTCTCACCCAAGGAGAAATTAAAAAAAAAAAGAGTAAAAGCAGTGTTCATCCAGACTTCACCCGAACCACGGTCTGCAGCAGGACCTCCCAGGCACGTAATGCAGAGCTGCCCTCCCAGGCTGCAGTGGGGAGGGAGCAGAGCAGGACAGCCAGGCCTTCGAGTACAAATTGGTACCAGTTTCCAGCTTCCCAGGCAAACAGCAATGTTAGCCTGGGCAGGGAGCCCAGAGGCCACGGTGCAAAGCAGCAGGGTGATGGCTCCTCCACGCCTGAGCTCCTGTCAGATCCCTTCCAGCACCGCTCCTCCTCGGGGCCGTGTCCCAATTCCCTCCACAGCCCAGAGGAACAGCCTGGACCTGGCTGTTCTGTACTGGCAGGAGACCAGCTGAAGTCCTGCACCCACTCCAAAGGTCCAGAGCACCCCTCTGCCATGCCATGAGATACCCCCCAGTTCATTCCCACTTCTGCTAATCCCCAGTTCCCTGCTGCTTCCCACTGCTCATTCCTGCTTCTCCTAACTCCTTCCTCCCAGGCTGCTCAGGGTCAGCTCTGCTATCCATTCCCAGACTGGCATTTGTTGAATGACTACATTTCTCCAAAGTGCCTTTCCAGGATTCCCTTCCTTTCTCTGCACTCTAATGTATTAAAGCCTCTCCACCTGCCTGGAGCTCAGACCGAATCCACTGGCCGAACTCCAGGGGAAACACTTTATAAGTTTGCTGTACAGTTTCAATGGCTCAGCCCCACTGCCAGGATATCCCAACCAGCACCAGAATCTTCATTAAATATGTTGTGTGTAAAGATCACTCCTCGACTCTCTGGGTATCTGCCTTGGCCAGGATTTGGGGCTGGAAGTGAGGAGACCGTGTTCATGATCCTTTCTGGAGGACTACACTCCCCTTCAGCTTCCAACCTGCACTCACCCAAAGAGCACCCACCCTACACACCCCAACATTTCTCTTTCGCCCTCCACAGCTCTGCCATCCCACTGCCACCACAGATGTTGGTGATGGTGCTTCATCCTTTCCTACAACCAAAGGTGGGAGCATTCTCCAAACCTGTGCAGGTGGTTTTGGGACCATTTCTTGCATCATTGAGTATCCCAATGAGTATCCTTTATGGAGAGGTGGTCTTGGCATTGCTTCTCCTACCCCACAGCTCCCTGGTGTCACTGGCACCGTCTCTTTCTCCCCATTTCCCATGTGTGTCCTCCTCCCTGGGCTCAGCACTTGGAACCTGAGATCCGAGCTGAACAACTCTCAGCCACCACAGAAGTCAAACATTGCCTATATGAGTGTGATTATCATCATTACTACAGCCATAATGTCTGAGGGAAGGAGGTACTGAAATGAAAACCTGGCTTAGGAACACATCACGCTGATTATGATGGTCCTTAATGCTTCCAAAATGTAAATACTGATTTCTAGAGCCTCAAAACCACCAACGTTTTATGAGATAATGATTCAGCAAGGAAACACTTTCATCTAAGCGCTGGCATGGCAAGATTGGAGTCTGGGAGATGAAATGTTCTGCTGTAAGGGCCAGGTGACAAAGAATTAGCTGCAAAGACAGCTCTGTGTAATGACTTTGAGGCAAAACAAACAGGAGCTGCTGCTTTCCGGGAGGTGGTTTCAAAGGTTCCTCGCATGTTTGCACATCTGAGGCCAGAGGACAGAGGGCGGGGGCAGCCTTTAATCCGAGATGGAGACAGAGCCACGAGGTGCCTGCCCAAAAGGGCTGTGGGATCCTGCTGCTGCAGGACGGCCCCGGGACTGCCGGTCTCCTCCGCACAGTCACACTGTCCCAAGGCACGGGAGGAGCGGATCAATGGAGAGCGTTTTGTCACTACAGCTGTGTCTCTCCTGACACCTCAGAGCGCCTGGCAGACATTCCCTGCTCCCAAGTGACCGCTCCCTGAGAGCTGAGCATCGCCCTCGGCACCGGAGGCAGCGTGGGGAGGATGAGGGCAGCTCCCACTGCAAAGCAGTGACACTTTACTAAGCCCAGGGATTTCAGTCTGCATTTGCTAGGGGGTTTATGAGTGTCATTACTACCAACGTTTCTTTCTGCTTTAAAGAAAATGAGCTCCTGACACTGAAGAGTAAATATGTGCCAGGGGCAATTAGCAAACACGCCGGACAACCTCAGTTCCTGTCAGGACACTTCCACCCCCCTCTCAGGAGAGTTATTACCTCCTGTCCCAGGAAAGCCTATTCCTGTCTCTGAGCATGGTGTCTTTGCCCCTGGGTCCTCAGCCAGTGGCTCCTTGCTGCCTTGACAGAGAAGTCAGGGCCCTGTGTTAGAAATATGGAAGGACCTCTGGAAGCTTGGATATTCTGACAGCATTACAGCTGTATCAGCACCTTCCAAAAGTGGGGTGACAAAGGAGTGAGCAGCTCAGGGGCTGGACTGATACCACCCCATGTTTCTTCCCTGATCCTTACAAACTCTGGTCAGATCTCAGACAGAGCAGAGCTGCAGCCAGGGCTGCACTGGGGGAGGCATGGGCCCAGACTGCATCAGATGAGAGTTATTAGCTCAGGATAAACCATTCTGACATCTGAATACACTGTTTTGGAAACACAGGAAAGCACCTGTACCTGTTTGTGTGGGACAGCTAGAGCAGTCCGTGCAGGTGAGGATACCTGTGCAGATGTTGACTAACAGCTGGACTTGTGGCCATTCCCAACATGCCAGGTTCCTCTCTCAGGTATTTTAGCTATGGGAGCTCTTTATGTGCCTGTCCTGGTCCTTCCTTGGCTGGCCTCTACCCCTTTCACTTCTCAGTTGATGTAACTTTTCTTAAGATTAGTGCTTCAGCATTCTTGACTCAGGCTGCATCCTTCCACTTAATATGGGAAGAGGGAACATTACCTCCCAAACTAAAAACCAGGCGACCCAGCTCCACATGGGCCAGCTCTTACAGGAATATCCATAAGCACCATCACTGAAGCCCTTGCAAGCAGAAGGGCATCCCCAGAGCAGGCAGCAGCTCCAGGAGCTCAATACTGGGCACCTCTGACTTCCTACAGCCAAGATCCACCTGCACTACACCTCCCTGTGTGCTTTCCACTGCACCTTGGGGCAACCCAGTGAGAGATCTGTACCTCAAAACCTCATGGATGGACTGGGAGGAGGAGAAGGGCCATCAGAGGCTGATGGGTGAGGGTGGACACGTCTCTATGCCCTTGATCAGCACTGGGATATTCCAGGAATATAGCTTAGGAAACACCTGCCTGCTGCCTGAGACAGACTGATGGGAACTGTGAGGGGGAAGAGGCAACAAAGGAAGGAAAGGAGTTACTCCAGGAGACACAAGGAAATTCAGCAGATGGAATATCTGATGCCCACTGAGGAAGAGGCCACCTGATTAGAGAAACCTGAACATGGCAGGAATGGAGTAGGAGTCGCTCCCAGGACAAGCAGTAACAAAACTCATTACTGAGATTTCTGGCATGTGTGTTTCCTTTTTCTGCTTGCAGGACCAACACCTGCTTTGGAAGAACCCCAAAGCCTGACACAAGAGCAGGGTGGCTCCAACCCTGCTCCCACAGCTCAGGGCTTTGGTGACAGAAGCCAAAAAAGGAAAAGTAGAACCACAGTCAAGTTTGCTCTGGCACATGGGAGCTGCAGGACCAGCTGCACACTGCCAGACTTGTCTCAGCTCACCAGCCTCATTGCACAGATGTGTCCAGGAACCACGAAAGCTCGGCTCAGCTCTGGGAACCAGCTGCTTCCCATGCTCTGGCTGCTCACCACCGCCTTGCCCAGGGCTCAGGGAACTGTCAATCTGGGTTATGGAGCTGCTGCAGAAGAGCTGAGCTGTCTCAAGTCCTTAGCAGGGCCACCTGACCTCTGGCATTTTCCAGCAACCTTTCTCTGCTGAGGAAGACCAGCTCCAGCCCTGCCAGAAACTGAAGGGCTCCATAGAGAGCACCTGGTCCAGCCTTGCAGATGGGTTCCAACAGACTCAGCGTGGCATCAGCTGGAGGCTCAAAAAGCCAGATGGGATGGGGGCAGTGGTACCAGGCCACATCACGGCCACAAACTTACCCATCACAACCCCAAAACAGCCACTGAGGAGTGTAAATGGGTTGGACATTAACCAAAGTCACAGTGTTATCACCAAGAAGTCACAGCTGCTAGGCCAAACCATGGAGGTCCCGTGGCCTTGTGGCACAGAGAAACAAACACCCATAAAACATCCTGGATCCTGCACCGGCACCCCCATCTGACCCAGCAGCTCCACACCTTCAGCAAGATGGGAAGCCCATGTGCTCCCATTCAAGGTAGAGAAACATTCCTCATTTCTCAGAGGAGATGAGTTATAAATGCAGCACCACAAATTGTTGCTACCAGCCGCCAAAACCACAGGAAACGACAGGAAATCTGAACAGTAAGAGCTCTTTGCAGATTTCCTCCAAATCTCCTACTTCAAGCCTCCCCAAAGCTTCAGCTGGAACTGAGACAAGGGAGATGCTTCAATCTGTTCTAAACCTGCTCCTCACAAACACAGCACTACACTCAGGAGCACCGAAATTTTGGACAGCTGTTGGGAGAGGTCACAAAAACACAGCCATGACTCTTTGCCAAATGTGTGTTCATGTTGTTGTGGCATCCACAATGACTCCATAACCTCCTGTGATATTCCTCTCTGAACTCCCAGAAAGCCATGCAGGATTAAACAGATATTCTGTATTTTCAGAAGTCTTTATCTGCCTGAGGTCTTGGAAAGCTGATGGAAAGCTGTTCACTGCCTTGGAGTGAACAGGCAGAGGAGCTCCATTAAATCAGACTTTCAGTATGGACCTAGAAACCAGCAGCAAGTTTTAAAAACTCTTGGTGGCATAAAGAGGAACCAGCAGACAACTGAAGAACATACACACAGACCACACTTGTTCTCCTACCATGGACAGCAAGCAGGCAGATTCACACAGCACTCCCTGACACAGCCTGTCACCCCTGGACATGCTCCCTCTGAGGCCAAGCCTAACCTGGACCAAGGATGCCACTCCGCTGCTTGCACTGCTGGGATGTAGTGCTGCAGGAATGCTTGAGAAAGCAGCAAAGAGTGAGCAAGAGCAGAAGGACAGTGAGCTTTGGAAGAATATCCTCAACCTAGTTCCGTCTGAATTTTCCAAAGCCATGCTGTCCTGACAATCCTGTCCATCAGAGCACTGTCCCCCATCTTTGAATCCACCTAAGTTTTTTGGGGTTTTTTTCAGAAGAAAGGTGATGACCTGAAGATCTTCACTTCCTCAAGAAGGAGCAACACAAGGTCCCACAGGCGATGTGCTCAACAGCACAACACATAATTCAGTGCCAGGGTAGAACCCAACCTCTCAGCAGGGCTTTTAACAGAGTTTTCCATTATCCAAATGATGATAGGAACAAACTTGTCCTTCCAGCAAGCACAACCTTTTTACCTGGAAGGTGCTGTACTGTGGCGAGGTTCTGTTACCTAATCCACACACCAAGTAACTAACTGCTTGGGTTGGTGGAGTGATTTGCAGTAACTTTCTCATGTCCATAGCTCTAAAAAACCCCTTGCCCTCCTCTCCCTGGAGCTCCCAGTGCTGCACCAAGCCCAGCGGGTGAAGACAATGGGCACCAGCATCAACACGCAGCTGTGGGAGATGCACTCCGAGATCAGCCCCCTGTGACACACAGCAAAACCCATCAATTCTCCAAAGCAGCTCAGCTGTTAAACCAGGAGCAGAGGGAGCCAGAGGTGGGAAAGGTCATCAGCACACCCCCCTCTCCTGGCTCTGTCCCCCAGGCTCAGTAAAGCTGTCACGGTTCCTTCTGACTTGATGGAAGGATTTGCATATGCCCTGAAGCCAGCATGACTGACAGCCCTTCCACTGTCATCCTCACTTGTGTAATTGCAGCAGCTATTCTTGTACACAGAAGTGTCTAATCTTAGCAAGCCATGGAGCTGCTGGATAATAGGGACCAGCCGGGAATTTCCATGCAATTACTCACCATTGCTACTGGCACTTACTTTGGCTGGTAAAAGTCCTTCTTGTCCGCCGACCCCAGGCTCTGCAAGACACAAAAGACAGATGTATTTATTTTTTTAACCCTTTGCCAAGCAAGTATCACTGATGAGGATGTGTGGGGAAGCACTGAAAGCCACGTGTCTGTTATTTTCCTGCCTGATGGGTCTTAGTGCACTGGCTGGACAGGATAGCTTGGACCTCCAGGCATAGGCAGCACCCACAGCACCAAAGATGTAAAAATAGAGAGTTAAACTAGAGGTGAGAGGATGCATTAGATCTGAACTCAATGTACTCAGGCACGTCTGTGTCTCCTGCAGAAGTGTGGCACCTTGTGTCAGGAGGGGACTCAAGTCCTTTCAAGTCTGCCCAGCTGGAAAGAAGACAAAGTCCAGGGTTTGGAGGAGAGGCTGAGCCACCACCACTGCAAAGACCCTCTGGCAGGTCAGGGGCTGAGCACCAGGCCCACAGTTCCTGCTAGGAGCAGGACAACAAAATTCTTCTGCCAAGAAAACTACATCAGGCCTCAAGCACATGCAAAACCGGGAAGCAGAGACAGCCCTGATGCTCGCTCAGGTTCCCGTCGTCCCTCAAACTCCACCCCCAGCATGATGGAGTAAGAGTCAGAGAGCACCACAGATGGGCTGTGCCAGATCCCCTGTGAGACCCCAGTGAGGCCAAGCCTCCCCATGGGGCCCCTAGAGGCGATGGACACTGCACAGACCCCACCTGGGGTGCACGGACAGGCGTGTGCATGGCACACACAGAGAGTGTGTGCAGCTTCTCACGCCATGAGGATGGGGCCATGAACCCCACACACATCCCAGTCTCACCCCAACACACCTTGTCCCAGAGGCGCCCACAGCAGGGACTGGCCCCCAGCCCTTCTCCGAGGCCCCAGTGCATGACATGAGCTCCCTGAGCACAGAATGGTACCTGCACCACGGGATGTGCAGGACAGGCTGTGCCCAACACACTGGGATGCTCATGGCAGGCAGTACTGGGACAGACAGACAAAGACCCACCGGACCTGGGTGTCACCAAAGCTGAGCAGCAGCGCAGGGTGGCCCTGCTACCGTCCCTGTCCCCGTGTGTTGGTGCATGCAGGCTCGCGGGAACCGCCCGGGCTCCGGGGCGGCTGTTGTAGTTTTGCTCTCTGGTTGCCAGGCAATGGCGAGCTCCAACTTGAAACAGCGGGAGCAGTGGGGCCGAATGCTAATCAGGCCTACAAGAGCAATCCCAAAGCTTCTCCTTGCCAGCCAAAGCCAAAGAGAGCTCCCACCAAAGCCAGCAGCAACTCCCAGCTTCTAAGCAGGCAGGGATCAGTGTCACCAAAACATAACCAAAAGCGAGCTCTGGCCACGCCAGCAAGATGGGGTGTAGTTCTGTGGTGAGCGACCCTCTCCATGGCACGGAGACGTTGGTTGGTCACCAGCGCAACAGGGAGGCTGCAGCCACCCCACAGCACAGGGAACGTCAGTCTGCGTGTGTGACATCCTCGTGCTCTGCCCAGGGCACACAGAGGTCTGCAGGTAGAGCTGGGAACACACAAGGAGCAGCTTCCCTTGGGAGTGAGAAGCTCATTGGGAATGGCTGAAGCTGTGCCAGGGGAGGTTTAGGTTGGATATCAGCAAAGGTTCTTCCCCCAGAGGGTGCTGGCACTGCCCAGGCTCCCCAGGGAATGGGCACGGCCCTGAGGCTGCCAGAGCTCCAGAAGCGTTTGGACAACACTCAGGCACAGGGTGGGATTGTTGGGGTGTCTGTGCAGGACCAAGAGTTGGACTGGATAATCCTTGTGGATCCCTTCCAACTCAAGAGATTTTGTGATTCTGTGGTTCTAAGATGTCACCTGCCCTGGTGCTGATTGTCAACATGCAAGAGCTCTGAGCAGCCCCACGGGGTGGAGTGGGCACAGCCCCTGGCTGTACTCTGATCCCACAGCAGCAAGAAGCTGCAGCAAAGCCCCACGAATCAATGGCCAGACACAAAATTGGGCTGATCCAACACTGGCACAACCTGCCCAGACAGGTAGTGGATTCTCCATCCCTGGAGACATCCAAGACCCACTGACATGGTCCTGAGTGTCCAGGATAATCCAGGGTGGGTCATTCTGCACTGAGCAGGGGTTTGGGCTGAGAGATCTCCCAAACTACTCCATGCATTCCTGAGGTAGCAGAAAAACGAGCACAGCAGTAACTGCTCAGGGTGAGTGATGGGACCTGAGCAGTGGGAGCTGTCCTGCAAGCCCACAGCACACCCAGGAACAGCTCCACTCCTTCCAGCAAAGCATTCCCATATGATATTTCCTTACTTCCTTAAACTTGCACTCAAAACCCGAAGTGGTACTTCCCAAACTATGGATCAGTATCAACAAAGTTCATGAGCCACAACTAATTCAGTTTTTTCTGCTCTCTGTGCTAGTGGGGATCACGGAGAACTGCTGATTCTTAAGGAGAAATCACCCGCGAACAGTGTTCTCAATGCTATCGAAACAACATCTGGAAAACCTGCATTTCACATAGCCAAACCCTCCAGCCAGCCACAGCGGAGGTCCATGGAAAAAGCTCCCATCAATGCCATAGCCAGTGGAAAACTAAGATTTTAGATATCTGGGATAAAACAATGAGAAACTAACTTTGCAGAGAGATAAAAAAAAAAAACAAACAACAATAAACTGGGCAGTGATTACAGCAATGATGAGCCAAAATTACTAATTTTAAAGCTCATGAGAAAAATAGCAAATAAGGAGGAAAAGCAGCATTTCAGCAACATGTCCAAGGAATTGGGTCTGGAGCAAAACCAGGAGCTTTGAATCAGCTGGTGGCTGTATCACCACCCCAAAGTCTGTCCTTGAGCCATTTCTTCCCACTTTGTGTCTCAGTTTCCCCATATTGCTCATGCACAATCCTTTGCCTCCTTACTCTCTTTCTAGAAGAGAACAGGACCATGTCCAATAGGCAGATGGAGTTGTACAGGTCAATCCCACCATGCTCCATTTCTCTCTCCTAAACAAGCACAAAACCAAGGTGGCCACGGATCCAGAGGGCTCTGGGACAGTGTCCAGGAAAACACAATAATCACCAGTGAATGGAGCAGAGCTTGCTGGAGGCCTTTTCAAGGGCAGGGACATCACAACATCCTGGGAGGAACTGGAGCACTGGAAGAGCTCAGAGCCCTGGCTGGGAAGATCCTCCTCATCAGGGGATCAGTGATGGCTTGAAGAGGTTAATGAGGGATCACGCAGGGAATGGGCAATGGGAGGCTGTGGGCAGGACCAGCCATGGGCACTGCCTGCTGTAGTGCCACACACAAAGGGACAGCAACAGCAGGACTGGGACAGTGCCACCAGTGCCACCTCGGTCCCACTGGGTATCGCAGTCTCAGCCACATCCACAGGAGGGGAAGATAAGGGAAAAGTGGCCAAGGGAAGGCTGGGACGTAAGGAAGCAGGGTCAGGCAAAAGGAACAGACATCCTGGACCTTAGGAAAAATGTCCGGTCACTGGGCTTGAGCAGAGTTTCAACACCTCCAAGTGCGAGGGATAGAGCAGGTTTTACAGCGCTCACTAAACAAACCAGTGTAGAGGAGACAGGTCCTGACCTTACTGGGAGCTGAGACTGGCTTTTCTTTTCCTGACTGTGTCTGAAGCCTGGAAACTGAAAGAGGTAGAGGAGCAAAAGGTGGCCTGGTGTTTTCCTGTGCCTTCTGGGAGGAAAGATCAATTCCTCCTGGACTGAGAGGAGATCTGCAGGCTTCTATCAATGCAGATAAACAATAAAAGATTAAATGTCAGCTTGTGTGCATGCTCTGCTCCTGGATGCTCTCCAGGCTTCTGGAGGAGTGACTGCTCGTGGCTCCTGCGGATCAAGGCAGAGCTGGGGATGGTAGAGAGGTGCAACTACAGTGTGGCTCAGCTCCCAAAACTACCTCCTGCTGCTGCTCAGGGTGCTGGGAGCCCCCAGGCATCCTGAGACAGAGGGAGAGAAGCATCACCCAGTTCTGAGTCCCTGTGAGCCCCACGCCAGAGCGTGAGTCACCCTCCGGCGGGACCCACTGCTGCTTCTGGCTTGCTCACTTCACTGATGACTCAGGGCTGAGGAAGCACAGTTTAAGTCCCTTAATGAAATAATTTTTATCAGCTTGTCTTTCTAAAACAAACAACTCAAATGAGGCTTGCACCCATCTCCACCTTTTCTTCCTGAGACATAAGGCAAGGGCCTGTGGGCATGGGCAGCACAGAGGCACCTGCGGGGGCAGGAGCAGCCCCTGCTGCCCTGGCACGTGGCACTGGGCAGGGCAGCCGCCAAAACCTCCTAGCATATGTGCTCTGTCCCTCCAGTGCCCCAGCAGGGCCAGGAGAGGAAGCTGGGATACAAGGGTGCTGTCCCAGATGATGAATGCCCCATCCCTGGAAGTCTCCAAGGCCAGGATGGACGGGGCTTGGAGAAACCAGGGATAGTGGTAGGTGCCCATGGCAAGGGGTGAGACAGGATGAACTTTAAAGTCCTTTCCAACCCAAACCACTCCTTGATTCTATGAATCTGGGTCAACAGGAATGCTTGAATTTTCTCGTTTAATTTCACTTTTCAGGCACTAACTAAATAATTCTGTGAGTTGCACAATGTAGGTAAGATAGCAGCCCAGCTTCCCTAGGCCAGCTCATCCCCAGAGCCAGCCCTGCTGGTCCCTAGTCAGAGTTAGCACAACATGCTGCAGACAGAAATGATGAGTGATTTAAAGGAGTGTGCTGAATTTCAAAATTCAGCCATGCTAGGAAGATAACAGACCTGGGGTTGGAAACAAGGATGTTCACAGAGGGGCTAAGACAGAGGTATTGTTTTATTTATTTCTTCCTGCCAGCAGACATCAATCCTGTTGTACTTTTTCCTCTCATAAATGTTGCCAAGCATAATCTCGGCTCATCTTTTTTCTAGGCAGTGTCCCTGGGAGAACAAAGTTATTAGCAAGGCTGAAGAAACCTCATGCAATTATTTAGCAACTACACCAAAATAATTCCCAAAGACCGGTGGCTGCTCACAGGTGGCAGCTTTCTAAGTCATTCCAATAAAATCTGGTTCAGTAACTCCCAGCGTAATCAATGCCCACACAAACAAACCAGAGGAAAACTGAGGGATGAGTGATTTTTCCATGCTAGAAGAGGATTCTGCAAAATAAACTCACGAGCCATCGCTGGCTGCAGGCTGTGCTGCCAAACTGCCATTGTCATCTGCTCACCTGCCGGGACCTCAGCATCCCTGAGCTGCACTTGGAGCTGGGCTGGATGGATTCCAGGGGGATTTGGGCACAGGCAGGGGGTGCTTGGCCCCCAGGACAGGGCAGGGTTTGGGGGCCACAGCTGCGCAGCCTGTCTCCCCCATCCCGGCTGTCACCCTGGTGGTTCTGCTCCCAGGCATGGCCCTTCCTCAGGCTCCGTGTATCTGCAACATGCTGCAGTTATGAGTAATCAGGACGTGATGCCTGACTGTCGGAAGGGGAATAAAATTCAGAGCCTGGGATATGACTGGTTGTTTGGGAGGAGGAGGAGGAAGGAGATGGCAGCCCCCACCCCAGCTCACAGCATACCCCCAAGCAGGGGCTGGAGCAGGGCCAGGCTGGGTACTCCATGCACCCTATCTCCCTCCAGCCCTCTGGCAAGGGCTGGCTGAGCCATCCCACCTGCCACCTACCCCCAACACTGCACTCCTCAAACAGGGCCCCGAGCTAATATAGCCCCAGGCAGCCCCAAAACATCAGCTGAGGCCAGATGAACCCTCAAATCCTAAAACTTGAATTTCAGGCTGGATGAACCAGATTGCTGAGCTGAAAATCACAGAGGCAACTCCTTCTTTCAGTGTGGGTCCCAGCCTGGAGGGAGCTCCAGGCCAGCAAGCTGGGGACGGCCCAGATTCCCAAAGGCTATCCTGGATGGAGAGCAGATGCTGCCTGTGTGCTGAAGTATGAAGAACAAGGAATGGAGAACTGGAGTGTCCTAATAAAGCATGGGTGACCCAGCAAAACAAATCTGGTGGCAGCAGAAGGGTCAGGTGGGGCAGGCAGTGCTGCCCAGATGAGAATGGCTAGCTCAAGGAAAGGAGGACACAACCCACTGGGAATCACAGAAGGAGGATGGTATTTTGGCAAGGTCAAAGCACCCGGTGGGACCACGGGGAGGGGTGTGAGCCATCAGCCCCAGCCTCTCACCATTGTGATCCTGCCTCTACCTGCCTCAGCTGCAAAGGATCTGAGGAGGGGGTGGGGATCCCCCCAGACCCGATCCAGCCAGGGGAGGATGCCAGTGGCTCCAGCACGTTCATTCTTCCACAGCTACCTCATCCCAGCCAGCTCAGAGCGGGAGCCTGACCCAGCTCTCACACTGGCCTGCAAACAGCCCTGACCCTGTGCATGCACATGGGGCAGTGATGCACATCCAAGTTGGGCTTTGAGTCCAACAGAAGGTGAAAAACAAGCTGGAAACCAGAGAAAAGGGGGTTTGGACCACTGAGGGCGGAAGGAAAAGGGAAACATGGCTATGCACACACGGTACACTGAAGTAATCCAGAGAACAGAACCAAGGCAGGCCCTGCAGCCACCCCCCAGCAGAGCAGCAAACCCCACACTCAGGAGCTGGGGAGCTCCTGCTGTCCTCCAGGCACCTGCCCAAGACACCACAGACCCACCCGGGAAGAGGGGCTGTGTTTCAGCGTCTCCCTGATGCCACAGCCTTGCTCAGACACCAACCTGACCCCAGCGCCTCATAATGCCAGGATGTCCTTCTGTGAGCAGGTGGGGACCATGCTGCTCCAGCCCAGCTCAGCAGAGGGTCAGTGGTGCTCACCGACCCTTACAGCTGGGACCCAGGAGGGGAGGCCTTGGTGTTTTTCTAGGGCCTGAAACACAAACATAAACCTGGTTCTTTGGAAAATGGGGCGACCACCAGAGGGTCATGGGGTACTGCCCAGGCTCCCCAGGGAATGGGCATGGCCTCGGGGCTGCCAGAGCTCCAGGAGTGTTTGGACAGTGCTGCCAGGGATGCACAGGGTGGGATTGTGGGGGTGTCTGTGCAGGGCCAGGAGTTGGACTTGGGTCCAGCTCCTAGGTCCAACTTGGGTCCAATCTCTGTGGGTCCACTCCAGGGTATTCCATGATTCTGTGATCTCCACTCAGCCTCTCCCTGAGCCCCAGGGCAGTGATGAGATGGGCTGTCTGGGACAGCAGCCACATCACCAGACCCTCACTCCAAAGCATGTCTCTGCAGCTCAGCCTGGCCCTGCCAGCAGGCTGTACACTCTCCAGGGCCAGACTAAGCCAGAACAGTGTCAAATTTCCCAACATCATTAATTCTGTTTCCTCTTCCTTCCCCTCCAGCTCGGCGCTCACCCCTACAGGTGCACTGCACAGTGGAGCAGGGATCTGTGTTGAAGCAGGAGGAAAGAGCCAGGCCCTGGTTCCACAAGCCATGCCAGCATGGCTCCAGGGACCCCCCACCCCCACCATCTCCCTCCCTCAGCAACTACACCCACACAACTGGGCTGGCTGCAGCACAGACCCTCATGGTTACCCGGGTTCCCCATCAGCCCTGAAAGGAGGACCAACTCCACCCCAGCCTGCCTTCCTGCGGGAGGAAAGGCGAGTCTGCTCACGAGCATCTGCCAGCACCCCCATTAAACAAGGCCGTTTGCACTCCCTCCTTGCCTTCCCAGCCCTTGCAGCATCTTCCCAGCCCTGCTTTCCCCAGCTGAGCCTCTTCCCAGCCACGATCCCCATGCCAGGGGGAGCTCACCCGCAAACCCCTCACAGCTCACACCACGCTAAGGCTGACCCAAGCTTCAAAGCATTTCTTTACTGAGAGCTCATCCAGGAAACTTTTTCTCCACTCCTATTGTACTGCTGCATGCCTGTAGGAATTCATTCATGCACAGACAGCCACGCAGGCACGCACAGGCTCTGTGCTGGAGTCTCCCTGTGCAAGGAGCTCCCGGAGCCCTGCCGGGGCCAGCACAGCCAGACCTTGCACTTGCTGCTTCTCTGGATGGAAGAACTTGTCAAATTGCTGGCAAAACCACGGGAGCTTCTAAACCTGTCAGCTCTACGGCACCCAGAGTGACATGCACGCACAGGCCTGGGCACCTTGGCTCCGTGCTGTCATTCATCCAACCCTCTGGAGTGGCAGGGAGGGTGCAGGATGTGCCGGGGGAGCCGCAGGCACGGGGCTGCACAGTCACCATTACCAGTACCACCGGCAGGCTGCACACCCTCCCTTCACCGTATTTCTCCTTCTTTTTTGTGATTAGAGCCTGCAAACTATTACAGCAGCTTGGAGCACATCAGGAAGGAGCTATGCTTGGGCTTAAGTGTTTGCAGGATCAGGGCTGAGCTGTGGAGCTGAACTCACTGCTATTTATAGCGGGAAGCCTTGAGCACATCACGTGCTGGAGGGGAGCGTGGACAGGCCTGTGTTCTTGCTAAAATCTGGTGGGTTTTTTATTTTGCCTCATTTGGTGATGTCAGCTGCCTGATGTCATAATTGCATTCATGTGCTACCTGGTTTTACAAATTATTTTGTTATCTTTTAATCTTTGGGCACACCATGTCATAGAATCCCAGAGTGGTCTGGGTTGGAAGAAACCTTAAAGCTCATCCCATTCTACCCCCTGCCATGGGCAGGGACACCTTCCCACTGGACCAGGTTGCTCCAAGCCCCATCTACCCTGGCCTTGAACACTTCCATCCTCCTATATGTTTATACTGGTTTATAGGTGAAGTTCTATCTTCCATCACTTGTTAAAAAAATTAAAAAGGCAGGAAAAGAAGCTAGATCCGAGTAGTAAGCTTGCAGCTCCCAGGACCTGCAACTAATTAATCACACCCTGTCCTGCAGCATGCACTTCACACGCGGCCCTGCGTGCCCGCAGCCTGGCTTGGGTGTCAGCAGCCTGACAGCAGCTCTGCCTGCCAGCCCAGCTAATTATAGCGTGGGGAGCAAATGAGGGTGCCCTCCCTGCCCTCCTCTTCCCTCCCTTCCCTTCCCTTCCCATCCCTCCTGCTGGCTGCTCCACTGTCACTGCAGCCTCTGACAAAGAGGACGCAAGACTGCAGCTGGGCCTGGAAAAGATGCTTTCCTGAGGCACCCGGGGGGAACAATGGGCAGCACAAGGAAGAGAGTCTCCAAGAGACTGTGTCAGGGGTGTCCAAGGGCCCTGACTCCACCAGGGGTACCTGGGCAGGGAGCAGGCCTGCCACCACACCCCCACCCTGACCCTACCCTACTGCAGAGCCAGGCTGCTGGTCCCATGCCATCCCTGCTGTCTTTTCCAGTCACCCCACCTCTCCTTGGACAGAGCTCTGCATCTCCCTTGCCTCTCCCGCTGCCTTCATACACCCCCGGCACTGGGTCTGGGGGAAAACCAAGCTCATGGCAATGTCCCTCTCCTCTGGCAGCCTCAGTCCCTCGAGAGGGACAAGGCACAGACGTAAGTGGACCACAGTGGGGTGTCCCACTTCCACTGCCTGGGGTTTGCTACCTCACAGGGGAGCCTAGGCACCACAGACCCCCGAGCAGGCAGCAATGCCATCGTCTCAGTGAGCAGGACCAGGACCAACAAAGCACAGCACCCTCAGGAAGTGTCCTCTGTCACCAAACCACTCCTGGGGTAACACACATGGAAAATGGGGAGGATCTGAGCAGAGCAGGGATCCAGGGGACCTGGCTGGACACCCACCCGCTAATTATTAACAACCACAGAACACATGAGACCTGCAGGGACATGAACAGAACCCAGCCCTTGCATGAGAGACAGAATTCTCCAGGGCTGGAATGGGTTGGAAGCGACCTTAAATCTCATCTCATTCCATCCCTTGCCATGGGCAGGGACGTCTTCCACTATCCCAGGTTGCTCCAAGTACTACCTAGAACGTTTCCAGGGATCCAGAGGCAGCCACGGCTTCTCTGGACAACAGCATCCACAGAGTTCAAAACACCACAGGAGAGCAGTTCTCTCGTGCTTTTGGCCCTGAAAGTGGCTCCCCAAGGTCACACAACATCTGACTCAATCCATGTAAATGTGAATCCCCACTCCCAGGAATGTGGCTGCCACCACAAAATGATCTTAACTGCTCCTCGCCCTGGAGGAAAAGCAGGGCTGTTTGCAGAATGACATGCCTACCACAAAACAAGGATGCTCCTCACAGCTGGCCTCTTCATCATCCTCCTCTTCCTCCTCAGTACCCAGCACTGAGCCCAATGCACACTAAACCTGCTCCTCCTGCACTGCTCATCCCCAGGGAGCTGATGGGGCTGGGCAAGCTGGGTGCTACAGGAGGCTACAATACGCTCCTGGCTGCTGCCTCAGCTTTATCTCAAGTCAACAGGAGCTAAAATACAGTTTGGTCAGGACAGGGACAGATGAAACTCAGAGGGAGCACCTGAGCTCCACAATACAGAGCAAATACACTGCTTAGACATAGCAGGAACCACTTCACTACCTGGGTCACACTGAAAGGTCTGTTCTGAGCACCCCTTTGCCATCATCACTGGCCCAAGGTAACTCCTCTAGGCCTAAAAAGTCACTTTTACTCTCAAGTCAAAAGTGTTTGTTTTATTTGTTTGTTTGTCTGTTTGTTTAAATAGGGCTTGTAACATATCAACCCATGCATTTTGGAGCAGCAAGCTCTCTGAAATTCATATGAAGCTGTGGCTGCCCCGTCCCTGGAAGTGCCAGGTTGGATGGGGCTTGGATCAGCCTCAGATCATGGAAGGTGTCCCTGCCCATGGCAAGGCATGGGATGAGATGAGCTTTAAGGTCCCTTTGAGATGGGTCCTTTCCATTCCAAAGCACTCCACGATTCTAGGATAATATGCCACAGGTTTTTGGGAGCATCACCAATGCGAGCAGAGAAAAGAACTTCATCTATTACAATTACAAGAACTTTATCTATTTTGGTTACAGGTGAGGCTTTAAGAAGAAAGTGCCCCTGGAGCTTTGCACATTTCTCTTGGAACAAGCTTTCCTGAGGGATGGAGGCACAGGTTCAGTCCTGGCCACCCATTTCTCACCCAGACAGGAGGGAGGAAGGAGCCAGGGGATGAGGATACTCCTACATCCCAACAAAGCACACAGCTTCCCACAAAGCCACCCCATCTGGTAGTAAGACTGAGGTCAGCAGTAAGGTGGGGACAAAGATGATCTTGCTATGTCAAGCAAGTCAAGTAGAAAGGGACCAGGACAGCCAGTCCCCCACTGCTCCCGCAACTGCATGCGTACCCTGAGCATTTACACAGGCTCCAGCCAGCCAACCACCACCAAATATTTAGGAATCAGACTCCATAAAGGACGCACAAAACACACTACAGAATAAATTGAGTACATTAGAAAAAGCCCAGAGAGGAAAAATAGATTTTTGGAACATGTTCTCAATCTCATTAATTGGGAAGACAGCCTTGGAGGGGAAAAAAAATTATTATATCCTCCCCAAACCATTATCCGCTCTTGAGAGTGTATCATATGAAAATAGTTATATAAAAGAATAAATTATATTTGGAATGGCAAGAACCCCAGAATAAAGCTAGGAACTCTGATGTTCCCATATAAAGATAGGAGACAGTTATCTGTTCCAAATTTTCCAGTTTTCTGCTGTGCCAATTCAAATTCACTACATACCAGCATGGCCATATAAAGGGGACTCCACCCATGTGAGCCTGGAAAGAGCACTAATCCCCCAAACTATCAATTTAATGTATGGGGATAGAAAATGAGGGAAGAATGTACTCCCAGAAGGAGCGCTCTGTTAACGACATGGCACAGGGCTCCAGAACATGCACACAGGAATATCATTTACAGGGACTTGTGCATTGTGAGACCCAAGCTGAAATCAAGATTTCTGCACACAGACACCATAGATGCTGCAAATTAAATGTCCGTTTCCAGATCCAATGTGAACTTTATTTTTGTTTTATTTTCTACTATTTGCTCAGTGTCACGTTTCTTGGCTGGCACTAGGAAGTCATCTCTTCCTTGGGGATTTTTAAATTAATTTTCAGCCCATCTTGCCTGGGATCTCCTGAGCAGCAGAGGAGTGAGGATGCCCCAGGGCAGGGCTGGCACCAGGCAGGGTGCTCTCAGCCTGACCCCTGTGAAAGTGCTCCAGCCCCAGCCTGGGATGTGGGTGCTGACCACAGCACCCAACCACGCAGGAACCTCCACATGGGCAGCCTCAAGCTCCCCCTTACCCTGCACTGGATCTGAGGTGGATAAAAATCCTCCTTTTTCCAGAATTTCTTCAGATGCAACACAGCACTGTTAGCATGAGCACAAGGCACTGGTGTGGGCTGGGGCACAGCAGCAAGGGGCCAGTGGCACAAACATGAGAGGCAGGATGTGACCCCGAATCTGGCCACACCCTCCTGAGCCCTCAGGAACGTGTTGTCATGTTTGAAACCGCACAACAAGCTGGTTCCTTGCTTGAACTATACAAACAATACACAAAGTGCAGGTGGTCTCTTTCCAAGTTTTCTTTCGTGTTTGGAATTCCTGCGCTGAAGACCCAGTGAGTGGCAGCAGCTCTGTATTCCTCCCACCAGACCTGTGGAGCCACTGCTCAGAGCAGGAGGTGAGAAGAAAGGAAGGATGGCTAGGAGATGGAAATCTGGGCCAGGAGATGAAAATGAGGGCTACAGCTCATCTTTCATCAGTTTTTAAACCAGACAAGGGCTGGGCACAGAGACCCCTTGTCACTGGTCTAAAGCTTCCAGGTCCCCCTCCCTGGAAGTGTTCAAGAACAGGTTGGACAGGGCTTGTAGAAACCTGGTATGGTGGAAAGTATCCCTGCCCATGGCATGGGGTTGGTACAACATGAGCTTTAAGTTTCCTTCCAACCCAAACCATTCCAGGATTCTATGAAGAAGCAGCCTGAAGAAGAAATTATTTTCTCCAGCTCTACCAATCTAATAAAAATCATCACAAAATAAAACAGAAAAATAAAACCTAAAAATAAGAACCATCTAGAAAGCACCTCTTCTCATGCCCTGAGACTCTGATAAGGACCAGCAGCTCCACGTTCCAAGCTCCCCCCTCACCACCAGCACCGCATGGCACTGGCACCGGAGCTGGCAGCACCCTGGAAAGGAGCTGGCAGCCAGCAGTGAGCCCTGTCCAAGCCATCAGGATGGATATGCAGATAAACCAGGTCAGAGAAGTGTTTCCATCCTGGCCAGACAGTGACTAAGAGACGGCATTAATTTGTTACTCAGACCAAGTTTAACTTTTCAGACCAAGAAGAGCCAAATGGTTGTTCCAAGTGAAAAAATACTGCAGGATGCATTCCTTTGCCCTGCCCCAGGAATACCCAGGGATTCATGATTTCAAGATGGGGTTGACAGCTCTTTCATATATCACTAAGAATAACAAACCAACTTTTCTGTTTTTCTTTTCATTCCCCAAATGCTATTTACTGGTCGCAAGAAGCCACACATCATGTTCACATAGTGCTCTGGGAAGGTGGGGCTGGACGAGCTCCACATGCTCTTAGCGCAGCACATCAAACCACCACAGACAACAAAAAGTTGTTTTATTTGCAGTCCTGCTGCCAGCATGGACAATGAAGTGTGTATGAGGGAGCATCCACCTTCCACCCCTTTCTGCACTCAACATGAAGGCTCCTGGGAGCTGTACCAAGGATGTGTGACTGAGAACACAACTGACAAACCCTTTGGAGCGTGAAAGCCCTTCCAAGTTTATTCAGAATTTGATAACCTGCTACAGCACCTGTGTCTGTTGCACTGCCTGGTTCGGACAGTCCCCACATCACAGCAGGTACAGGGTAGCACCTCTGTGCCAGGGTGCAGGGAGGGACCTGCATTCCCATTGGGACAGCAGCCCAATGCCTCACTGCAGGGCCCAGTGGCCCCAACACCACACAGAGGGTGGGGTATCACCAGAACCCATCACACAACAGCCTTTTTTTTTTTCTTTTTTTTTTCTTTTTTTTTCTTTTGCCTTTTAGGGCCTCCAGAAAATGGTGTTTTTAATGACTGGGCTCAAAGACCCATCCAACATCATGCCAAGATGGTGGCAATTGTGCCCAGGGAGAGGCATCCCCAGCCCCACTGGTGGCCTCCTCTCCCTGGGCTGAAGCTGCAGGGCATGGGGCACCACAGGGTCCCTGGGATGCCTCACACCACTATGAAGTATTTGTTCCTGCAGGCAGAGGAGATTTGATGCTGTCAGCCTGGCCAAGTGCAGCATAGCAGAGCTCTAAACAAACACTGCTGCAGCACTCACGTCCAGCTCCGTCTGCAGATGTAGCAGAAGGGATGTCCATGACATGATACAGCCTCAGTAAATTCTGCCAGAGAGCTCAGACCACATCATACCCACATCTTATTTATCAAATCATGTGCTATCTCGCAGTAGGTCAGGTCAGAGCTGTGCAGAGCTTTCAGCCCCAGAATCCCTCTCTTGAAAAATTCCCAACCAGCTATGCCAAGGGGACATAATCCAGAGATCCAAATCCACCTCCCTGCAGCCACCCAGCACAAGGGCTGGTACCCCACACTGCTGCCTGGCCCCTCTGGAACCCAAACAGTCCCTTCTTCTCCACCACTCAGGACCTGGGAACCAGTTTTAGTCCATAGCCAAACAAGCCTAAGGAATGCCTGTGGGGCAGTGGCGTGACGGGAGAGCCCACAGAGGCCCAGCCCCACGAAGGACCTCAGTGGCAGCATGCTGTCACTTGAGAGACAGCACAGTGACAGTCCTCACGCCCCCTGGACATGGAAACCAGGGAGACAGGACCCACCTGGTCTCCAGTTAAACCCCAGCCAGCTCCAGTTGAGCGGGGTTGTTTTAGGAGGGCAGCCCAGCCCAGCATTCCCAGGCAAGGCAACAGGCACAGAGAGAGGGCTCTTACATTGAGGCAGGGCATCCTCCCGCGGCAGACGAGGCGAGTCAGAAGGGCTGTGCTGAAATGCAGTGGCCACTCGGGAGGCAGGTGACACATCCTGCATGCCAAAGGCACATCTCCAGCCTGCTGGGGCTTTCAGGGCTGGGCAGGGCTCCTGCTCCTCCCCGTGCCGCCCACAGCTCTTCCTTGTGGCACCTACTCCCAGTCCCACCCTGCAGCTCCTGCCACGTCCTCATGCTCACCCCATCCCACCGGCTCCTGCCCAGCTCCAGCTCGGAGGGCATGGGAACCCTCCAAAATTGAGGTAAGGATTGGGCCAAACCCACACACTTAGCCATGGCTCAGAGCCATGGCAGCCCAGGGCTGGCTGCCGCAATGCCACTGGAGAGGTCTCTCCTCCGGTGTGTCCCTTGTCAGGCACAGACCCCCTCTGGCACGTCCTCCCACACACAGGGCTCTGGGCAGAGCTCACCTCTGCACTCCACAGGGCAGCAGTCCCCCAGGGTGCTGGCTGAGCCCATCTGGCCTTCACCACAGCCAGAGCCACAAAGTATTTATGAACCGCGTGAAAAAAAACAACCGCCTTGAATGCCTTTTTGCTTTTTCCCAGTAAATCTATTTGGTACCCCCCTAGACTGATGTGAAATCACTCACCATCTCTATAGTACTCAGAGCTGCAAAGAAGTCTCTGCTTCTTCCCTATCGTTCTTGTCTTCTTCTTCTGTCTTCTCTCCTCCTTGTCTTCTTCTTCTCCCTCCTAGGTGGACAGGCTCTCCCTGCCGGGAGGGCAGCAGCCTATTCCAAGATTCCTATCCGGCCGCCCACAGCCTCTCCCAACAATTACAGGCCTCTGCAGCTGTCCCAGGTAAGCAGCAATGACAGACCTCGAGGCAACTTCATGGAAATGTCTGTTCAGAGGCAGGGTTGCCTTCCCTGCCAACTCCTGCCTGGAAAGGAGCATCCTGCACACCCTGGCAGCATGATGATCCCAAACAACTGGATGGAGGGAAACGAAATGACACCAACCTGTCCATAGAAAACAAGGCTATAAGTATTTCCTAGGGTCCCTGCATCATTCCAGTGGCCCCATCCCCAGTCCCATGGCTTCTTCCCAGCACAGACAAGTCTGTGGGACTGGGGTGCCCACCCCAAAAGCTTGCACAGGCCCAGCATTTGCAAAGACAAAGTGATCCTTTAATGCCACATCCATATCTAAAGGTTATTGGTGAAAACCCACAGGACAATCTTTGGCAGCCACACTCGAGATGTGGGTGCTGGGGCACTGGGCAGTACAGGAAAGGGCCCTGGGCAGTGGCTGCAGGAGAAGCCTCAACCCCTGAGCTCAGGGTGCAGCCGGTCCCCAAAGAGGCACAGCTGGGCGTGGCAGTGGGGCACAGATGTGATGGGCTGTGGCTCATCAAACACTCGCTTCATCTCTGACTTCCTGGGTGTGATCACAACGAAAACCCAGAACCCCTATCCAAAGGGAAAAGCTGGGAATTCCCAACTGCAGCATACACCAAGCCCACACTGCTGATACAAGGTACAGCAAACTTACACAAACCTCTCCATACTCCACAAGCATCAAATGGCATTGTTCTCCCATCCCACAGGAGCCACTGAAGGCATCACTCCTGTTGCCTTATCCCCATGTGACTCCCAGCCCTGCCCAGCAGCACCGGCCCTGCCAGATTAACACTGAACACAGACCCACCCCAGCTTCCCTGTGCTTTGAAAACAGCAGCCTCTGACCTCAGGAGGAGTTTGTGCCCTCAGCAGGGCCCCGTGTTTCCCACTCCCACAGTCTGTCCCATAAAAGCCCTCACACCTCCCTGCTAAGCAGGACAACCAGGACCCTGAGTCCCATCCAGCCACTGCCCAGAGGCAGCAGCACTGAAGGAGCTCCCCAGTCACTCCCTGCTGGCTGCCTGTGTATTTTAGGGACATGGGGCAGACGGGCACACCAGGGAGGATGCAGAAGCCTATGGTCCAGCACAAGCTTGTGGCAAGTGAGCAGCACCCAAATCTTGCTGACCACAGGTGTAGAAAGTGACTTAGAAATAAATATGAGCATAGATCTTTGGGAAGGGTGAGGAGAAAAAGGCTGAGGAAGAACTGGCTGAACTGGGATAAAGAAACTCTTGCATCCAGACCCCATTTCTCTCCAGAAAGAGCCAAAACCTTAACAGGAGTTTGTGTTAAAGCCTCTGATCTTCACTGGGGTTTCACCCCTGGGCACTACATGTTCACACAAGCCAGGGACAGCCAATGCCCAAACTCAACTTTAATCCAAATAACATTAAAAAGATACTTCAGGGATTAAGCAATTTGACAAGCTACAGGCGCACCCAGGGACAGAAAACTAATGGTGTGTGTCACAATAGGGCTGTGATCACATGGCCCTCCTGGCACTCGCCCCATGTGCCTCAGTTTACCCAGTCATTATGGGCAGGTGCAGCACTGCCCAGTTCCTACAGGGCAGGAGGAGGTCAGGTGCATATCATAGAATCATGGAATTGTGGAATCATGGAATGGTTTGGGTTGGAAGGGACCTTAAAACCCATCTCATCCCACCCCTGCCGTGAGCAGGGACACCTTCCACTGTCCCAGGTTACTCCAAGCCTGTCCAGCCTGGCCTTGGGCACTGCCAGGGATCCAGGGACAGCCACAGCTGCTCTGGGCACCCTGTGCCAGGGCCTCACTACTCTCCGAGGGATCCATTTCTTCCCAATATCCCATCTAATCCTACTCTCTCAGTTCAAAGCCATTCCCCTGTGTCCTATCACTATATGCCCTTGCAATTATATATAAATATATATTTATATATATGAATATATATAAATACACACACCCCCCCCACAAACACACACTCCCACCCACACATATTATATATGTATTTGTATTTTATGTTTAATAGAGCTGTTCCCAGGACTGCTCCCATGGGAAGCACAGCTTTGGCTGGGGGTTGAGATGAATAAGCAAGAGGAGGGAGGAAAGCCACGGCCCTGGGGGGTTTGCCTGCAATCAGGCAGCATTTCAGCAGTGGTGAGGGAAGAAATTAAAAAAATAAATCATATTTTGTTCGTGCTTAGTGAACACTCACTAGAGAGTTATGAAACCACACATATGCTTTTCCAGGCAGGAGACAGCGGGGCTTGGGATCATGGGTGGGTCCCAGGGTGGCACAGAGACATGGGTACTCACAGCAGGAACAGGATGGATGCTGACAGGGAGGGAGGTGTCAGAGCACAGGGAGTTCTGGCTGGGGATGTGGGCTAGAGCAATGGATTTGCTATGCCTGAAAAGCTGGGCTCAGGTGGGATGCTGGGAGAGGAGCTGAGGGAGAGGGGAGGTGCAGCCTGAGCCCTGCAGCTGGCACAAGAGGGGCAGCAGAAAACCCCCTTCACAGGACAGACCCTGCCCGATGCCACCACGGCACTGCTGGGGCTGGGGATCACCTGCCCCCCTACCTGTCCCCTGACCTTGGGAATGAGCTGGCCAGGAGCAACCCAACACCTCGGGATTCCCAGCAGCAGCAGACTGGGCATGGTGCCTGCTACAAAAAATGAAGTGGGAAAGCCAGTTTTGGGGCAAAAGGGCCGTTTTTGAAGAGGAGGGGAGAAAAGAAAGTAATTTAAAAAAAAAAGAAAAGGGAAAGACAAAACCGCTGTGTAAGAGATGAAGGGAAGAGGGGGAGAAAAGTTTAAAAGAAGTCCCTGGGGAATTGTGGAGAAGAAGAAAGAGCATAGACACGCCAGGCGAGCTGGAGTGAGAGCCAGGGAGCAGGAAGCGCCTAACTAGGATGGAGACAGAGATACTACAGAACCCTGGTGACGTCATGCCGGAGTCGCAGCGGTTTCCAAAACAACTCCAAACTCCAGCGCCCAGAGAGCGAGTGAGGAGTGCAGGAGAAGTGGAAATGAGATGGGGCTCAGTGCTCAGAGGGATCTGGAACAGGAGCTGGAGGCGTCTGTGGAGCTGAGCCTGCTCCCAGCTCCCTGTCGGTTTGCTCTGGCGGGACAGGCTCTGGGGAGCCGGCAGCCACGGAGACAGAGGTTATTGTAGAGCCAGGCAGCATCAGAAAGGAAATTCCTGAGGGTGTTTTCCTAATTGACACGTACAATGAAGTTACAGTCCCCCAAAGCCCCTTGCTGCAAGAAGGTAAATGCTGGATGAAGAGCCAAGGAGTGAGCAACAGCAGAGCCAGCGACCCAGAGGAAATAAATCTGCACTAAATGGGAACCACACATAGAGAGCTGTCCCGATGGCAGCAGGCGGCTCTGCCCCAGCCTGTTCGGATTAGAGGGTTTTATGGTTGTGCTGGCCTTGGGGAGCCCGGCCAAGGCTGCTGGGTCAGCTCAGGGCTCTGTGAGGAAGGTGGAGAACAAAGTGAGAAGGCAAAGTGAACCCCCAGGGTCAGGCTGTGGTGCCCTTAGTCCGAGGCTTGCAATGTGGGGCTGCCCCCTGTGCCCCCAGCCCACCCCACAGTGGCTGGATGGGTATGGCAGCCCCAGCACCCACCCTACGGATGAAGAAGGGTGGCACAACAGCCATGGTGACTTTTCCTGTCTCCCAACCCCAGGTGTGTTTCTGTCGGAGGCTGCAGGACTTCCTGCAGGTTCTCCACTGGCAGCCTGGCCAGAGCCAAGCCCAAGGCAGCACCTGGGTGCTCCCACACCTTTGCTCTCACAGCTTCACCTCCTGCCAGGCTGGAGCCTGCCCGCTCTCATAGGCTGTGCTGCTTGATAACTGGCACAGCCGTAAGTGAGCTGTCCTGGAGCCGAGGCTGATCCTGGAGCTCTGGTATCCTGCAGCAATCCAGGCCTGGATCCTGCTGGGACACGAGGATCCCCACTCTGTAACACTGCTGCACATGTGATGAACCTGCTTGGTCTCAGAACTGTCGTACAGCTCCTGTGGCTTCTGCCAAGGGATGCAGCATGCAGGGAACGCTGCCGAACACACTGGCCAGGGGGATGGGTGTCAGGGAACACCTGCAGGTTGGTGGAGGGGTCCAGGGTGGGAAAAGGACCCAAGAGGGGTGAGCGGGGCACAATCACCTCTCTGCCTCCAAACCCGTGACAAGCAACAGAAGGGCACAGGCTGCACAAAGCAGGTTTGGCCATGAGCCCACCTTGCAAACCACCCAGGGAAATCCATGGGAAGGCAAGACCCCCGAGCTGGTGAGACAGGCAATTGTTAGGATGGAACTGCCAAGAGATGTCCTCAGTGGCGGCACAGCCACGTCCCCTCTGCACACACTGGATGGCTCAGAGCCGGCAGCACTGGGAGCAGGCTGGCCACAGACGCAGCCCCTGCCTGTCATCCTCCCCTGGGCCCCTTCCCAGCTCCCTGGTTAAATCCCACCACGGCTGCTTTCCTGCCCGGGGGCGAGGAGAGCCTGACTCACGCACTAGCAGAGATTAATAAGTGAGCAGAGGAGCCGGGCTCATCCTCTGAGCCGGCAGCTGAATCACCGGGCTCCGGCTGCCTCGCACATTGTTCCAGCGCTGAGTCAGTGCTGCTGCGCCGGGGAACAACGGCAGCGAGCAAAACTTGTGGCCTGTGAAATGCAGTAGCACAGAGAAATCAAAAAAGAAGTGTTGCTGTAACCAAGCTAATAGGGCTACCCACGGAGTCCCAGAAAAGCAGTGCTCTGGGCTCCAGCTTCCCCCCACCCCAGAAATCCAAAACCCCAGCCTCTCACAGGGGCACTGCACTTGGCATCAGCAGCTTTCTTTCTGCTTAAAAGCTGCCACCTCTGTATTTATCATTTTTTATGTTCAACCTTAATTGGATGACGTGGTCTGGTTGTTCATTCCACCCCAGCTGGGCTGCACGTGCCTTGCATACAGATATCCCAAGCCTCTCCCATCCCTAGAAGTGTCCAAGGCCAGGTTGGACGGGGCTTGGAGCAACCTGAGATAGCAGAAGGTGTCCCTGCCCATGGCAGGGGGTGCAATGAGATGAGCTTTAAGATCTTCCCAACCCAAACCAATGCTATTCCCACAGCTCCCAAACCCACAGTCCTGGTCTATCACTTCCTCCAAAAGTACAAGATGGGATTTTGAAGGATGAGGGCAACATTAATTCCTGGACAAAGAATGTCCAGTGCTGTCTCAGAGCAAGTGACAACCACCCTTTTCAAACTCTCCAGGTATCTCTAGCTGCCAGGCTGCCAGGGTTCTCCATCTCTCCCAGGTAAGGAGAAAGTCCCACTCCAGCTGGGTGTGCCAGCCTCCTTTTGCCATCCCAGAACAGCTCCTGCCATACAGCAGTGTGAACAGCCACCATTTGCTGGGCCTTGCAAACTAAATCATATTTCACCTCGAAATGAAGCAAAAGCCTTCTGCACTCAACATCCTGCTTCCTGAGGTTGGGAGGAAGTGTCTCAAATCCTCTTAGGGTCCTCGTCCACCCACAAGCCACACACCTGGCAACATGGAAAGTACTTTGCTGACACAGGACACAAAAACTTGGAGAAACAAGGGGCTAAAACCTGGATTAATGGAGCAGAGAGACAGGAATCAGCTTGAGAAACAGGGTCAGCTGCTGGTCTGTCCTTAAACACAGCCCTGAATTACAAACATCATTGTGCTCTAAGTGCCTCTTTCTGATCATATCACCCCTAGACGAGTCTCAACCTCCCCTGACAGCAGCTAATGACTGGGCTTTGAAGGTGCTGCATGGCAGCAAGTTCTGCAGGTTAATGGGAATGTGTGGCAGCGCTGCATCTCCTTCCTTCCAGCCTGGTGTAATGTCCTGCCCTAGAGAAAGACCAAGTGCCCAAAGGACACAACAGGAGTCATGGTGTCACCCTACAGCCACCACCCCCCCAGTGCAGCTCTGGGAGCCTGGTGGATGGTCCCAGCCCTGAGTGCTGCCAGCAGCCCCTCCACCCCCCATGCCCCACTCTGGGTTGACCGCAGTGGTGATGCTGATGGCAGGTCCCACATGAGCACAACGTGAAACTTCCTTGTCCATCATCCAGCCCAGTGTCATCCAATCTCCAGCCACCCCAATCTCAGTGAACCATCAACCTGAAATAAAACAAAATCCGCTTAAAATCCCAGTGAGCACCAGGTTGCCTCTGTTTGCTCTTACAAGGATCTAATTCAGGTCTAATAGGACAGTTATTATGATATATTAAATGAGTGGCAATTGATTATTAAGAGCTTATTCATTGGACCTGGGCAGATGGGTAATCAGATACCTGACTACTACATAGCTGTGAAACCACTCTGAATATACTTCTAATGACCAAGTGATATTTACTTAACATTCAATATCCATCACTAGGAAAGGTCTCTCTAGATTTAATAAGCCTCTGTTATTTTATGTTTAATTAAATACCATCCACTATTAAAAACATATTTAACTGAGGTCAAAACCAGTAAAAACTGTATCTTATAACATAGCTGTTAAACCTCAAATATCTTCTTAATGATTAATTGGGATTTAGCACACGATTGCTGTCCTACTGAGAGTGGATGGAAAGCGGAAGCTCAACGATTCAGGGACCAAAGTGCTTTGCTTCTGCAAACAATTCTGCTGGTTAAATGGTTTGGCTAATAAAAATACAACAGAGCAGTGGGAGCCTCAGTTCCTACGTCACCCAACTTTGGAAAATTCAGAATACAGCACAGTCACTTGCACAGTG
Organism: Irena cyanogastra; assembly: GCA_013397155.1. Lineage (NCBI taxonomy): Eukaryota > Metazoa > Chordata > Aves > Passeriformes > Irenidae > Irena > Irena cyanogastra. Next base: position 383,366 of record VWZV01007377.1, read on the forward strand.
CCCTGCAACTCACAGCCATGCAGGAAGCTGGGACCACCATCCTCCTCCCAGAGACCACAGGTGCATTCCTGCGGGTCAGGACATCAGCAGGACCTTTCCAGAGCTGCTCTTCCCCAGCTTCAAGGCAGAAGCTCTGGAGCAGTGGGCTGGAGGACTCCTGATGGGACAGTTCCAGTTAGGATTGTGAATGACATCCTTTCTGCTTGGGCTGGCTAGCTGGGGCAGTTCAGTGGTCCATCACACTTACCAGTTTCCCCAACAGAAACAACAGTGCCTGGAAGAAGCTGGAGACAGATTTCATAGAATCATGTAATGATTTGGCTTGGAAGGACCTTAAATAGGTCCATAATAGGACTCATCCTATTCCAACCCCCTCCTACAGGCCAGGACCTCTTCCATAGCGCAGGTTGCTCCAAGTCCCATCCAACCTGACCTAGGCCATGAATGGGGCAGCCACAGCCTCTCTGGGCAACCTGTTTGCCACAATGGTCCAAAACTTCTATGGCAGAAATAAAGAGATGTTTTTAGGCTAAGGGACCAGTGAGCTCCCAGAATCAAGGGCCCTGGAAGCACGAGTCCTGCAGCAGCAGCACACTAAGGACAGATGTTTCTGTCACTGCCCTGCACAAGTGTCCTCCATGCCCTCCACTACAGGCAGCTGTGAACACACACAACACCACACATCACATGCTTCCTTCCCCCCTCAGCACACGGACAGCTGATGGGGGAAAAGAGCCTCTAGGCAAGAGGGAATAAGTTTGGACAGGGAGCAGGGAAAAGTCCAAAGCATGTCAGCACTTGGGAAAAAGCCATTCCACCTCAGTGACCTCCTGCAAGAAGATTTATTTTTATTGGTTTTGTTTTGAAAGACCTTGAAAGCAAAATCCAATACTAGCAAAGTATTAAATTTAGCAGTACAGAGCCACATGGATTGCACAAGAAAACAATTTCAGAATAGAAACAGTAAGAATGTCTACAAACACTGAGAAAAATACCAGGAGACTGAAGCCAAGAGGGTCCTTTCTCTCTCTTGTTCCCCTGGGAGCCTCAGGCACACTGAGGAAATCGGAGTTAGACTATGAGCTGCATGTTTCAGTCCTGGGAAATGAGTCAAGAGCCAGGAACATGGGCTCAGCACCAGGCACAGCCAGGGTAGCCCTGGGCTATGAGCTCGTGAGCTTCCTTGGAGAGACCCTGGTGGGTCAGACCTGGGCTTGTGGTGCTCCAGGGAGAGGCACAGAGGGAGCATCCCAAGGGAACTGCTAGATAGACTTAGAGATAACCAAAGCTCTTCCCCAAAGTTGTGTCCCAAGAGTGAATCATCATCCTGCCATGAATGACATACCAAACGGATAAGAAAACATTCCCAGTGTCTGACAAGACACTGTGTTATGCGTGAGGGGGGTTCTAAATATCCAAATGGAAAAGATGTTTTTGGAGGAAAACCTCAATGCTATTCAGTGTTTCTAAAAACAGGAGTCTCTGGGAGTCACAGAATCCCAGGATGGTTTGTGTTGCAAGGGACCTTAAAGCCCATCTCATTCCACCCCTGCCATGGGCAGGGACACCTTCCACTGTCTCATTTTGCTCCAAGCCCTGTCCAACCTAAGCTCAGACACTTCCAGGGATGGGGGAGTCACAGCTGCTCTGGAGAAGAAGAAGTGCTTGTTTTCTTTTTCTTAATCAGAGAAGTCCAAGAGTGTCCAAGCACCAGAGACCCAAGAACCTCAGAGGGAAGCAGTTCAGAGCAGACCTGGGCAGTTGCTCTGCAGGCCAGGTAGAGGCTGCCCCCACAGAGGCTCCATGGAGAGGACACTCATGGAGTAACCTCGTCATCAAAAATACTCTACCACTCCCTGAATTTGAGGACCAGGAGGGAAGTCCAGCTGGATTTCATTTCCTTCCCCAAGCACTGCTGTGTCTGTATTTGTATATATACAAATACACAAACTACCTCCGCACCCTCGGCACCTCCCTCCCATGCAGGAGCCCCAGCATCAGGGCAGGTGAGCCCAGGAGATACCATCTGGGCTGCTTCAAAGCCACACAGCTGATTAAGGAAATAGCAGAGGTGCCTGTCTGGGGGATATGGTGATTAAGGATGTCTCCATCTCCAATCAGCCCTGGAGACTTTGCTGGAATATTGACTAGTGCCCCACAATGCCACGGGAGCAGATCCACACCTGATGTGTGCTGTCTCATTCTGGAGAAGTCAGAGAATGTGAAGAGGGAGGAGGAAGCCTGTGGAGATGGCTCCCTCGTCCAGTGGAAGAGAGCAAGACATCCGTCTGCAGTGGACAGGGCTGGACTTCTCTCTTTCCCCTCATTCAGACAGAAACTACTGCTCATTCAGAGTGAGTTAATCTCACTTTTGATCAACTCTTCACAAGAGCCTTACAACTTACAACTGCATTTTGGTATCTAAAAATGACTCCCAGGAGTAGGGGTGGCCTCGGGAGCTGCTCCAGCACGAACACAAGGGTTTGCCTCCTTCAAATACTCTCTTTATATCCTTGCAACTCCAATGTTCCCAATTCAGTCCTGCAGCTGAGACTCCAGGCCACATCCTGTTGAGTTTGAGTGTTTCCAGGAAAATCTTCAGAGGTGAACAGAGGGCCCAAGTGGGCATCATGGATGCGTGGGGTAAGGAAACAGAAATGGGCTGTAAGAGCCTCCACAGAGGTCTTGTTGCAAGTTTCCTTCCATAATAACCAGGATACTCCTTGCTCAAAGCTGAGGGGGGGCTGGCCGAGCCCTCCATGGAGTCAGACAACTAAATACACACAGGGCTCACAACAGAGTCAAATCCCACTTCTGCTTCTGCTGGATGTTTCTCACTTGGGAAACATCACCAGGCCCATCTTCCTTTCCATGCCTGCAGCAGAGGCATCTTCTCCAGTCCATGGCAACACAGGGGTATCCAAATGTGTTGCTCTCCTGCTTCACGCCCCACCCACATAAGCCAACAGCACTCTAGTGATGCCCATTTCCTTCCATCACCTGTGATGGCACTCCAGACACCCAGCCCAGACACCGTCACATTTCTATTTGGACAAGTAAATCCCATCCCTCCCCTTCCCATACCTCAGTTTCCCCTGTGGCAGAAGCCAACCAGCCTGTGGGTGCCATCCCACCAACCCCAGCAACACAGCGAGGCTTAATTCATCCCAGCCTGCAAACTCCCTGAGATCCTCCCTCCACCACCACGTAATCCTGAGCTGGTGTTTGTTTAACCCCAGTGTGCAGATAGAGGCAGGAACCCAAACCCACAGCCCCACTGCCTTCCCATACAGCCCCACTGCCCTCCCACAGCCCCACAGCCCTTCCACAGCCCCATTGCCTTCCCATACAGCCCCACTGCCTTCCCACACAGCCCCACTGCCTTCCCATACAGCCCCACAGCCCTCCCACAGCCCCACAGCCCTTCCACAGCCCCATTGCCTTCCCATACAGCCCCACAGCCCTCCCAC